>JAEAOA010002337.1:90000-252500 GCA_016746295.1 Potamilus streckersoni | reverse complement strand
TGCTGTCACTGTCGAGGTTCGAGTCACAATCAACTGTATCGCGGACTGAGAGACGACCTATGTAATCTACTAATGATGTACATTGTCCTCGATCCTCGATTTGTACTTGGACTTTGTACATCCTCGGTGAAGAAAGTAAAACATAAAATAGTATGACACATTAAAGATAGTACAATTTCTGTCATCCTTTTCTTAGATGCAAAATAGTGGTCACTCTTTGTCACCTTTCCTTATTTATCTGTTACGCTGATTTTCGATCTCTTAATGAGCATGAGTGAGGGTAAACATACCATTTTGCTTGAAACGTTATTTTCGAAAAAAGAAAGCTTTTAAAGAAGATGAGATCCAAATATCAATAACGCTAAACCAAAACCTCTAACCCTGACTTTGTCAGGCAGGCCTATTGGGTTAACTCATTCTGTTACTTTATCGATGATATTTGTATTTCAATTTTTATGCGGGTCTGTTTACGTACTGGCCACTCATTGTTGGTGGTTCACGCGTACTGCTGCTATAATTAAATTATTATTATATCAATCATGCAATCTCCCACAACTTGATTAGCTAGAGGTAATTAAGAAATATCTTCCCGTTCTGTCAAACAACAACTAAAAAGCGTCGAGTGTCAGGAGCCTAGGGTGGAATTTGCCGAAGGTGCAGAACAATTATTTAAACTAATTGTCGAAGCAACAAAGAAAATTGTTAAAGCAACTGAGGCAGCACAAAAAAAAGCTATTGCAACATTACCGGTTGATATTGCTGGCCCTTTTCAAACAGCTCAACCACCACCTAAAGAACAGCAACAACCTCTTCCAAGAATTAAGATTAACATTATAGATAAATTTACGCTGTAAGGTATTGCTGCGATCAAAGACCAAAACCAATTACTTGACCTTGCTGTGTTTGGATATTATGAAATGAAAAATATGTAAAACCAGAATATATTAAATCTCTTAAACTTCCTGATGTATTTCGCATCGCTAATAATATTCTGTAAATATGAAGAAAGATTACAATTAGTTTAAAATTTGTAGATGAGCAAGAAAAACAAATAAGAATGCAAGGAGAAAACGTAATGAAGCAGCAAATTATCACCACCACCAAAACGATCACCACGACAATTACGACCACTACCACAACAAATAACAACCATAACCAAAACGATCATAATAAGAGCTATCGCAAGTAGAACAACAACAACGACAAGAAACAATGAACCGATTGCAGTCTCCACGACAACCAGTCAGAACAACATGTGTGGAAGAATATCAAGATCCCCAGCTCAACTAGAAGTAGTCTTACTACTCGAGGAACTTGTCCAAATTACGTCCTTACCGATGTTGAGCGACTAGAAATTCTGATTGGAGGAAAACGAGCCTATAATAACTCCCCAGAAATCAATAATGAAGCAGCTCATATGTGTCAGATATTGTTTACAGAAGGTATAATGGATATTAATTTTTATTGATCTTTTTCCATGAAATTGTTGATGATTATCACAGTGATTAGGTCACAGATTAAGCAGTCAGATTTTATTGTTATAATAAGATGATCAAACATAATGATCAGAGTAGATCTGTAATGGTCCGTATAATCAATTCGAGATTAACAACCTGAATACCAAACTACGGTGATGGACTCGATGATGTTGCTGAGAGTTTATTAAGAAGGATATCCCCAAAAGCAATGGTTATAAAGCAATTGATTTTGTAAACGAAAAAGGTATTAGCGCTGTTGCTGATGTTGCCGGTAAATCATTTTCAGCAATCAAGCATAGATTTATGCGACAAAAACTTAAGCCTCTAAATTACCCAGCACTGAAGTGATGCCTGCAAATATTAATAAAATAATATATCAATCTGAGAATAAAATAACAAGGCGGAACTAGCTGGTGAAAAAGAAAAAATATATAACTATTAGTCTGATAGCAGGAAATGATCTTCGTGTTCGACGATAAAAATTATATTTAAGATGTTCAAATGTGTATCTGATCCAACATTTGACATGGACGCACCAGTTCTTAAAGATGAATTGGTACGTAATTACCAGTCTTATTCTTATGATGCACGTGTACCTGACGAGCGTGGAAGAATTGAACCGACAAGTTCAGGATACAAGCAGATATTTCTCACCTGAGCATTTATCGAAGTAGATCGTAGGCTTTAAAATTAGAAGATACAGATTACGGAATTGGTGACCGAATTGGTTTTGTCAGTAATGGTGTTATTCAAATATGCCACATATATGACGAACGATAGATTGAGATCTGTCATGATGACAATGACGTTGCCACAACGATGCTTGGTCTTGCAAAATACAGTGATGATTATTCAAGATTATTTAAAAATCCACTCTCCAGTAGAAAACATGTAATTAGACCCCCTCTGATTCGAAACCAGGATTTACGATGATATTATAATGTCATATCATCATGTTAGTGTTACTAAGACTCCAGATCAGATTAAAATACTACAATCAGTATCAAAATATTAGTTTGTATAGGTTGGTTCCACCAAAAGAATTTTTAAAATATATCAAAATATTCCAATATGTTATTCACAGCTACCACCACAAAAAACCGACCGGCCGATATGTAGTCGTGAAGCATTGACATTATTGGATTCTGTGCCAAGAAACAAACACCTCATAAGGCTGTAATAATAATACACGAGAATTGTTTTAAATAATCGCTAATAATATTATGGTAGATATTTACGGAAGATCAACTAAAACTAAAACCCAACAAGAACCAAGTGAAGATTTACTGAAGCAAGTAACAAGGCAGATAAATGATCAATTTCTGACCTGCTCAATCTTACCAATGTTGATCCAAACGAATTTGTTATATTTTAGAACCGTGAAGATAAACTGAAGACGAAAAGTATTTGAATCAATGATATTATAATTTGTAATCGGTCATCTCGAAAAGGTCTTAGTGCTGCTTATGACAGAGAGCAAACTTGTTCATAGTATTGTTACTTCGTTGTCTATCAGTGATAGGTTGCTAAATTATGGTGATAACATGAACGGTGTCATCATCATGAATGACAATACAAATTTTAATGTAGGATAAACAACATTGACGCTGCAACGAAGAAATATGTCAATAATAAGAAAGCTTCGTAAGATACAATCAATGATGGAATGACCACACTTAAAACTGATTTTACTAATCAAGTAGAACTGTTTCTGAATTTTCGTAGAAACATAAACAGAACCATTAATTAATTCCCTGGAATATCACTAATAGTCGATATAAACCTTACCGATATAAATGCGAGAGTCAGCAATATTATCAATGGAATTACTAATACCATTCAAAAAAACTAATCCTATTAAGATTCCTCACAGATGAGCTAACAATATCGTATACACAGTATCATCAGATTCATCAACATGGACACCACAAAATAACAGTCGAACATAACGCGGAAGTAACTCTTGTATAGAGACTGTCCGTATGTAGTTCTTCAAAATTCAAGATTTAAACTACATTTCCATGACGTCATTCAACCGATAGGGTTTCTGGAGTTGTATCTTTTGTGTTAAAGATGCCGAAGAAACATTTATATTAAACCCAAATGATACAAAATTAAACACTGCGTCTTATTGGTGGTGTATAGAATTTATCGCCGAAACACCTCAATTAAGTACTTTATATGGCACAATGATAGACGTTTAAACATACATATACAATCATGCATGTGCGTGACAAACTAAACTAAAACATATTGTCGACAATTATACAATAACTGTAAAAAAAAATATTGTTGTTGATAAAAAAAATTGTCTGTTCAGTTTCTGCGCTTATTGCTGGAGCCGGTGTAATATTATCAAAAATAACAAGGCAGCACCTGTAGTTATAACAATTATCGTTTCATCCACAACAACTATAGCAGGTATTTTATGCATTATTTCATAGAAGATAGATACATACACGAACACAAAATTACACGAGTATGTAGTAAACTTACAGCAACAACAGTGTATACTAAACTATCTTCGCTGATCTCGTCGTACTTCCACGATGGCAGAATACCCGATGACAAATTCAACGCATGTTAAAACTTTATAATGAAGTATTTGCCGAAAGCATTCAAGAAATCAAGTATTTTGAATCATATTAATAATGACAACGTAGTAGTTATTACAGCAAATCGTAGCTAATAATGCACCAGTAAGAATTACACTGATGATATATTTAACTAATCCTGAATTCAACATTAGGTTTCCAACTACAATACCAGCAAACATAAATTGCATTAGCGCAATAACGAGTTTATTATAGATGGCCAAATATTAGATCAAAATCATTCGGTTGACTACAACCAAATAATCCATTAGTATTTGCAAATAAAAACAAACCAGATGGAACTATAAATTGGCAAGTTGTCCGTATTTCAACGGGCAGTTATCAAAATAGAACAAATCAATGAATAATTCCAACGCAGAATTAAATACATTACAGGAAGAGAATCAAAAATAACTATTAGTGTGAATGCGCCAACACAGTCATAGGTCAATGATGTATTATCATCGGATTATGTTGTAAATGTATATCAATAATCAATCAAAACCCAATTAGAAGGACTAGATTTTACACCGGTTTATTTTGGTCCACCAGAACTACAACGGGATGAATTTCTGACAAGTGATCAAAATTTCATTAAAACTCCAAATTATTAAAATAATCATCATTTCTCCATTGAGAGATTTTTTATTGATGGACTAGAAAAAATTCCTGATTTGAGATTTCTAGAATGAGAAGCACATCAAGTTTGGAAATACATATGTTTGGTAATCCACTCTCAGCAATGATAGATGAATTTAACAGGATATGTAATGATATTAAAAATTTCATCACTAATTTGATATAAAGGATATAAAATAAATATCACAGTATCTATCGAATATCTGAATATAAATTTTCCACAGATCAAACAAGTGTAAATATGAGCTAGAACATTTTGACAATTTGTATAAAAGACATAAAATCGATGAATTAAAAAATCAGTAATTGATCTCGATAATATGAATTTCCAAAGACCTTTGAATCAAGGAGAAAAATAGGACCTACGCCAAATATTCTCAAGCACATAAACGATCTGTATAGGAGCGACCGTCATATATCACATGGCATTGTAAATATTACATCAACGATCGCGGTCAATCTAGTATGTGACGTCATTGATGGTAATTATCATGTTGACACTTGAAAATTCAAGCAAGCTCAGCAAGGATACATTATGTATTCATTTACACCTCAAGTACCGTCAGGATATTTAATTGTATCAGAATAAATCAATGTCGTTTATCTAAAATGTCATAGTCCACTCATGTGTGGTCGACATTCAGAATCAGTAATATTATTGACGCTACAAATATATTGCTTGTTGCTAAACTTTATTGTGCAGACTGATGTCAACATTTGGATTATCAATGAAAAATGTGACCCCGTATGGCTTCATACTGGAAATGACTATGTTACATTAAACACAAAATCCAAACCAGTGATACTGACTGGTGTTGATACACTGTATTATGAAGAAGCGTATCCTGTAAGTAAGGTTATCTAAGAGATATAAACGAAAAATGATAAACATAACTTTGCAGATATCAACCCGATGAAATTTTCCCTCTTAAATTGTGTAGCTGAGCGATTTATCAAACATTTCTAAAAGCAATACGCGGGAACTGTTTAGCATATATAAGATGTAAAAAGTAATTAATTAGGCAAAAACAGTCAAAGATATCGGAACATCTATCAGTGATGTTGCTAAACTAGAAAATAAATTAAAATTCCTGATAACATTGAAGACACTAACCGGAGAGATTTTACACAAACAGAAATATACATCAAGGGGAGCTCCAAAAACGATTACTGATCATAGTGCATATGAATGTAAGTACACGTTAACAATATTTCCACGAGATAGAACAGTTAAATTATATAGTGATCACTAATTCGACACCAACATAATATTAGTAAGAGTGACACCGTGTCTATTTGTTTATTTCGAAGTTTAGAGTCCGTAAAATAAGATCAGTTTGTAAGGCCTAAAGAGACATTTATCAGGAAGAACCTCTCCACGAATAAATAAAAAATTTGCATTGAAATATACCCCAACTAATGATGCCATCGAATAATTATTGAATAATTCTTTTGCAGTTCCATCAGTTGCTGCCCACTCTGCACAGGATATAAAATCATGGAAATCAACACTATTGAAATTTCTTGAAGATGTCTAGCGCAGTTGTATCGAATATGGACACTGTAGATTAAAGAATAAAAAATACTATCATACATATAGTATATTTGCTGATATGGTAGAGTGTTACCCTACAAGCTTTCTTTGATACGGAGAATGTTCTGAATATTTTAACCGATTCGGACATCCCACACTCGAAATGACCAGAATTGCGATAAACGGACCCTTACCAAATTTTGACCTGACTGGATTTGCATGCATAAAGTAGTTTGCGAAACAATCTGCATCCGATTATTTATATTTGGTTTGGAAAATATTTCTCAGAAAAATATTGGGCTCTGATAGTACTATTGCGATACATGCTTGACATAGAAATATTGATATCATTGAAAGTAAATGAAGCCATTATATCATATTGTCTTCAGTGACAAGTTTGGTTACCACAGCAAAAGTAATATTTCCAGGATGAAAATCTTGATACGATTGGTTATGACAATAAAATTGCAAAAGACCTTGGTAGGAAAATAATTGGTAAGTTTACTCAAGGAGGATGAAATGAACATAAACGAATGTGTACAATATTAATTATGGATAATGCTAAACTCTATTTTGTAATTACTGATACAACAGAAAAATACACATTAGTGAGACGGAGTAATGGTTATTATCAGATGGGTCTAAATTAAGAATAAAATGAGCGATGTTGATGGTGAGTAACAGCAATTCACTCATTTAAGATCTACGATGCTCCTTTACGTATCGATAAATCTGATGTCGATGATAAACATATTCCCTCGTTAGGCCATCAGAGTTACCACGGATTCATTTTTATAAATACAAAATAATTAAATTTGCTGAAACTGCTACTCGGTAATGGTGATAGGGATCATGGAGAATAAAACGGAAAAATAAACTAGATTATTCCGAATCTGCCGATATCGAAATCAAGGAAATATATTTCAAGAATAACAATAAAATAATAAAATCATTAGCACCATCTGTGTTGGAATTTGTTGCCAGACATACCAGTTTTTATCTCAATGGGCTTGGAGGTTCTGGAAAAAAATAACTCTGTCATCGAATTATTTCGGCACGGTACGTCGAATTGTGCTGACATTATTGTGCGGACCTTTACACACAGAATAACCAGAGAAATAAATGAACAATGAGTAAAGTCATGCATACTTCATGGTTTATTCAGATGGTGGACACCTGAGCGAAGGATGAAAAATATATACCCCGGATTACCATCTGAGATGAACTTTGTACGGTATGGTTAGAAACATTAAAAATATTCTGATTGGTTACTAACCAAAAGTACTGCCGTGATATTGTGCGGTGATCATGATCAACCACCACATTTTGTTGGGCAGTGGATAAAAAGTGTGGATTATTATGAAAAGATGACTGATAATAATAGCTATTGACGATATCCTGAATGAATTTGAAAGATTAATCAGACTACAGCGAGATAAAATAAAATGCGATATAATGCGTGAAATTATTCCAGAAACCCCAGTGAATTTTGTTTGGAATTCATGGAGGCCAAATGATTTAATAGTTGCAAGTAGAAATATAGTTCGTGATGAATTGCAAGAGAAAATATTTTTGTTACACAAAGAAACAATTTAAAATCTTCCTACACAATTTTGTTATCGCTCAGAAGACACTCGACGGCAGAATATTGATGTTGAGATTACAGGAAGAAATGAAAAACTAAATCTTGTATTAAATGATATTGTGGTGGTTGCTGTTGCTTTTGAGAGCACGTTGAGCATGAATGAAACTCCATGGAAATTAGGATACGCTACTCGTCGCAAGGGCTAACTACTTCTCATACAAATATTTATATTATCGATGATAGAATCGATTGTTCAAAGTTTGTTCATCTTGCATTGTCTCGAGATGAAAGAATATCTCAACTGCATAGAGTCATTATGAATTTTACAGAAAATAATAAACAAACTGCCATCAGTGGCGTAATTATCTGGTTATCAACAATATGACAAATAATAATCACGACGTTGATATGATACAAATTTATTATAACACTAAAACAACGACAGAATAATGATTGTGCAAGTTATAACTGTAACATGCTGGGGCAGTATTCGAATAATAATCCAAAACAGTTTACTGAAGACAAAATTAATAGTAGTCTGGGTCACACACGCGAAAATGTGATGCTGGCCTGTCTTAAGAATAATCGTCGAATGGGTGCCAGTTTACAAAAGTGAAAGCGGTGATAATTGTGTGTCTTCGGGAATTACTTGTAATTGTTCACGTACAAATCCACGCTAAGGAGCAGTTAAATCTAGTCTGTAGATTGCAGGTCTACCGAAGAATCTTACCACGCTAGAAATTGTATGTTTGGTCACACTCCAATTAGGATCAGTTGCTCTTTTCTACCCCTTCAAGTTCACCAGGTTCACATAAATATCGTACAGTCACATTACATATACTGGTTGTTTCGAGGAAGATTCATGTCGTCCGTAGTCATCGCTACGGAGTATATGTTTCTTTGTAATCGCATTAATGGGCTTCATAGAAGCTGCACGAGCCATTTCATTATTTATCTCAGCTATCCCGCTCTGAATTATTCCTTTACATATTGATATCCAAATAACCGCTCACTTAGTATTCAGTTAAGTCGCTCAACTATTGCCTGACCACGATGAACTGTAGCGTAACCTCGTCTGATTTTGACAATATGCTTTTTCAACTGCGATGACACTGCATTGTGACATCGCAAGGGTCCTCGTTGATGTATTAATTCGAACGCAGATTAAACTTCAGCTGTTGTTTTAGTTAATAACGGCTCTGCTTCTTTATATTTACATCAACGACAGCTAACGCGCATTTGTTAATGCGCGATTGACGTCTACCAGTTTTAATGGGATAATGTGGTAAAACAAAATATCTTCTTGATGAACTTCATTGGTAGTATTGACATCAATATGTGCATGCTCTATATTTTAGGTGGACTTAGATAGATTTGCCATACTGTCTGTCGTGCAAACCACTCTGCAGTAATAACACATGAGACTTTTGCTGCTACGGCTAGTTTACTAATCGTTGCTTCACCAATTCCATTACAATAGTCATATAATTAATTACCAGCCCCCTATTATTAGGTTGCTTTTCATTGCAGATTTTACTATAAAACTAGCGAGTTTCAATGTCAAATCTGCAGTATGTCGTTGCTGTAAATCCTTGATTTTATACGCGACATTATGAACTTGACAAGCTTGATTAATCGCGTTTATTGGATATTCTCCCGATCTTGGTTGATCTCGTTAATCAAGTGTAATATCAGGTCGAGCTCCAGTACCCCAATAATTATATTCTAGTAAATGTTTTCCCTGGGATACTTGGGCCATGCAAACCCTGGTAATTTTCTCAACAAAGTAGCGATATCACAACCTATTTTTGTAAGCTTGTTAAGGTAGATAAATCTGTTTTTACTTTACCAGATTTTTCACACTTACCTGTCAGTGTGTATTTATTATCGTTTGTTTATTACTATTGTTAATTCACTGATCCCACCAACGGTGGGGAGTGTGCCTTGCATCGACCACAATATAGTCATTAATTTTTTATGGATATCATTGACGTCTTAGCAACACGAAAACAGGAGCCAGACAAATATCACCAAGCGCTACCGAATTATATCAACATGATAATAATTGGTCTATCTGGAGGTGGTAAGACGCAATTATTGCTCAATTATATAATTAGATGGCTCTAAGTGGGTAAGTTATATTTAGTAGCACAATCTACAGATGATCAACGGTGTTATGAAATACTTAAAGATTTTAATGAAACTGCAGAATCGTTATATGACGAAGACTGTAAAGAAGTCATCGTTATTGATTGCATCACCGATATTGATGAAGCACCATCTGTGGGTGACCTAATTGAACTTATTATTAATTTGGTAACATACGACGATGTGATGCTGGACAATCAAATCCTGCCAGAATCTTTTCTAGAGGCAGCAATACAAATGTTGGCGTGATTTATGTTATGCAGCATTATACACGAATGCCTAAAGTGATAAGAGACAATTACAACATTTTGGTTGCATTTAACGGAGATAAAAATCATACACTGCAAACTATTTATTTTACTTGGTGTTCAGGGACATGGATATGATCAAAGTCAAAACGTTCTTTGCACACGCGCAAGCTATCCCGTTTGGATTTATTACAATAAATGTACATGATGCTTGGTCGAGATATCGTAACGGACTTGACAAAATATTTGGTTAATTGCAGCCGCGGGGAGGGTGAATGACCAGTAGTGAGTGACCTGCACGTAAACATACACGCATAAAAAATGAAAAACAGACATCGTCGATAAAAGTAAGACAAAGGCAGGGTTAGAGGTCTTACTTTATGTTATTGACCTTGAGATTTCATTTAAGTAGGAAGCTTTATTTTTCGAAAATAAAGCCTCAAGCACAATGATATGTTCACCCTTCCTGCTGCTTTATAGTACTGATATGGAAGAGTTGCTAAAAGGCATCAACTCTGTATGAAACGAAATCATGGCAAAAAATATGGATTTCCAAAGGACAAACACTCTAGTGAGGTAAAAAATGAATGATTAGGACATCCTTTATAAAGTATAATTTTGGTGTTCTTCAATATATTTAGTAATAGAATGATCCACAACCAGCAAGAAAATAAATTATCCGCTACAGAATGAATGAGTTACCATTTATGTTATCAATTTAGACTTATATTTCGGATACAGAAAAAAACCTTAAAATCATACATATTTTTAAAATGTTAGATCTGCAAGTATTCAGTGCATAACATCAAAAGATTTTTATTATTTTGAGTTCCTTGGCGTATTTATTCCCGAAGTTGAATGTTGTGATGCTGAACAATAATTTACAATCATAATTTAATTTCAGTTGTAATCAACACTCGTTAATGCCCTGTTTATCAATGGTTTTCAAACATGATTAGGACTGTAACAAGAGTTAAAATCGACACTTAAGCACTTTATCGAATCAAGAGAGAAATGTGTACCGTTTGTCACAGATTGTAACAGACTTGCGATACTATCCAGATGACACAGAATATTCAGTAGCAACAATTCATGCACGTTCATTCATTGGCAATTTGCATATGGAAAACTAACTATAAATATTTTAATACTTCGAGCCTCATATTGGTTATTTAGAGTTTATTTTCAGACAATTCATGATGGTGCTTCCTCATTGATTACGTAAATGTCTTGATGGTTTAAGATCTGTCAATCCTGATATAGTCCAGAGGATGCTTAGACAATAACTTAAACAGGCTTCAAAATAGAATAAATATTTTTTTAAAGAAATCATAAAGGCGGATATGTTTCCTAAATGGTAAAGAAAGTAGCTTTCTGAGTGTGACAATAGAATGAGATGAGTGAGCAGATTGAAATTTTTACCAGACTACTAGAACAATAAACTACCGAAATCAAGTAAAATTACTAGCTCTGATAAAGTCTGCATCTTGATGCACAGTTTGGTACACGAAAAATTATATATATATATATATATATATATATATATATATATATATATATATATATATATATATATATATATATATATATATATATATATATATATATATATATATATATGTATATATGTACATATCATGGCATAAACAAAGATTTATATTTATATTTATTTTTCAGATTTATATTCATTTAATTTGATATGTAACGGCGCAATGGCAATACATTTTCTCAGGCTCAACTGTACTATGCACACAAGCTCGGTCAAGAAATGCAAAAAAGAAAACAAATCCACTATATTAAAGCAAACAAAATGTAAGCAAGGAGAGACGCATCCTGTCCACAAGTTTTTTTTTCCAAGACAGATTACGACAAGATCAAGACTTTCAGACAATATTGATGCCGTACTTGGTACTAATTCCAAGTAACCCAATGGTATAATTACCAATCTTTTAAGGCCCATGCGAATTTTGACAAAGATGTCATTTTGCCTTCTGTCCAAGTGGCATGTCCATCTCCTCCTGTCACAGACATATTATTGGTGCTAGATATAGATAGAGAAGTAACTGAGATTGTCAAGAACATATCGCAGTGATACAAGTAACAATTGCTAAACCCTTTTTGAAACAACCATTCAATGAGCTCATAATGACAACATTTTCCTATATATTATGAGTTGATTTATTCTCCATTTTCTCTTAATTTTTTCTCCCTCTGTGTTAGATATCCAAAGAATTTGACCATTTTGCTTTCAACACTGCCCCAATTGTCAATGCTATGCAAACTTTCGTTTGCACCAGTTCTCTGATTGTGTCCGATTGAAATCTTCGCTCTGTTTCCTATACATTTCAACATCAGATGTTATAGATCCTGTCTTTGAATTGAAATTTTCTATGGCATATATAATACATCTTAATTATCTGCCCTCTTTGTATCCAATAATCATATCACAATCAGTCGAAGTTCTTCATATTGAATTGATGTTTCATTATAATCTTCTGTCATTTTATGCATCTCTATTATGTTCGTTCATTTGTCTCTCTTTTGCGTCTCTATGTTCACGTTTACTTTAATTGCTTACCTTTAAAAATGACAGATTCAGTATTTAGATTTTGTATTCTCAGGACCTTTTATTTTTCGTCTTGTTTTGTCCAGCCTAATCTGAATAACAACTTCACGCCAATTATCCTAGGGAGGTGCTAAATGTTAGCGCCCATATTATCTTGGATTGCATTGAAATTTAAGCTGTTTTGCCGTAAGCAGTCCTTTACCTATGTTTGTATACAATTCGAGAACTTGCCAAGAAAGAAATGACTTTTATTGAACCGACAGCTTACAAATGAGATTAACTTCCTCGGTTTCACTAAAGTCACTTGCCAAGTTAAACGTGTCATGAACTGCATTTGAACTTCCTCATCTTTGGCATTATCAAGTTCATCCACTTAGTACTCAAACATAAACTTAAAGTATACATCATTTTCCGGGTATATATATATACATATGTATGTATATATATATATATATATATATATATATATATATATATATATATATATATATATATATATATTTGTGTGCATGTATGTGTATATATATATATATATTTTTGTGTGTATGTATGTGCATATATATATATATTTTTGTGTGTATGTATGTATGTATATATATATATATATTTTGTGTATATATATATATATATATATATATATATATATATATATATATATATATATATATATATATATACATATGTATATATTTGTGTGTATGTGTATATATATATATATATATATATATATATATATATATATATATATATATATATATATATATATATAGTGAACTAGTATGATTTCGGGAACATGCAGATTATAATTGTGAGACGAAGGCAAAGTGCACTAAAGGCGACGCAAAACGTGATTTAGTCGGTGACAAATGCAGAGAAAACATCCAGAAATAATAATTGGAATTTGAGATGATGCACGTAAAGACGAACAAGAATAGTCTGCATAATTAAAAAGCGCAAATAGGAAATAAACATAGGCGTTGTAAAGGGAATATGCAAAGAAATAACTGGTAAAATATAAGTACAAAAGGCTGCAAAATGTATACTTGATACGGGTGCAAACAAAATTAAATTAGGTTTAATGCAAGAACGGCTAAAATTTCCAACTCATTTGCCAATGGTACAATCTGCAATATGACATAGAGAAATGAAAATACAGGAGACTACTATATATAGAATGTGTACCAGTTGCTTTCAATGATGATGAATTTGTGTCCGTAATGAGCATTTTTATGACGGATCAACTTTAGTTTTTAAGATTAAACTGCTTTTTCAATTTTTAACATGTCTTCGCTGGCTATCATAATTGGAAAAATTGATTAAGCGTTCACAGTCATAAATATAAAGATACAACATCGAATATAAGAATAGTTCTCTAAATCACTTTCTTTTTTTAGCCATCTTTGTTATAAATTAATATTTGACACCCTGTGGAGTATTTTAATGTCTTATCGGATTTTATGTTATCGCTTAGTGACTATAACATTATTTTTCTCGGCAACAGAATTAATCAAACATTGTCTTCAACGTAATACATTAACTCATGCATTTACCCATATGCTGTATCGATCTCGTTTTCGATCTCGATGTTTTCATAGTTTTATATTGTTCTTTTCTCTTTTACAATAACAATTTATTGTGTGTATTATATAAAGAACCAGTGTATCGTCTATAGATCATGTTTATCTAATTTACAAATTTCCTTGCGACTAGGTGGAAATTGAGTAACCTAGGAATTGACAAACGATGCCCAAGGCAAGTCTGGGACACAAAATGACATGAGAGGTATAACCTCAACAGGGAAAGATCAAGGCAGGGTTGATCTTTGAAAATTGGAAATATCTGAAACGAAATTTTAAATGTACAAAATTGATTATTTTCAAAAGAGAACAAGAATGCTGTAAACAAGCACAACATGAACGAAATAGCAAAAAATTAATATTTCCCAAACGAAAGTGTGATTTTGCCACATATGCACATCGTGATCTATAATATGATTTGAGGTAGTATGACTGTGCTGGGCGTTTAGATTACTTGACTTGCAACCACTGTAAAATTTACCTTGCAGATTGTTCAGTATAGTTACACCAAAAACTAAAATTAAACTAAGAAATATACAGTGATTCTATTGTGTCAGACGTAAAGAGACCAGATGTACAAGACTGGAGTATTATATATCATTTAAATACTAGAAACTATTACATAACACAGCTTGTACCTGTTGATTGAAACAAACTACTAAAACCTGTGATTAACTCTGAGCCAGTCAGCACTACACCATTTTTAAGTAAAGAGACCAGTACTAAATATCATTTAACTACTAGAAACTATTACATAGCATAGTTTGTACCTGTCAATTGAATCAAATTAATACAACCTGTGATTAACTTTATGAGCCCATCAGCACAACACCATGTTGTCAATAAAGAATTCGGTTCGGTTCGAAGATTCCGTTGATGATGTCCATAGTTCCATAATCAAATATGGATATTAAAATACACTGGACAACTGGTTATTCCATGTCCCCTCCGTCTAGCACAATTCTAACAAATATACAACCAAATGCAAAATATTGGCTTTGACAATTGCCTTTAGCATGCTTTTAAAGAAGTTATTATGACTATATGATATCATATGCCCTCTTTAAGGAAATTTAATTTTTACTAAACAGTTCCTGGCTACCTTCACCGATCGACCTATCGACTTTTGCACCTATCGACTTTTGTTCTAAAACAGGCCAAGTTATGTGATTAAAAAAACATTTCGCATTTTTCCTATATTACAATAGTATTCGTAATGCAACCACTGTGCCCATTGCTTTTGGCACACTAAATCTGCTCTTGGTGGCAATACAATTAGTTTAACTTCGGCAAAACTCTAAGCGTTGCATATTACTCCTATTTCAAATGACAAATATTTTATACGATTGTAACCATTAACTTTATTTAAAGGAGATGCGTTGCTTTCGTTCTATAATTTAATTTTCTTGTCCTAATAGATAGTCCAATCAATGGTGATGCAGTTGTAATGTAGTCCTAAAGCATCAGGCATAATCATTGTCGTCTAACATTTCCACTATATGTTCTCCTGTTGTTATTCTAAAGATTTGTGCAGAAGCATGCTATACATAGAGATTATCTAATATCGAATCACATAATAAATGGGCAGACATTAATGTTTCGTACTGACCATCATTTTGTATATTGCCAGTTTAAACGATAAAATATACATGATCTGTTTTGAATATATGTTTTGTATAGCACTAATTCAATCTCGTACGCTGCTCTCACTCATCCGGAAAATAGTATTGTCAGTCAAAATATGCAAATGAACTATATAAATCGTTCGTATTTTTAACCAGATGTTGTGACCTAATATTCACTTTTTCCTAATACACCTTAGGCAAACAATTTGAAAAATGGCCTCTGAAATGTTAATATTAACAGTAAAACTGTTATAGGGCTGCAGCCAATCAGTAAAAGAGCATACAAAGCAAGAATATCCTGTGTTTACTGTGTTTATTTGGATGAATCAGATTCCCATAATGAAATATCTTAATATGCTGACAGTGCCGGATTTAGGCCAGATGAGGCCATGTGCTAGTTAATTGATGAGTCCCCATCCTTGGGCCTTGAAGGAGATATGCCTACACAAGTAGTCAGGCATGTATACTCGGGAAATTTAGGAGTACTTAAAATAGCCGCAGACTTTTGAAAAATTTATCGTAATTTTTGGTGGGGCCAAAAAGATGGTCTCCCTGGCCAACATGGTCCCTGTGATTAATCAAACCTAGGCAAAATGGTAAATCTGGATCTGCATGCTGACATATCAAACATACTGAACAACACACTACATGTAAAGTATGTGATATGTATGTTACTATGATTGCAAACTTTGTCAACTCATTGGCCTATAACATATATAGCTATTGCAAAATTATATTTTTCGTTTGATACTCATCCATGATAAATGACAGTAAGTTTTGGCATATCAATTAAAATATTAACAAAAGCATAAGAAAGAGTAGCAGTAAATATATCAGCCATTTTATGATATAACTATACACTATGGACTTAATAGAACGTTTCTTTCTTGTATAGGGTAACAAAGTGATCAACAAAGATAGGACTTTTGCCAAAACAATGATATAGCTTTAAACATCATTAAATGTTTCTAGAAGACAATAACAAAATAAAGTACTACATATCATATAACAGTAATGAATGCAGTTCTAAGATGATTTTGTGTATTCAAGAAATGTTTCTACCTTTCCTTTGTTCCATTAATACACCTTAGAAAAACGTCAACAGAAATAGCAATACATACATACATACATACATACATACATACATACATACATACATACATACATACATACATACATACATACATACATACATACATACATACATACATACATACATACATACATACATACATACATACATACATACATACATACATACATACATACATATATACAAGCTTAATGAAGGGAAATAAATGTATCAGTGCAAATATATAGTTGCATTTCTCCAATAAAAATTCATATACATTGACATTACAAATGATTCTTGCTTCTAAAACTTTCTTTGGACGGGAAATAATCAATACAAATGACTTATTGGAGACATATATGGAAATCGCCTAACAATAATAATAACGTACTAAGTGCAAATAATCGAGAAAGGTAATTGTGACTGACAATATTTTAATAAATGGATAAATAAAAATATTAAATAAGAGGTGAAACAAAACAGAGAGCATTACAAAAACACACAATATTCAAACTTCCACAGTCATTGTGACAATGTATTTAGTGAATTAACAACAAAAGCAATTTAATGGGCAAATCTCACTCCAATATTTTTGTTGTATTTTCTTCTTCTTCTTCTTCTTCTTCTTCTTCTTCTTCTTCTTCTTCTTCTTCTTCTTCTTCTTCTTCTTCTTCTTCTTCTTCTTCTTCTTCTTCTTCTTCTTCTTCGTCTTCTTCTTCTTCTTCTTCTTATTATTATTATTATTGTCAATTTATTTTGTAATTGAAATATTAATGAAAATAGTATAAAAATTGACTCTACAAGATCTGTGATGTGTTTAATATTCACGCTTGTCATATAGAAAATATTATGGTACTCCACTGAACGAAGATGTTCTCGAAAATGACGTCATGCTGTTTCGGTGATTTGACTGTCTACATGTTAATGGATAAAACGATTCCTTTCTCGCATATATTTTGTAGTCACCAGCCTGTCTTAGACTGATCGCAAGGTGTCTTGGGCGATATTAAGGGCAGATGATTACGCTTTGCTATTATTTCTAATTCTACTGTCGGTTCAAGTTCTCTTTAATGACGATAATAAAATCTAAATATACTTCGTTAATGAAAGCTTGGACCTTAGCCACGTCCTTGTTAAAATGACCGTTCATCATCCTGTGCATGATGGGATAATTTGCTGAACATTTTTTTGACAGTGACATTTTGAGCATATGTCACTTAAGAAGATACTTTGTGACAGTAAGTGTTTCTCTGCTTTGATAATATTACCCGATAATTATTAAACACAATATAAATGATATACCTAATCGCCAAGGGTGAAAAGTGTCTCCAAAGGTAACCAAATCTTCTTTGCTGTAAGCTGACATTATGTCTGCCTTTCAGATGGAGCTACAGTCTGCAATTTGCTAGAATGTCGGACTCCCAAACCAGGGGTCGTGTGTCTGATACACGACAAGGCCAGCTCGGATTTTGTTTGCCAAAGTGTGTTTCTATGAAAGGGAATTAGCTGTTGTTTCCTCAGCATGATATAGACCAAAGAATAAAAAGAATGACCCTACCTGTCGACACCTGGACACACGTAAGCATTGTCTATATTGCAAGATTACTGATCTCTAATTGTGAATCTTGCTGCCACTTTTTGTAAAGAAGCTAATGCATTTAAATATAACATATTGGTAAGTAGTCCCATGGACAAATATAGAAAAATTGAAACATAAACCAAAGAAAGTTGTGACGTGTATCATCTATCAAACGTATCGGAATTATCATGGAGTATGTACTTATTTTCAGCTGTTTGTTCATATTAGCTATAAAAAGGGCAACCGATTTTTTAAACTATTATATATAATCTTTCTTAGTGGAACAGATAATAATACCTATTAAGTTTAATATAAATTTTAAAAACATATCTTCATCCAAAAAAATTAGTTATTTACGACACGCAATTTATTTACGACACGCAGAAAGCTGTGTTTGAGTTTGTTCACTGTTGTTAAACTTTGTAAACATTATTACCCGTTCCTCTAAGAAAAGAAGTTTTGTAATCAGTCTATGTACTTGTTTGCAAACACATTCATCTAAGAAAGAAGTCTTTTAATCAGTATATGTAAATGTTTATAACATTGTTACCCGTTTCTCGAAGAAAGAAGTTTCGAAAACAGTCTGTGCGATTGTTTTGTAAACATTATTAACCGTTCCTCTCGAAAACAGGTTTTGTAATGAGTCGTTGTACTTGTTTGTAAACAAAGCACTTGAAAAACGCTGGATCGAATTGAGAAGCATCATTAGATGCAAATGCTGCAGGCTGTATAAGCCAGAATCAACCAATATGGTAAATAGCTGGTCTGTAACTTCGTTGATTCAACTGCATATTGCTGAGTGTAGGCTGGCTTTTACAGAGGTGATACTATCTTTTCTTTTCAAACAGTTATGATGACGACGCGGGGCTTTATGCATTTCCCCAAATCTAAAGCTTGAAGCAGTTATTTACAGGTACCCATCCCGTTGAAACTATTTTATTAATTTGATAGAAAGTGTTTTATATTTGGATATATTTTGGTTTTGCTAAATAAAGGATTCCTTTTAAAATTTAGATATTTGCGAATTATATGAAACTAATTCGGTTGACGTTATGTTAATTATTCAGTTACTGACAATACCTACGTTTACAATTTATTTTACTGTACAGGATGGCAAAGCATGGTTCGTTTTGTTTCATCAACAATATCAACACCTTGAGCTCTGTCAAAGAGAATACATTAGAGCCAATGAGAAATAGTTAAAATATATTATCATCAACAGCTTTCGGTATACAATCTTTTTAACGTCATTCATACGTACATGTACTTTTGTAACATTCTTTGCACTGTATAGATTGTTTTACAATACACTGATGCATAAAAGTATTTTATCGTACAGTATGTATATGTGTGCATACTGTTTGCATTATTAGCAAGATCTCCTATCTGTGCAAGCTTATCATTATTTACTACCGAAGCTGACACGAATATAATGTACACGATACGTATCTAATATTATTTTAATTTTCATACGTATGTATGTATGTACGTACGTATGTATGTATGTATGTATGTATGTATGTATGTATGTATGTATGTATGTATGTATGTATGTATGTATGTATGTATGTATGTATGTATGTATGTATGTATGTATGTATGTATGTATGTATGTATGTATGTATGTATGTGCGTGCGTGTTTGCTTGCGTATGTATGTATGTGTGCGTGGGCATGTGCGTGCGTATGTATATATGTCCTTATGTAAGCACGCACGCACGCTCGCAAGCACGCACGAACGTACGTACGTACGTACTTACGTACATACGTATGTACGTACGTACGTATGTATGCATGCATGTATGTATGTATGTATGTATGTATGTATGTATGTATGTATGTATGTATGTATGTATGTATGTATGTATGTATGTATGTATGTTGTATGTTGTATGTATGCATGCATGCATGCATGCATGCATGCATGTATGTATGTATGTATGTATGCATGCATGCATGCATGCATGCATGTATGTATGTATGTATGTATGTATGTATGTATGTATGCGCTAGACCACCTATTAGGTCACCTCTTCTTTTGTAGCTCAGAGTTCAGGTTACACTTACGAAGAACATCAAGTAAAACTAATTCTATCAACTGGACCATCGGAACTAGTTATAATAGGAGAGGATTTTCTATATATTGAGCTAACTTGAATTGCATATAATGGGACTGCCCGTGTATTTCTTGTGAGCGTCGTGTCCTGTTTGGTTCAAACATTGCAGATGTGTATCTAAATAAATTTGCACTCACCAGTCATCGTCTTCGTCTTCCTCGTCGATAGCGTCTACTTTTCTTAATTGACGTCGGCGTGTTTCCCTGATGCCCTCACCTAGACTTGCCACGGGCCAGGCAAGATATAATGAATCACGAACGATTAAGCTGGCACATTCATTCCATGTCTGCGCTTTTGGAACTTGAAGTCTTGAACGAATCTTGTCCATTTTTGACTTGAGATCAGAACACTATATAAACGAAATACTGACACTGAATAATATCCTAGTTATACGGACAAAATGAATGACTGCATCTACTATATTCAAAGCTTAAATCTGGTGTTGTTTTGAAATATGTAACTTTTTCCATCAGCTACATAATTACTTAAATTTTTTTGTATCTATGTTCAAAAGCATGTATAAATTTTGTGCTTTTTAATACAAAAGGAGCGCAGATTCCGCGATATAATACCAATCTCTAATATGAATTCTGTGTCAAAAGATGCATGATGGCTCGGACTCATAAGTATATCCCGTCAATTGCTTCATCTTTAAATCAATGAATGTAATCCGCAACATGGCTTAGCTTACAAGCTTTTCAACATCATCTGTGTATCCATAGACTTCCGGTTATTTAATAACAAATGAAATAAACACGGTTTGCAAACTACATTCCGGTATTGTGTTCTTTTTATTTATAATTGTAAGCACCACGATTGATTCCCTTAGTGAATAGAATGAACAATAACCAGTAAGTCTCTCCAGCACAATTATAATTGGCACTAAAAATGTGCCGTGAATGACATGATGGCTCCATATATATCACGTGTCGGTTGACAATTCTTGATGATGAGAGTTTTGGCTTGTCTCGGGTTATTAAACAACACAATCCCAGCTAGTACACAAGGGATGGAGAAATTTCTTCATGTCAATGGAACAAGAACTGACACTTATTTGTAATTGGACAGTATATCCGAGATTTAATCCAACATTAAAATCCTGGCTCTACATCGTTGGTTTACCCATCCTGTAATAATTAAGAATCAGGAAACAATACATAAAAACTAAATTCCCGTTATCAATTTTTTAATGAATCAAAGATTTGAAAAACCAAGTGATTGAATTTTGCTAAATTATGTTATTAGTGTAAGATTATTCACTGATGCTATGCCATCGAAAAAACCAGTCAAATCCTTTATATGCCAAGTGCAAGTACGAGATTCTAGTATACTTCTAATTCACTGAAAGATACGTGTATAGGTCTAAATCGGAATTTAAACGTCAGCATTGGTTATGGATTTGCTATCTGCAAACTACCATTTATCGAAATTTGTTTCTGATACATGTCTGGTATCCAACAGATTAAGGAGGGCATTCCCGTGAATTATCAGGATAAATATCACAAATTGTTAGTTGAGTTACCATATTAATATCACAACATCCTGAAAATATGTTTCTCGCAAGCATTGCAATCTGTAATTAGAAATTATAATTTCATTTATTATATTATTCTATGCATTAATTGTTAATGGAGGCGGGTAGAAGTTAGCAAGATGTTCAAATACGTGATTTCTATCTTGTAATTTGCTTGATAATGTAGTCGTCATTAATCGTTAATAATATCAAAATACATGCTCAGATTAAAACCTCTAATGGGTTAATTTCACGAAGCAAACAGCTTGGATAAACTACATTCAGTAAAGATATATTGTGTTAATTCATGCAATGGCTTCATCGTTCCTGCGAAAATTGCATCATGTGCAAAACGTTACAGTGATATGTTTTAATAAGATTCTACCTAATACTACAAAGAACGGTCATTTATTCATCAGATCAGTTCTAAGTGCATTAATACTTCACTGATACTTTTCTGTCATCGCCAGAAATAAGTTGAGGTTTTGTAAGTTTTATAAATACGCACATGAATTTCATTAGCTTTCTTACCTATCAATATACTGGGAAATAAAAAGGTACGTGTATAGGTCTAAATCGGAATTTAAACGTCAGCATTGGTTATGGATTTGCTATCTGCAAACTACCATTTATCGAAATTTGTTTCTGATACATGTCTGGTATCCAACAGATTAAGGAGGGCATTCCCGTGAATTATCAGGATAAATATCACAATCAAAGTTTCTTACAAGAATTTTGTTATCATTTACACCTCGAAATTGCTACTAGTGAGACCTCAAATGTTGCGGGTGAAAGAATAGCAGTAATTACCAGAAATATACAATTAATAATAGCATAGTCAATACCAAAACACAAAAAAATAATAAAGGAAAAACAATAATTTTGGTCCAGTGTGATACAATATACAGTTATAGCATTTTGGGATAATCATGTTTGTTCATATTTATATACACAATCAATGAGCGAAAAAAATATTCACGTGGCTTGTATTAAGCAAATATCAGTACCAAACCGGACCATTGTGATATAATCTGAAATAATGCAGCATGGATGGTGCAATAAATAAATGGTCACAAAGAGCGATTAATGTATATCAGAACATCGAGAATTGTTAGGAAAATCCATTAAAATATGGAAAGTAGGTACCTAAATCATGCAATATAGACATACGAAACTGAAACAGTCGATTATCAATCACCTAAAGAAAAGCTAAATTAACACACCTCATTAATATAGAAACCGATATGGAACATAACTTGCAGCATTGCTCTAAACATTTTATCGAATCCCATCAATCCCTAATTATACCGTTATGTTTTGTCAGAACGTGTTTCCTTTGATTTTCCTTTGTATGTAGCATACGGGGAAATAAAATGTTTAATGTCAAACACGCATCAAAGACCATAACGATTTGTAACATACAATCACTTTGATCAATACATTCAACAATCAGCCCGCCCATACACTAAGATTCAGTTTACCATCAGGAACAATCCTATGTCAGGAACAATTTTATGATATATTCGTAATAAAGAAAGCAAATAAGAAAATGTATAGAGATCATATTCCTGATCACTTGATTTGATACTGCATTATTGGAACTCGACTTGATACTGCATTATTGGAACTCTACTTGATACTGCATTATTGGAACTCGACTTGATACTGCATTATTGGAACTCGACTTGATACTGCATTATTGGAACTCGACTTATTTGAAATCTGAAGTAATCAACGTTGTGTGCTTTATACTTTAAACTTGCTATTTCGAAGTCTTTGCGATACACTTTAGTGATGGAAAGTAGATTTTGTGGTCTTCTCATTCTAAAGACTATTTGTTTTTAACGTAAAATGTTTTTGAGAATGGTAATTTCACAATCCTCTATCGTAGAATTATATATATATATATATATATATATATATATATATATATATATATATATATATATATATATATATATATATATATATATATATATATATATATATATATATATATATATATATATATACATACATACATATATATATATATATATATATATATATATTGCTGTCAAACATTTCTGCGCACATATGGTTTCCGTCTCCAAAATTGAAGCATACCAAATTCAACCGCAATGCTTACTATTTAAAAGGGCGCAATTGTCAGAATACGCTGTTTAAAATAGTATTAATTTTGGACACAGGAGATACAATCCCTGCGTTTTCATGACTCGCGATATGTCGGCCTGTTATGTAAACAACTTTGAAAAGATGTAATGTTTGTCCGTCGGGCATCAGAAATAAAATACATTGCTTTGTACTTTTTGTCAGCAGTTCAGTCTAGTAATTGTGTCAGGTTTATAGTATGTATAAAAAAAAATTCAATGTAACGATGCTAATAAACGGCAAGAGATACTAAGCAAACGAAACTGAGCTTGTAATAAAGTAGTAAAGTTCAACATTTAATTTTAAAAAAAATAAGCCGTTAAGTGGAAGGGAAACAACAATGAATAGGATGTAATCTGTTTACAACTTTTGTTGATGGGGTAATGATCTGAAATCAGCTCAAACTAATGCCCAAATTACTGAGGAAAAGATATAGAAAGAATTGTCAGCGGATCACTCTGTATGGCCCTTTCGTACAAAACCATTTCGTAATTTACACAATTCGTCTACACGTCTAGTCGTAAAGAAACTTCCTGGCGTCTTGCAGGCTAAATCATCACCTTTCCTTCCCACCTGGCTATTCGGTTAATGATGAAATTCCAACTCAGCTGTCAGCAGTACATTACGAAGGCATTGATAATGCCATCACATGCATAAAACATCTGAGTAGGGGTGTTGTTTGGAAAAAACCAGACATATCAAATGCTTTCCGCATATTCTCCGATGAAATATCGTTGTTTGCGCTTTTTGTGGCGGAACAGGTACTATTTTCACAAATGTTTACCAATGGGTTGTAGTTTTAGCTTCCAAATATTTGAGACCTTTCGCAATTCTTTTCAATGGAAAGCGAACACAAAGTTATATATAAAACACACGACACATATTTTGGACGATTGTTTGATACTAGGCACAACCCATGTCCAAAGCCAGCATAAGCTTAATTGCTTTCTGGCCATGTGCCGATATCTGCAGATAAAACATTTGCGCCGTTACAACCATCAAGTAACTTGGATACGAATTGGATTATGTGAGAATGAAGGTTGGCATTTCCACGGACAAGCTAGAAAAAATGTATATCTGGCTCTAAATAGAATTACTCTCAAGGGGTTGCAATCCATAATAGGTACTATTAACTTCGCTAACGAAGTAGTTCTCTCGCCAACAGGTTTCGAGTTTCTACGCCATGGTCCCTTTGTGGTCTCATAGTTTCAGAATTGAGCCCGCCAATGAGGCGGACAGACAATGTTTTCAGTAACAACCAAATAAGGGAATTAGTCCGCTGGAGATCATATGTATTTAAGAAATACATAGATTTAGGCGAAAGTGTCTTAACTTCTGAACACTTCAGTCACTTTTTCCATGATGGCCATTCTTCCGTGTGTGCTACTTTCTTTTTCCTATCTAGACGGTTTAATAGACCTAGACTCAAGGGTATCGACCGTGCTTTGCTGTAATATCATTCACTCGACCCGGATTAATCTGTCTACCTGCCTATTTGACCGCCAGGAGAGTATGAGGGTACTCTAACAGCTCTTGTAGAACAAAAGCGCTTTCCGGATTTGAGCACATACGTTTTAAAGTTTCTTTCAATTCTCCGTACATGCAAGATATATCCTAACTACAGGGGAGTATGAGAGTGCTCTACTGCCCAAGCACTACAGAAATCATCGGTTTTATCTTGATCAACATTGATATTTTATTTTCTTTAATGCTGGTCACTTTTTTCTTTGCCCCTCCCGCCGATTTGTGGCTGACAGAAATGCAGCAAGATCTGTTTGCTGTATTTCTGTTTATGGCAGTTGCAGCCTCAAGAAATTTCTGTATTATATGTTATGTTTCATTGTTCAGTTTCTTAGCACATTTACTCTACATATTTGCTCTACATTTATGTTATGTTGTAAATACATAGTACATTTATGGTTCACTAATATCATATATATTCAATATAGAGTCTCGAAATGGCAAGCATCAAACACATCGTTTGCCTTTGCTTTTATTATGTACCCATATACTCTGTCTTCGTAACATTTGCACGCCAGACCTATGAAATTCTGTCTTGTCACTATCTATCTTCCTTACAACACTATCGATGTCTGAAAAGAGTAGTCTGCTCTATGCACATTTAATTTTACAATCTCATCCAATAAGTTCATAAGATAGAACCCTGTGTTTTCATTCACTTTCTGACAACTTGCATCACTCTTCTGCAGGTCTAAAAACACATCATATAAATATAAACAGGTTGATGCCGTTAAAACCGACTAAATAATATTTTTACAAAAGAATTTAGTCTTACTATTCTTACTTTTGGTCTTCTGTGTACTTCAGGACAATAATACCGACTTAAGGAAAGACTGATATATGTTTTAACTTAATTTCACAAATTGTGGAAAATCTTCCTGTTAATTATAACCTAAGTGTTAAGCTCATACACATGTATGCATTAATTTAAAACGTCACCATCTCAATATATTAATCTCATCAATTAGTGCTGACTAGCGTTTAGAGACCTACATATGTAACATTATATAGCAGATTACTTGTCCATTAAAATTATTTTTTTTTAGTTTAATGAGGTTTTCAAAATAAACATTATAATGGTCGAAAATGTTTGTAAGAAAAAAAACATCTTCTAACCCAGCTGTTTTCAGTGTACTCACCAAACGTTTCAATGAATTCTTCTTTAGAAACCCATTCGTCCACGAAGCAAAGTATATCCAAATTATCCGTATTTCTCTCATCGTTTATCCCAAAAACATGTTATTTTGTATTAGATAATATATAGGCTGTTGTTGTTTCGTTTTTGTTTTATTCGATTTGCTACTAAACAGTCTCGTTGCTTGCATCTGAGTGAAACCACATTGTCACGTTTGAATATTGGAATGCAGAGTAACGTCAAAAGTTATTGATTCTTCGTGACGTGAAAGCTGATAAATGTTATAGCAGTGTGGGAACTTTCTTCCATTAATTAGAGCCTGTAAACGTTTGGTATCTAGTAACCTTTAATTTTCACAAAATCTTAACATGCAAATAGTGGAGGTGGATTTTGCAGCTTACGATTTATGTTTGATTTTAAACACATGTAGGAAAGTCGAGATGTTACAGATTTTTTAATCTTTTGAAATCCTAAAAAGAATTACTTCATACACATAAGTATTAATGTTTATTATGAAAATAAAACACCGGAATGCTTACTAATCTCCTAGAAATAAAAAAACTATCATGAGTGCAAGTTCCGCTGATTTAAATCTAAGCATCTAGATGGCAGTATAAAGCTTATTGGAAATAAACTCGTTACTTGCGTTTAAAGGCTGTTTCAGAATTATACGTTGGAAATTTTATTTGTGCCAAAATTGATGTGTTTATTTCATCTGAATTGTCCAATTCATACAATAAATAAAACGAAAACAACTTAGTCATTTTTTACCCATTTTATTGTGTACTATATCTCTACTTTAAAATAACCAGTAGAGCCATTGCTAGTTTTCTTTTAATCAACTTTCAGTACAGAATACATACGAACATTTTACTGGCATAACAATATTTTAGCTAACTCGCTTCAATATGTGATTGTCGTGATGTTTTGGATTCTCGTTTATTCGTTTGAGATTCTTCATTGGCCTCTGGAAAAAGGAATTTGTCATTGTTCACTGAATTGTTCGTTGAATATGGGTTTCCGTTGAATATGTGTTCTCGTTAAATATGATATGTGTTCCGGTTGAATATGTGGTTTCTTCGTGGTAATAAAACAGTTTATGCCTGCATTTTATCTTAAACAAGATGCATGGTATTTTGCCGACATTCTGTACATATAGGTTCATAAGAAGATCAAAGCTGTCCTAATATGAAGGAAGTATTAGCTGCATGGCAACAAAACTAAGGAGAAATTGACAACGGATTCTTTAAGACATTTCGTAGTCTGGTATCATATCATCTGTCATAAAGTCCATCGTCTATGTCAAAAGTGAAACATCCAGTTTCGACACTAATGCCGAGGAAAAATTCCATGAACATGCCGAAAATCATTCCCTCCTTATTTTGCATGTAACTTATTTGCCAATTACTGCGGACATTGCAGTGATCTGTTACAACTCTTGGGTATTTTAAATGTTTTATATTTGACTGTCAACTATCATGCATCCGTACATACCATAAGCGCTTTCCTGCCTGGTTGTTATATATGTGTAATGTTGTAATTATGGACTGAGTGATCATTTATGCTAGCCATATAGATCTGGTTTCTGTGCAGTTTTAAATATCTCCTTAGGCCATTTTCAGCTCTTTATATGCAGGAGTGAGATAGAGATAAGCCAACAGGCATACAAAAAGAAATGCTAATAAATAAAGAAACAACTAGACAAATATAAAGATAGAAGAACATGTGTGAATATTTGTAAGCGTAGGCATAGAGAATGATTCGTGGTCAGCAGCCGAAAGTTTAATCATGTACACTAGAGAAAACAACTTTTCTACTTTGTTTTTGGTCTTGCTTAATTTTTGCGCAATAACGTTATCATGTGTATACGTTGAAAGGTTGTAATTACAACGTCTAAGTCAAAACGACACCACTTTCAGAGAAATTCAATATGTACTTCACAAAATGCTTTTAATTAGCGGTAACGTTACGAGTTTCGGCCAACTATTCTTGATTCGGTATTGCTGACGTGATTTAGGGCAGTCCTCAACTGCTGCACGAAAAGAAACTGCCACATTGGAATGTGCGTTTTTAATTTGGTAAGGAACATCCCTCCGGGAACACTATAGAAAAAGTAATTCAATAGAGACAAAAATCAATTCTAAAGAACACCACAAGGACAAATTGCAAAGAAAGAGTGTATGAATAATATAATACAACTCTAGTGTCTTTACGTTTTATGGTGTGTTTTTTGGTACATCGATTTCGTCGATACTGCCATTCATATCGATTTCCACAGACAACATGCATAGTAATGAATCTTAAGATGCATTTGAACATTCAATATTTTATCTCGGACCCTTTTTCTATTTTAGTATTACGCTAAAATTTACTTTATTGCACCAATAGCTACAGTGTTATCTACAGTTGACCCATAATTTGTATGATTATACAGTGTATCGTCTTCACAAGGTATTCAACAATTTTGTATGCTTGTACAGTGTATCATTTTCACACGGCGTACAACAATTTCTATGACTTTAGAGTACACCATTTTCACAAGTGTCCTACGGAATCGTAAACAATATGTGTTGAAATTAGTTTATACCTAGATATGTGTGTGTGTTAGAGAGAGAGAGAGAAAGAGAGGAATGGGGTTATGAAATGTTAATTTTGAAATGTGCAATCAAACGCTTTGATTTTATAATGTGATGTTATTTAATATATAGCAAAGCACAGATAAAACTTAATGGTCTTTTGTGTGTGCTTGTGAGCACAGGATTACAAATATACACCTTACAGAACGGAAAGTGCTATTTCTGGATTTTACAGGAGAATCCTTAAAAATACTCACAGTCTTTTTAAAAATACATTTAAATAGCATTATCATACAGATTACACAAGTCGTATTCGTACTCAACGGAAATTAAAAATAACATACCGGGTCCGCGGGTAACCGGCACCCATCAACTTTCCTTTAAATACTGATACTTGTACCATCTCGACCATGTGCACATTAAGTCCGACACAACAAACAGTGTATTAACGTCAACCATTTGAATTATGTGTCATGCATAGTAATTACGCTATTCTTGTTTGTAACAGCTTTTTAATGACAAAAAGTTTTCAGGGTATTCAGAATGGATAATCACGGCCTGATTTGCAATACATTTAAAATAACATTTTTATTATATTCTCTCCGAAAAACATTATTTGTTTATGATTAAGTCACGGAAGATAAACAATATATTTTGATAGGGAATGCAATGTATTTCAGTATAAAATGGAATTGTTTCTAGGTATGTCGGTGAGACATAAATGGAATTATTTCAGAGACGAAACCATCAAAGTTCTTTCATTGAAACGATCTTGTTCTGCTTGGCATTGTATTACATCGATAGAGCTTCAGTCTAAATTGATTAAGTGCTCGACTGCAACAGAAATGTGCTTTGCAGACTACGTTGGAAAGATAGGCAAATAAAATCATAGTTATTGCACTTTATTTTTCCTATACCCTAAGTGATACAGCCATAGCTATTGCAATTTCTTTTACATATAGCGTAAGTGATACAGTCATAGCTATTGCAATTTTATCATATAGCGTAAGTGATACAGTAATAGCTATTGCAATTTTACATATAGCGTAAGTGATACAGCAATAGATATTGCAATTTCTTTTACATATAGCGCAAGTGATACAGCAATAGCTATGGCTATATCACTTACGCTATATGTAAAAGAAATTGCAATAGCTATTGCTGTATCACTTAGGGTATATGATAAAATTGCAATAGCTATGACTGTATCACTACATGAATATTGCATATGAACCTATTACTGGATACAATAAATATTCATGTATGTATAATTTTTTTCCTGCGCTAAAAGTTCTTATTTTTCGTTATTCAAAAATATTACAAAACAAATATTGAAACATAACTATAATACAGTCAATAAGATATGGACTACTCCATACAGATAGTTGTGATCTTTTATGCGTTCTTAAGGAAAGAATGTTTACAGTGATCTTTATGTTAAATATGACATAATTGTGAACAAGTTCATTTAAAAGGTATTTTATTGTTCACGTGTGCATTTTGTTACTTATTTACTTCTCATGTAAAAATCATTACTAAAATTCTAAGTGAATGTCTCTTTTAATGCCAGCATCGGATTACTCATGGCTCGAAGAAGGCAACCATCGGGCTTATGTAGGCATATATCAAAGACGAATTGCGATCAAGTCGATACTTGTCTGTGTACGTTCAAAACGCTAGTAACAAAACATATATATACAAGAGAATATGACCTGGTGTTTGTCCATCCTTGATTAGAATCTCTTCACCGGGTAAGGTTATATGATTTAAATAGGAAAGACGAGAAACCCTATTATTTAAATTTATGAAAACCTGCATGACATCATTACATTCTTATTAAAAGTTTTAGAACACCAGGTCAGTTCAGTCTTTGAATATTAAAGATAATGTTGTAGTTACAAAAGGTTATATTGTGGTTCTCTTCAAGGGAAATCCATGTTTTGGTTTCAATTTCAATGATCACCTAATTAGATATATAACTGGCACTATTGTTATGGTATGTTTGAGATCTCACAAAAGACCCTAGTCGGATGTCAAGCATGGCGCATATCTTCATTCAATCAAGCTGATAGTTCTAAATAAGACGGAAACAAATATATACCGTGATCACTTCTTGGGAAGGCAGAAAAGAGTCAATAATTGTGCCGTGGTAACCAAATTTAACTATTATCCTGATCGAAAGTGTTAGCGGCAGGGAAAGAAAATTGAACGACATTTCATACAGCGTATAGTGTTAAATTACCGCCTCAAGCAAGATAGCTTCTAATAAACAACTTTGTAATGGTAAGCAGAGAATTTGTACGTTGTTCGAGATCGTCCCTCCTTCAAAAACAATCCAATATCAGCAACAATCTCCTCAAAACGTGCAATGGTTTATAAATGAACCATAGATTTAGGCACCACCCTGCGAGAATCGCACACCACTATAGAGTCAACGAGTATGGAGACCTACGGGCAGAAGAACTCTCAGGTCGGCAAAGATGATGCAAACAATATTATCTAATATATTTTTACTTATGGCAAAAACAAATGATCAAAGAAATTTTGATTTTGAATCTATATAAAATGAAATATGCTTATGAGAAAGATGGTTTATTAAAATATAAAAAGTACAATTTAGCTGGGTATAGACATATTCTTTTTTATTTGAGGTTATTTTCTGAAAAGGACTGAATTAATAGCGGATAACAATATAATAAAATTACATCTTCTAATGGCGAAATGTATGTCGTAATGCAAGTTAGATAAATTAGCTTTTAACAAAACTGATGTTTGGGGAAACGAAAATTCATACAAATGTGTAAAAAAGCGAAGTTCTATTTAAAATATATTATCATATAGCTAGAAAATTTTCAGTCTACTAAAATATTTGAATTCCTTATAGAGTAGAAAAATAACACTGCTGCAGAAAGTACTTCGACGAAGTAATTTATTACATAATTTCCAGACTTGCACCATCAAAGTCATGCCTTTTCTAGTGCAAAACTAAAAGATTGTATGCACGATACGCATGGACAATTATGCCTTTTCTAGTGCAAAACTAAATGATTGTATGCACGATACGCATGGAAATAGCTATGCCTTTTCTAGTGCAAAACTAAATGATAGTGTGCACGATACAAATGGAAATAGCTATGCCTTTTCTAGTGCAAAACTAAATGATTGTATGCACGATACGCATGGAAATAGCTATGCCTTTTCTAGTACAAAACTAAATGATAGTGTGCACGATACAAATGGAAATAGCTATGCCTTTTCTAATGCAAAACTAAATGAGTGCGTGCACGATACGCATGGAATTAGCTATGCCTTTTCTAGTGCAAAACTAAATGATTGTGTGCATGATATGCATGAAAATAGCTATGCCTTTTCTAGTGCAAAACTAAATGATTGTATGCACGAAACACATAGAAATAGCTATGCCTTGTCTAGTGCAAACTGCAGCAAGGATTGCCACTCCCGTGTGGGACTTTATAGTCACAGAAGACGCTGCACAGCTACAAACAAGGACATCTTTCATGGGCGCATTTCCATCGTCTCTCTAGACTAACGGAAGCCAACCGAAGAACCGATCTAGTGCAAAACTAAATGATTGTGTGCACGATACGCATGGAAATAGCTATGCCTTTTTCTAGTGCAAAACTAAATCATTGTGTGCACGATACGCATAGAAATGATTCATTAACATTACGGAATGAACTTCCAATCTTATTTTCAAAAAGAGGGATTACAAAAAGTCATACATAATTAGCACAATTACTGTATCAAATCGAATCTGATTATTATCTCTGATAATGCAAAATTATTATCGTTAGAAACTATCGTCTACTAACACATGAGACCAGACAGAATACGGAAACAATATTAAATTGTTGAATCATTTATGTTTTTACGCTTGTTTACTCGAGCAAAAGAAAATTCCAAAGCGCTCAAAAACATATGCTGACACAGCTTCAAGAAAAATTCGTTTTTTTTCAGTTATATATTATACAGCAGCTGACTCGGTTAAACATATTCAATTAACTTCCTTAATTTTATTTTTTAAATTTAAAACGGATTTGCTATTATGTCGGCTTATGGTTATTTTTTTAAATGATTAAAGTTAGATAGGTTCGTTCAGGATCAGCAAATAATTAATAAGTCTGAAAATGTAATAGCAAACATTATATATATATATATATATATATATATATATATATATATATATATATATATATATATATATATATGTATGTGTGTGTGTGTGTGTCTGTATATACTCAGACGGAGAGAGTTATTTATTGATGCTGAATCAAATAATTGTATTATTGTGCCTACAGCTTGGTCTTATTCAATTTTTATTGTTTGGTTCTACAAAATGCAGATTGCATCAAGTGTAATCCAACATTTAAAGAAAAGATGCAGATGTGTTGTTTTGTTTTTATATCAAGCTGGAGCAATACATTGCAAAGATCCATAAGGACACTACAACACGTGAACATTTTAGTCATAGTGTAAGTAATCACATGCTCTTCCTTTCAGTGATAATATATATTTTGTGTCTAAATTTGAAAATATCTGCATAATAATTCGATACTATTTTTTATGCCCATTGTTTGTTCGCAACGCGGAAGTTCGATCTTAATAGATGTGTGAGACCTTTTCGGCCTCTTCTTCACGGTGGTTAGAAAAGAGTTTCTACTTTACCTTCTTAAACTTTTTTTATCTAATAATGTTTAGGGAGATTAATCGTTTATAATTAACATAAAATTATTAAGCATAATGTTATTGTTTCCTTGCAAAAAAAATTGCATTTTGTTCTTTTTGTTCTTTCACAAACGAAGGTTAAATTTAATTGGAGAGACAGAGCGGGAGGGGAAAAATATTTTATAGTAACCTGAAAGATACTTCCGCTTGCATCACACAATAATCTAAATAGTAATTGTAATATTATCTAGCAATTATCGTTTTTTGAACACGACACCAAATAAGCAGAGTAAAATTTTGCTTTCTTTCAGCATTCCAATGCATCTCTCGCTCTGTTAATAGTAATTAACGCTGAGTGTAGTTTGCCACAGGTTCCTGATGTCTCTTTTTGCTACTTAACAGAAAACAGAAAAGCATTCCAATGCATATGCGAAAAGATTATACGACAATAATTACTTTTTCAAATTAATTCTCCAAACTCACGCACTTTCTTCAATGGCTATTCTCATAACCAACCCTACACAGCTTAATTCTTACCTTATTATTTTTACGTAGGAGACAGAAGGACCTTAGCTCTTTAAACATTCTGTCTGGCATATGTGACACAATGTTTTAATGCCACGAAGGAATATGCAAGAAGCAAAACAAATTAAAGTTCACAAACACTTCGAGAAATATGTGATTTTGTTTGCAATCAGTTCATACATTTTCATCAATTTTCTTGTTAATTTACTTTGATTTGCGTTTCTAGGAAAAGTCAAGGGAAAAAGAGACCAAAGATGGCATTTTTTTAATTTATGTTTCTGATGAAAAAGACGATTCCAAAAAGCAAGAAAACTAAAAAATGAATAAGTTGCAACCATAACTAATCAGATGCTTCCTGCACATTTTGTACACCAATACTTTGTACAGAATGTCATTAAGGCTGACTTTGCCTCAATTGCTTTCAAATTCAGATGTTAAAGCAATTAAAGTACTAGCATAACCTTTTCTCTGCAGCCACCTATCTTTTAACAAACGGTCTCAAAGTTTTTGTTATAATGGAAAATATTATGCAGTAGTCCCCTCATGCTTCTATTTATGTAATTTTTGTGTTTGGTTACTGGTAATAATATTCAGGGTGCCAGTCTATTCAAAAAAGAAAATCCATTAATGGATTACTTTGTGAGGATTGCTAAACAAAACGTAAAATAAATTATAACGAGCAATGCAAAATTAGCTCTAACAGACCTACCAGCATTCATTCCTCAAAGGGTCTGTCTGTCTCCTATCTTCTATGTCTGCTGAATTTGCATCGTTCCTCTCGTGACATCACACGATAAATGTTTATTTGATGATTTGGTCCAATATATTGGTTAGAGTTGTGTCTTCTAGATTTATGTTTCTACATTGTCTAGTTCTCAAATATCAATTGGAACTTCTGTTTAATTATTTGGCTACAGCAATAACACTGCTACACTTCTTCAGTGTAGTACATTCATGTAAACCTTACACTGATTTACTTCTTCAGTGTAGTACATTCATGTAAACATTACACTGATTTACTTCTTCAGTGTAGTACATTCATGTAAACATTACACTGATTTACTTCTTCAGTGTAGTACATTCATGTAAACCTTACACTGATTTACTTCTTCAGTGTAGTACATTCATGTAAACATTACACTGATTTACTTCTTCAGTGTAGTACATTCATGTAAACATTACACTGATTTACTTCTTCAGTGTAGTACATTCATGTAAACCTTACACTAATTTACTTCTTCAGTGTAGTATATTCATGTAAACCTTACACTGATTTACTTCTTCAGTGTAGTACATTCATGTAAACATTATACTGATTTACTTCTTCAGTGTAGTACATTCATGTAAACCTTACACTGATTTACTTCTTCAGTGTAGTACATTCATGTAAACATTATACTGATTTACTTCTTCAGTGTAGTACATTCATGTAAACCTTACACTGATTTACTTCTTCAGTGTAGTACATTCATGTAAACATTACACTGATTTACTTCTTCAGTGTAGTACATTCATGTAAACATTACACTGATTTACTTCTTCAGTGTAGTACATTCATGTAAACATTACACTGATTTACTTCTTCAGTGTAGTACATTCATGTAAAAATTACACTGATTTACTTCTTCAGTGTAGTACATTCATGTAAACATTACACTGATTTACTTCTTCAGTGTGGTACATTCATGTAAACCTTACACTGATTTACTTCTTCATTGTAGTACATTCATGTAAACCTTACACTGATTTACTTCTTCAGTGTAGTACATTCATGTAAACATTACACTGATTTACTTCTTCAGTGTAGCACTTTCATGTAAACATTACACTGATTTACTTCTTCAGTGTAGCACATTCATGTAAACATTACACTGATTTACTTCTTCAGTGCAGTACATTCATGTAAACATTACACTGATTTACTTCTTCAGTGTAGTACATTCATGTAAACCTTACACTAATTTCTTCTTCAGTGTAGTACATTCATGTAAACCTTACACTGATTTACTTCTTCAGTGTGGTACATTCATGCAAACCTTACACTGATTTACTTCTTCAGTGTAGCACTTTCATGTAAACATTACACTGATTTACTTCTTCAGTGTAGTACATTCATGTAAACATTACACTGATTTACTTCTTCAGTGTAGCACTTTCATGTAAACATTACACTGATTTACTTCTTCAGTGTAGCACATTCATGTAAACATTACACTGATTTACTTCTTCAGTGCAGTACATTCATGTAAACATTACACTGATTTACTTCTTCAGTGTAGTACATTCATGTAAACCTTACACTAATTTCTTCTTCAGTGTAGTACATTCATGTAAACCTTACACTGATTTACTTCTTCAGTGTGGTACATTCATGCAAACCTTACACTGATTTACTTCTTCAGTGTAGCACTTTCATGTAAATTTCGGAAAAAGCTCATAGATTAAATTGCAAACGCAATTCTAGAATGAGTGACTGAAAAGTATCCGATTAAACAAAAGCATCAAAAAGTCATACGTAGCATAATCGTGCGCAATACAAATTAAACCTAAATATGCGTCCTTATGACAACATTACAGACAATTTTTTTTATTACAGTGACGTATGACAAGATAGCGCATTGATATTTAACAGCATGCTCATTGGCCTCAAATAATAAAAAACGAAAAACCCGATCAAACATTTCGGTTTCGGTTGGCTTCCGTTAGTCTCGAGAGACGATGGAAATGCGCCCATAAAAGGTGTCCTAGTTTATAGCTGTGTAGCTTCTTCTGTGACAATAAAGTCCCACACGGGAGTGGCAATCCTTGCTGCAGTTGCTGCACTTGAAGTATGAATCAGGTCTTGGTTGGAACTGCATCCTCTTCCTCTGAGATCTTTTCTCATCAGCGAGCTGTCGTAACTTTTCCTCGCTGGCTTTCAGACCTGTGTACAGAGAATGTCGCCAGCTGGACTTGTCGAGGGCAAGCTCTTCCCAGGTGTTGACCTCTATTCCAAGAGCTTTCATATCCTGCTTGCCGACATCCTTGAAGCGAAGATGTGGCCGTCTTATTGATCTTCTACCTGAGGCAAGCTTTGAATAGAGAAGGCCTTTGGGGATCCGTCCATCATCTATTCGATGAACATGGCCCAGCCATCTGATGCGACTTTGGCGGAGGAGTGTGACTATGCTGGGAACTTTGGCCTGTTAAAGCACCTCGTTGTTTGTCACACGATCGCTCCAGGTGATCCCAAGTATGCGACGGAGACAACGCATGTGAAAGGCGCTTAGTCGTTTCTCCTGAGAGGTATACAGGGTCCAAGGTTCGCTGGCATACAGAAGAGTGCTAAGCACGCAGGAACGGTACACTGTGATCTTAGTGCTTAATGTCAGCTTGTTGTTGTTCCACACTCTCTTTGACAATCTAGAGAGAGTTGTTGACGCCTTTCCAATCCGCTTGTTGAGTTCGGCATCGAGTGAGAAGTTGTTGGTGATGGTAGAGCCAAGGTAAGTGAACTCACTGACTACTTCTAGTTTGTAGTTGTTAATGGTTATGCTGGGAGGGTCTGCGTCCTAAGCCATCACGTTGGTTTTCTTTAGGCTGATGGTCAGCCGAATTCATCACTTGCTTTAGCAAAGTGGTCAATCAGGCATTGTAGTTCAGCTTCTGTGTGAGTGACTATAGCAGCATCATCTGCAAAGAGCATGTCCCTAATGGTTGCTTTCCTTACTTTGCTCATTGCCTTTAGTCGAGCCAGGTTGAACGCTTGTGCAGGTAGATCCCTTCTGTGGACGTCCCAAAGGCGTACTTAAGCAGGACAGCGAAGAAGATGCCAAAGAGCGTGGGGGCAAGGACACAGCCTTGTTTCACTCTGCTGTGGATATTGAATGGTTCGGACGATGAACCATCATACTGCACTGTGCCTTTCATGTCTTCGTGGAAGGATTGGACCATGCTTAACAGCTTTGGAGGGCATCCAATCTTCGTCAGGATTTTGAAGAGTCCGTCTCTGCTGACCAGATCGAATGCTTTGGTGAGGTCTATAAAAGCCAGGAAGAGGGGTCTGTGTTGTTCCCTGCATTTCTCCTGCAGTTGCCTGATGGAGAAGATCGTGTCGATTGTGGACCTCTCTTCGCGGAACCCACACTGAGACTCTGAATATACTCTGTCGGCAAGCGTCTGCAGTCTGTTTAGGATGACTCTAGCGAAGACTTTACCCACGATGCTGAGAAGTGATATGCCCCTGTAGTTGTTGCAGTCACTTCTGTAGCCCTTGTTCTTATACAGGGTTATGATGTTGGCGTCTCTCATGTCCTGAGGCACTGCACATTCATCGCAACACTGGCAGAGAAGATCATAAAGGTGTGTGAACAGCACACTGCCGTCACATTTGATGACTTCTGCTGAGATGCCATCCTTTCCTGGGGCTTTATCTGTGGTCAGTTTCACTAATGCCAGCTTTAGTTCTGTCTCAGTAGGTTTCTCGTCCAGTTTGGTCAAACAAGGGAGATTTTCAATGTCGTTGAGGGCATTGTTGGTCACGTTATTCTCTCTGGAATACAGTTCGGAGTAGTACTCCACCCAGCACTCCATCTGTTTGCCCTTGTCATGAATGATATCTCCTGCAGAAGACGTCAGTGGAGCTATCACTTTCTTCCTTGAACCCATTGCTTTCTTTATGCCATTATACATGCCTCTGATGTTTCCGTTGTCTACTGCTGACTGGATGCTCTGACAGAGTAGAAGGCAGTATTCATTAGCGCATTGCCGTGCTAACCTCTGCACTTTGCTTCTGATAGACCTATATGCATGTAGTGTCCACACACAAGAAGAACGCTTGAATTCCAGGTGGGCACTGCGACGCTCTTCTATTGCTGGCATGAGTGTGGCGGAATTGGCGGAAATGGCGTCAAACCAGTCATTGTTCTTTGTCTGCTTCTTACCAAAGATTCTTGTGGCTGCACTGTACACAGTATCTCTGATGTTGTCCCATCTCTCTTTGGCACTGCCAAAAAAACGATCAAACATTATTACTGGTGATTTAGTTTGCTTTTGAGAACAAAATATTTATTTGAGGTAAACCAGTCCTTTGTAAGCTCCTAAAATCATGAAAGTGAAATAATTTTGAATTTGACAAAAATATTTTTTATCAACTTAAGTAAAATGCAATTCATTGACCATTATTAATTCAGAACTGTAGCCAGAGTATTATTTATGTTCACATATGGCAGTATGATGAGATTAAAGCTGATTAAAATCCTTTAGAGAAATTTTATAAAACTGGTGTTAAACCGATGCATAAAATGTGTAACTTTTACCCTTGATATGATTATTATTATTATTATTATTATTATTATTATTATTATTATTATTATTATTATTATTATTATTATTATTATTAAGACACACGTTCTTCGATATGTATTTTATGCATATATGTATATTACAAATGACTTGTGTGGAAACGTACGTCTTTTAATGAAAATAGATACCCTTACACTAACCAGCTTTAGCATTCAGACATGTTCAAGCGATGGGTTTCTAGAGTAGTAATACAGGGTTCGTGACCAGACATCAACTTTGATGTTTATGACAAGGAACACCTGACCTATAACTCCAAGAAGATCAAGAACGGACACTCTGTTAACTTCTGTAACTAGAAACTCTGACTAAATTTTCAGTTTCTCTTTTCCATTTCTCCTTTTGTGATGGGCAATATGTTCAACTATATTGGATTGAATCTTCGATACAATGAGAACTTGTAGAAATTTGAATTTGTCAGCTTTCATCAATAAGTGATAACACGAAGCTGAAAAATTTGTTGCGATCGTCACTGCATTAAGAAGCATCTTGCAATATAAGTCTTATATGTAAATAGATGACGGAAAGAGTCATGATTAGTCTTCCGGAAATGACTGACACCCATATCCAATGATGTGCAGACAATACGTAGTGAACTTACATGGTGTTAATAATATGCTTTACGATTCAAGAACAATATTTGTCTAAAGAAATAATTAAAGAGAACTGCTGAACAGCATTTGTGCAATTTTTTATCATACTAGTTGACTGGATATGAATTTCATCGGGAAAAGTGCATCGTACATACATACATACATACATACATACATACATACATACATACATACATACATACATACATACATACATACATACATACATACATACATACATACATACATACAAACATACATACATGCATGTATGCATGGCAGGCAGGCAGGCAGGCATGCAGGCAGACAGGTAGGAAGGAAGGCATACATTGATGCAGGCTGGCAAGCAGGTATGCAGACACAGACAGACTGACAGTCGTGCATATTTATAATATTTGCTGGCTTCTCTTAATGATTATATGTTATGTTTATATTGTATATTTGACAGAAATCAAACTCACTATATAGCTGGGTAGGGACATTGATTTTGTAACAACATAATACATAGCTAATATTTTTCTCAGTATAGATTAAATATTAGGATCATTATCACCAAAGTCTAACATATTATCCTAATATGAGTCCAGGGCATTGGAATTCCCCCATGGAAAGACCAGGTGAACCTCATATCTGCCATGCTCTCTACTATAATTTTAGTTATAGACCTATCTTGTGGACAAATTAGAATGTTCTAGAAATCAATGTTTGACCCTCATTCTGGTTCTACTTTTTGTATCTTATTGCTTACTTAAAAAAATGCTCATTTTTACAATATCATCTTAAATCATAATCAATCTTAGTGTTATCTTCAGATTTTTGTTTATTTATTCAAATTATTATTTATGGGAAATACAACGTGCTCATCAATAATATACCTGGAACAAAACATTAATTTGCAATCATTCAGACAAAAACAGTTTTATTGTTATCTATCAAAAGAATGTTACCACATCATCACAATTCAGACTACGGCTACATTGCCACGTTAGAGACTACAGGAATATCAACATAATCGATATTGGAACTTCTCTGGAATACAGTCATAATTAAATTGGAAAATTATACATATAAACATAGGAATTTTTTGGATTAAATTCACAATAATATAAATTAATTGTTAAATGTACAAGTAGTAATAGGGGACGATCGTCCCCTATTACTACTTGTACACCTTGTATTCTATGGAAATAAATAATTTGCTAAATTTTACAAAACGTCTTCGTTTTCGCCCTGTTCTGTTTTATAGTTTAATACCATATGATCATAACTATGCGTGCATGTATGCATGCATCCATTAGTCCATCTATCGATTCATTTGTATGGAAGGTATTTACATACTGTTGAAGAGAATATCATGTACATATTATCAAACTTTTGATGTATTTATTTCTATGTTCATAAGTGTAATGTTAAACGGTATCTTTGATGCATGTAAGAGGACACTGAGTGGCCGAGTGGTCTAAAGCGCTCACCGTTATAAATCATGCCATCTCACCTCTGTCTGCGTGGGTTCAGTATAAGATTCAGCAAATGTGGATATGTGAGAAATCTTGCCAGTGGCTTCTAGATGGTCGGTGGTTCTTTCCAAAAATTTCTCGGTTTCATCCTCCACCATTAATACTGGCCGCCATGTATAGCCTATCGTATGCTGATAAATGGCGTTAAGCCCCAGAACAACATGATGCATATACAGAGTCAGACTAAAAGAAATTAGCATTATCCATAAACTGGTGCATGCCTTTTGTAATTTACCTTGTTTGACAAACAAGTACAAGCAAGCAGTTATCGATTACTCTTCGCATCACTAATTTGATTGTCGTGACAATTTGGGTAGAATATTGTATAAGCTCTGTATGTATGTATGTATGCTTGCGTGTATGTATGTATGTATGTTTGTATGTATGTATGTATGTATGTATGTATGTATGTATGTATGTATGTATGTATGTATGTATGTATGTATGTATGTATGTATGTATGTATGTATGTATGTATGTATGTATGTATGTATGTATGTATGTATGTATGTATGTATGTATGTATGTATGTTGTCTTCTGCTAATCGTGATGGTTGATTTAGGGAAATATAATCAAACGTAATACCACACACAGGAAAGAGGTGTATTAGACAAACAATGTTTAAGTTACATAGGTTAGAATACTTGAAATACATTAATTAAATTTAATCACATTCTCCGCGTATAAAATATACTACTGTCAGTTCTTAAAAATTATACAGAATTAAATTTTGAGTTCTAAAATGATTTATACTTGTATTTAAAAGTACCGTGGTTGCACATGATTTAATTTCTAATTATAACATTTAAAATTTATTTTAAGCATTGAGATCTTTATTTGATTTTTAGTGAAAGAGAACGACAAAATGTTTGAATCTTAGGGTAAACGTGTGAAAAACTTTTGGTACCAGATTTGTTTTAAAAACATTTGCTCATGAGCGTTTATTCATTCTAGTTTATTATATTCGTAAATGTAAACATCTGAGATTTAATCAAAATGTCACTGAGTGCCGAATATTTGTCATCAAAAGAGTTCTACCTTCTTCTGAAGTCGTTCAATGCGTTTTAGAAGATATGATAACCAATGCTACATAATACTGGAACAATAACCAAAATGAGGCAAAATTAAATAGTTTCCATTCTTGACCTTTCTGTGAATAAAATAATGTTATTTTCAAATTAAATAACTACAAACAGATATGCTTTATTTTTTTCAATGATAAACCGTCATCAACCTTAACTCCAAAAGGATGTTTGTCAGTGAACACTTTAGGTGTTGTATGTCCACAATGAACTGAAAGAACCTTTTGAGTTCTCTTCTTTTGTTAGCATTTTGCTTTATACAATGCATGAGACAGGTTTGTACGTATATCAAGTTGACAAAGTTGAAATATGACTTAAACATTATGCTGAATCGCCGCCATTTCAAACGTTGTTTAATTTACTGGGCCATAATCTTTGACGTGATGTAGATATTAAACAATTTGAATCGGCCTTACATTTGAGGGTAGATGTAAATAAACATCAGTCGTGAAACCAATCATGGCTCGTTTCCAATAGTTTCAGGAAAACTCCAGTTACCTTTCTCAATGGTATATCCACACTTTAGCTAACATCTACTATTTGTGTCTTATCCTTAAGCCAGCGTTAAACTCCCAGAAAGTTCGCGACAATGCCTCTCTTCACGTCCTTTACTTTGGGTAAGAGTAACCTCCCGAAAATTGAAGGAATCACATGCAGGAGCTCTACACTTTTAAATCACTGAAACTAAGCCTTTGAGCGTAAACGTGAGCGATAGACTTAATTCAAAACTTGGACGTTTCCATATACCAGTGTTACATATTGGCTGGTTCAAAGTAACAAAAAGAAAGAGTGAAGACAACAAGCTTTGTAAATTGTAACGAAAAACAAACATTTTCCTAGAAAATATGAAGGAAAGGTAAATATATGAAACAAGACTTACGATTTACGAAAGAGATCCAAATTCTTTGTTCTAAGGATATGAAAACACATAAGTCCTTTGAGGAGTTCTAAATTGACACAAAGGCTAACACAAAAATCCCAGAATTTTCACAGTTAAGAACAATTTGTATTGTTCCGTTCAATTCAGAATAATTTTAGGAAATATCTTTGCTCAAACCAGTGTTGTTTTTCTCAATGAAAAATAATTATTTAGGAAATAGACGAAGTACAATTATCTCCACTAACAAAACGCGTCGTTCTACGTAGACACACGAACAAACAACTTCTTCTATCACAAAATACCTTTTTAAGGTAATAGAAGCTATGTGATTCTTTAAGATGGGGAAATTGGCTATGGCTCTGACTCTCCTTTCTTGCAATTAACTAAGCATATAAAACAAGCTAATACATCGTTTCATGTACACGCGTACATAGGACACGTGTAATTTCACAATGTATCTGAACATTAGGAAAGGCTGACCAAGTATCAGACGATCATTTACATAGCTACTTCTGAATGTTTACTTGCGATGAATTTACTATCATACAAAGCTCGTGCTTACATGAGTCACATTTACGATTTAAGCAAACACGATCTTTCTAACAAAACATTAGACCCATGCTAGCATAATCATAATAATAATAACTACATTTAATGATATAAAAATAAAATAAAAATTTCATATATATATATATATATATATATATATATATATATATATATATATATATATATATATATATATATATATATATATATATATATATATATATATATATATACATAATTCAACTACAGGGTCGTAACACCGGACCATATTTAATGATAGCTGCTGTTCATCACAAAATTGTTTTAGGATGAAACAATACTACAGATATAGCTTTTAGTAGGCCTACGAATATTGAAATTTGGGGGTGTTTTTTAGTAAGCGTTATCCTATATCATTTAAATGTGGCTCTTCACCAAGCCTAACCAGTGAATCTCGTATAAAGAATTTAAATTGAATAAGCAATCCAAACACTAGATCCAGCTATTTTTTCTTCGGTTTGAAAATTAAGGATAGGGCTTTGCACGCAGTAAGACTCAATATTAGATACAGCCTTCTACACTTTGACGACTTTAAATTAGCTATTGTCACGTTTTACATTAACAAAATATCTAGGCCATGCGAAACATTTCAAACGGTTCTGTTGAAGAGTTCATAGCTACCAAAGAAGGTTAAAAATGGGAACATAAAAGAAAGAGGACATATATTACTGTAGAAGAGTTGGTTTTGTTTTCTCAGCTGAATAAAATAATATTAATGTAAATGAGATCTTGAAAGTAATGCCACGTAATATACTTGAACAGCGGTTTCAATCTCTTAATCAGGCCCTTCCTCGTTTTGCATAATTTGCACTGATTGTTTCATATAATCATTTTATATAATGCTGTTATACGTAAAAGTCTCGAAACTCCTATTATTGAAATGTGATAATGTGTGATTTTACCTACATCTTTTGAATCAGAATCATAAACAGTGACTATTTGGACATGATTCTCTTTCTTTCTTATAACTTTACTCAACATACCAATGACCCATCAGGGTAATCGAGTCAGCTTTTACTTTGATTAATCATATTTAACCTACTCGCTTAAAGTTAGTATCCAGAACCATTACACCCTGTTTAGCTGTACGTGACCATTATCCTAATTTTGTCAGTCATCAAGCCATACAAAAGTACCCATCAAAGCATGGTTTATAGTTCTCTTAATTATTCTTGTTTTCATTTTGCTTTGCTTACTTTTATTCACTTTGTTTTTTAACTATCTTCAGATTTTGACAACTCATCACCTTCATACATGTATCCTAACAATGAGCTGAAACTCTTCTTTAATTCTTATTTAATAAACATACCTCACTGAAATACAAAATGGGCTAGAGACACAGACAACCGGAATGGTACATCGGTTACATAAAAACTTTTAAAACGAAAACAAAATTGGTATAATTATACATTTTAGCAACACATGTCAACGTTTCCTATCTGTGAATTAAGAGAATCTATTTGCTTTACGTGCTGGTAAAAACGACACATTAATCTGTCAGCCTTTCAAAGTTTTATACTCATTAATTCAACTTAAGTAAAGAACACAAAATTGGAAATAAGATAAGAAATTGATGTTTATTTATATGTCAATAATTACGTCATCGAAAACGGTACATCTGCACCACATGTGATAAAGTCCTTGTCCATATTCTTGTATCGAATTGGTTATACCGAGATTTACTACTCAAGACGCTTTTAAGTCGACAGAGAATATAACGACTAGCTTCGTTTACTCTGCTAATAATCATATATACCTGAATCGTATTATGCCAATAGTTCGGTCTGCACATTTTACTTTAAACTGACTAATTTTCAAGTACGACTTTTTCTCTTAGAGAAAGACGTCTTGCGTTAAAAACTCATTCAAACAATCTTTAATTTGATCTTTTAGTGGTCAAAAGAGATATTGTCACGTAATAATTGTGTTCATGTGCAGAGATTTTGTCATTTTTTACCAACATTTTAAAAAGGCAATTTGTTTTATAGAGCTCTTTAGAAAACATAGAAAGACTTTAATCTAATTGTTCATTTATTTAAACCATTTTTGAAAGCTGCTTGCGTTATAAACAATAACATGAACATTCATATCGGCCATCAGCCGTCATTGAAGAGATGAACAGCTGTAATAGAGCTGTAATGTGATTGCTAGCTCATGTTATAGGTCAATATGACAGTAATAATTATATGTTTAAATAATAGTCTCTATAAACTTCCTGTGCGCATATACTTTCCTGTACTCGTTTAATTTTGATGTTACACTATACAGATAATCCTATAAAGATTTTTTTTAAAAAATGGTGACATGCGCGTGAAAGTCATTTACCAAATGGAAAATATATGTCTTACTTTTTATCAAAGTTAAATTGTGATTAATGTTATTGTGAAAGCCAGCGCTATGTTAACAGAACTTTAAACATGGAGTCTACTTTATGCTGCCAATACTGCATAAATATTGATTTTTCTAGCTCTCAGTAAAATTTCAGTTTATCTGTCGTTTCGAAATATAATGGATTTGCAATTTGTATCGTTAACGACCATCTAAAAGATGGATCTAAAATATTGAACCTTTACACACAATAACAGGAAAATGGAGTTAATTGGTATAAGGACATTAATCATGCAGAAACCTGCCACAAAATCACATTATTCATTAATGCGACAACTATCTCATATTTGGAATCCCACACTACTGTGTATACACCTTACAAAGTAAATATCAAATGAATATTCTAAGTTCCTTCTACATTCTGTCACTAAACTGGAAAATTATATTCGTATACCCTTCAGCAATATATCTCTCTAAAGGAAAATGTATATTCTCACATCCCTTGAAAGTTTATCACTAATATGGCAAATGTATAATGTCTTCTGGAAGTCTATCACTCAAAAGGAAAATATATATTAAGTCTTTTAAGCAGTCTATCCATCGAATGAAAAAAGTTTCTTAAATTTAAGATAATTGTTCAACCCAAACATAAATATCTTATTGTACAGAGGCATTTTTGATTCATTGTCTCCTAAGTTGAAGTTTGTATGGCTGATCTTAATTTTAATTACTTTTAAGATCATTTTTAATTATTACTTTTAATTCCGCAAAAGCATTGACGAATTGTGTGTGTATGGATGATTTGTAAAATCTCGAAGTCATTTCTTTTGACCTAAGAGAAATTAATAACTTTATGATGCTTGATTCACTCTTATATTTTTACATGCATTTTTAGATAGAGTGACCTGATGTGATATTCTAAGATATAATATCTATTTGAACATATTTCTCTATTATATTCAGATCTACGAGATCCACGAGAAAACAACACATGACTATATATGATTTACTACGTTTTGCATTTATTTAGACTTCAGTTTGTCAATACACCCTTTTCAAATCGGTGTTGCGTCTGCCCAAAGTCTTTCAAATAGCGATAATAATTTGTGGTTTTGCTTGAGGGGGCAAACATAAGCACTAATATGCAGGTCATTGAAAATATTTTAGTACAGAATAATGAAACAGGACAAGGTACCAAAATCTATTTTTTAAAGGAAAGGTTTTGTTTCATTCAAGACTTTAAAAAAATCCTTGGACCTATTATTTATCACCTATTATTATTATTAATTGTATAGAATTTCTCTTTAACCTAGATATAGATTTAATACATTATCTGATAGTTGTCAATGATTTTATTATAACAACGGTGTTATGTAGATTTGGATCATGTGATTCAGATACCGCTGCATGCAAAAGAGGAGGTAAAACAATGGCGGTTGGTAAAAAGCAACTAATTAAGTGACGTTATGTGTTTATAGAAACATATATGGCATTGGAAAGTAAGCATAATTAGGGTGTACGTATCGACAAATATGAACTATGTGGCATAACATATCATTATGAATGTTATAAATCATATATTTGATTGTATTGCGTGTTGGCTTTTGTGCTTAATATGTATAGTAAAGCAGAGTAAGAAGCTTTCCCGAACAAGCAGATTTGTAACCAAGGTACCATCCTTGAACCTGTCGTAGAGGAAAAACAATGTCGTCAAGGGCAAAGACAATGGAGTCAATGAAACAAAATCGTTTCGAACCAGTAATCGCAACGAATCTAAATTTGCTGGCAAACGCGAACAAACCAAACAAAGACTATGTTATGCTTTTCTCAAACAAGCGTCCGTCGATTTTGGGTACCTCACCGTGCAGGATGAACATGATTTCATCTAATTTTTGTAATTTGTATTCATTGTTGTAAAGTGAACAGGTTATTATTTGTTAGATTTTGCTTGCGTGACTAGGGTATGTTTTATAAATATTAAGAGCGTACAAAAGATCTATCACAGAGGCTTATATGTGTGTTGAAAGCTATTAATAATAATCTTAATAATATGATTTAATGACCGCATTTTGTTAATTTCTCATTGGTTTGGGCGGTTTTAGAAGAATTCAGTAACTTCCCATTGGCTTGGCTTGGTCACATGAATAGGCAATTATTATGCAAATTAATTATTTAGATCTGTCACGTGGGTAATGTTGTGAAATATAGCTGTAAGAGAAGCTGTAAGAAAGGAAAGAAATTGTCATTCAGATTCATACCTATTTTGGAGTCGTCCTCTTTTTCTTGTGCTCATGTTGTCAGTCTATGGAAGTGTTATATATAGTATTTAGACATTATTTGAGACTGTTTAGTGGAAAAAAGTGCACATTATTTGGACTATAATTGTATTCTGGAATTTTTGTAAATTTATTCAAAGTTCTGAACAACGCCATTGTGGCATATTTACGCCTCTTGGCGGACTGATAAATGTCTGATTTTGACATTTTACCGAACTTTTTATTCGTTTGTACTTAAAACCTTTATGATGATTTTTTTGGATTCACTTCATGATACTGTAAGTTCCGCTCACATTTTCTTTATACCGTTGATAGTTAACGTATTTGTTACGTTTTACAAAACGTGGTGGATTTGCGCCTTTTTTCTTAAGATAATGACCATGGAGTCGTAACAAGACGTAAACGTCACATGTTAAAGGCGCGTAGGCTTGGATAAAAACTGTTTATCTTGACCGGAAGTATAAGCGAGTAGGTTAGAATGGTAATGTTGCTAAACGATCAGAGGCATCTTAGCTTCTTTACATCAATATCACATATCGACAAAACTAGAAACATTGTAAGATTTCTCAAATATACAATGTCGACATCATTGGTCGCCGGAGAGAAATTCAGTATGAAATATTCAACATTTGTCCCAAATCGTACCTGTTTCTGGTGATTGTGTTTAATATATGACATTATATACGTGACGGATTCTGAATAGCCATGCGGTAACAATGTTGAGGAATGTGTCGATGAGATGTCATTGTCAGACCCAAAGAAGGAAACGCTAACGTTTATGCTGATTTTCTTGACGACTAATATCTTTGTAAACAAATTATGACACTGACGGACCCTCGTATGCATCGAAATATAATCTTGATAAGAACCAAATCAAAATCGACCGTTGAGACCAAACCATGGTGTGTCAATACCAAGTCCATGCCATTTTCGAATCATGGTATTAGCGTTCTAAAACCCTGATCGCAGACTAGACGGCCAGGCGTGAAAACACCCAGGGACTGCTTCCACAAATTTAGAGTGGAATCCAGCGACCAATCCCTGTCTATTATATCGAACAAACATTAACTGAAATAATCAGATAAAGATTCCGAATTTAATTTAAAATGGACGCTCTTGTCCTTATATTATACCCCAAGGGAAAGAAAGACAAATCGTTTCTGACATGAGAAAGGACGAATTCTATGTTTTCAAATGAATATGATGAGCATGATACAAAAGACGAGAATGCACAATAGTCGAAGATAGGAAAATAATTTCGATAATGGTATTGTAGTTATACCAACGAAGAAAGGTAATTGGTTAGAAGCGCGCGTGCTCTTTGCAGGCGAACAACGTACGTTTGTCAAGCATTTATACTTCATGGTGACAATATTAATTGAAAAGCTGTGATAGATCCTCAAACATGCCGATTTGAGAAAATAGATGAAGCGGAACAACAATTGAGTGAAGAAATCCTAAAGAAAATAGTTTTACGGGTGAAATATAAACAACTATGTGTGGTCGCAGATGATATTTGCGGATTCACAAGGGAAGATTGTTGTTTGTGTTGCTTTTGGGGCTTAACGCCATTTTTCAGCACACGATAGGCTATACATGGCGGCCAGTATTATTGGTGAAGGAAGAAACCGGGATATCCGCGGAAAGGATCATCGACACACGAGAAGCTACTGGCAAGCTTTCTCGCATATCCACATTCGCTGAATCTTAGACTCGAATCTTAGACTCGAACCCACGCAGACATAGGTGAGATGGCAGTGATCCGTAAAGGAGGGCGCTTTAGACCACTCGGCCAAAACGGATGAGAACATTGACCTTGGTATTGCTGGAATTGTAACTACACCAGCCATCATTGGTCCACCAATATAATTTGCCATTGGAGATATATCAATATTGATACGAGCTGCGGGTAGTGCTGAAGAAAATATAATTTGTTCGTTTGCATTTGTGAAAACGTATTTTTCAGAACTTCTGCTTGTAGTACACGCAGTCTCAATACATTCGGTGAACTATATTCGAAGACAAAACATTTAGCAATGGCAGAGTCCAAAATTGTGTTTTTAAATAGAAAACCTCCTAAATAGGTTACGATTTTATCCTCTTCCAGATTTTGTTTTGTTTGTGAACTCAAATATTTCGTTATTCTTCTACCTTTAGTCTTTATTTTGTACATTTGTTATTCATTTGTTTTTATTTGTTGTTACTGTTGTTGTTTTTGTTTCATATTATAACAACTACGTCAGACAGAGAAGATGACAACAAGGTTAACTTTTTGTAAAGTAGCTTTGAACGCGTGGACACCTTGACTGAGACGACTGGCCTGAGATGACTAGACTGAGACAAAAAAAGTACGGTTAGCAAAACATCTAGATTTCTCTGTCGCATGGGTGAGAAATACGTAGTTCTGTACTTGCACGACAACCACTTTGTCTCATTGCTCACATGCTTTTTCTTCTATTGATTAAACATCAGAAATTTCTGTAACAATGCAACGTGAATTGCTGTCCACAGCAAAAAAGTAATTTTTCTCAAAGAGTTATACATTTTAGATTAAGAAGTCGCATACTTTTAGAATATTATGAAGCTGCTCGAAAACTTCATTTTAATTTAGCTTTTTCTTAAACAAATACAGCATTCATTGTTTTTTACGAATATCAACTTTCTGGTGCAACTTTAGTCACTTCAATGACTAGGTGCATATTATAAGTGATTGACAAGTTAGCTTGGTAGAGATTTCATTTCCCAGCAAGAATGTTTTTGCATGAAATATTAAAGAAAACAGAATTTTGGGTAACTTTTCGTTGATGATTGATCGGAATTTTTGCAAGAATTCTTTATGTCATTTCAGTCTGAAAGTCCTTAGAGCAATGCCCTTTCGCTGTCAAACTATTTATCTTAAGAGAAATGGAGATTAAGGGTAATGGGCAATTCCCCTTCCAACAGCAGTGAGTCAAGTGTAGACACATAAGTACACCGTTACCAAAGCATGTTAATATAGGGCTCATGCTTCTTTCTATAGGATTTTATCATGTCATGCAGTTTAGCAGCAAAGGTGGGGGACAACCGACCTAAGGACTGGTCAGACAAGGTAAAAATAACGTACAAATAAATCTCCACAAAGTCCAGTGGTCAACCGACCAAACCACTTCCATATGTGAGTGACAATTACGCAAATCGTTATTAGACATTTTTGTATTGTCCCCGTTGCACAATTTCGTGGCTTCTTTGTTGTTTTCTCCTTAACCCGACTGGGTTGATTTGTTATTTATTGGAATACCATATCATAACTAAAACAATAGCTAATATTGTATAAATGTCTTGACTATTTAGTTGTTTACTGATCAATATACTCAAAAATTTATTCTTTGCTTGAGTCTATTTGATGTAGCAGAACTATTTATACCTTTAGCTATATCCGGTAAAGAATTTATATTAACATCAAAATATTTTCCAGCAGAGTACATCGAATTAAATTATTTTGTTTCGCTTGCATCAAGATTATATGATTTAACAGGTCATGGAGTTTTTCGTGTTTTTCAGCTTTTTCATTCTGACTGTTCTCACGTGGTGTAATTGCTTAAAGATTTTCAAGGTTGTTGTCTTTTATTTTTTAGTTAATATGATCAATAACGAGGCCTTCATTAATTAAGCCTTTGACACATTCGTAAAAAACTGCGAAAGATAATTTGTTATTTTTCTGCTTCCATAAATTCCAATACTGATCATAATGGAACCTGTATTTATGACATTTCCTATTTTTAGATGACAATGTAGTATAGCAGCCACTCTGCTCCCTTCGTAATTAGTAAATAACAGGTGCTTCACAAACTCATCAATGTTATTGATTTCAATATCTAATTGTTCCATTACACAATAGCTTTGTCTTTAATATTACATTCATTATATGCGACATCGCGAACAATATACTCTTAAGTGTGTTTTATTCTCATGCAATCATCAGCATTTGTTATCAAGAAGTACCTTTCTAAAACTCTACAATGACGTCCACCACATGTAAGACATAATTGTGCTTTACCTTTCACTCCAATGCCACAATTCAGAAAAGGTTTTGGTCCTGTACTACCTTTTCTGACACTTTGTAAGTGAATTGCGCAATAGTCACTGCGGCATTTTCCGCAAGATAGATAGATAGATAGATAGATAGATAGATAGATAGATAGATAGATAGATAGATAGATAGATAGATAGATAGATAGATAGATAGATAGATAGATAGATAGATAGATAGATAGATAGATAGATAGATAGATAGATAGATAAAATCGGACGATTGGACAAAGCTATAGTACTACAGCAACAATAACAAGATCTCACTGGGAACAAAACCACATTGCTATATTCGACAGCAATCTCATAAAGATACCTCAGATCAGTAGAAGCAAACAAAATGAGTTTATAATGTTGTTAACGATTGAATCATTAACATAGAATTTAATTTTGACCGACTGAACTATGATAGAAAACAAATACAATTTGAACTATGATTACGTTAAATAATTAAGCAGCGAAGAATGAGTTTTGCAACGATGGTGTTGCTCATGTCTGTTTGACGTTTAAAATAGATGGTGATGAAACATTTATGATTCAACAATGAATTAACCTTTTGCTTATAAAATTAAAAGACAACAAGAAGTATTTTTTCAGCATAAAATTTGTAACAGAGCAACAAAATCCAGATGGATCTCGTGATAATATTATTTACGTTTAAAATAATCAAGATCAGCATCATTAGTCGTCTTGGACAAAAATGCAGCGCCAGGAACATTTATCGGAATTGACAAAACATACTATAGGAATTCTAAAACTTTGTGAGAGGTTATTTAAGCAATTTATTACCCAAATAAACCAGTCATATCTGCTCTTGATTCGTTGAAAACATGCTCGCTAAATTGTGTGACTAAACATGTAGCAGAACATTTTGTAAACTCAGCTTGGAAATGGATTTATAGAATCACAGATAAAATAAATTGCAAAATGGAAAATCTCTCTTGTCAACAGAGCTAACATAGATTACGTTGTTATTTTAGGGAAAATACATTGAAGATTTCGATTGTGGTAAAAATAATAACCAATCTGATATAGCACGTCTCTGGTAACTATGGTAGCAAAATTGCTCTTATAACATCAATTGGTCATAACTCACATGCGCTGAGTCTGTAACAAAATTTGCAAGAAAAAATAATAAACTTTTACATGGCGATATCTAAGAAAAAATATACAATATAATTAAATGTGACCTTGTATCAGTCAGGTTATTGCACGGAGATGGTTTCATGGATGAGTCGACATTTGATCAGTTTATCCATATGGAGTTATTTATAAGACTAAAGCTCTCCAAAGTGCGATGAAATATATTTTGGTAAAATATGATGCCGACAGCGACCATTTGTTTCAAAAACTGTTTTACAGTGTCGTTCTGTCGTGGTGTATATAGCTCAACAAAAACAATTAATGGCTTTTAACACCAAATGAATTTCTCTATGATATATCACGGAGCTGCGTGGAGTTCGGTCATGGTGGTATTTGTAACACAATGCATAATTCCTATGATGTCATATATGTTATTCATATAGATGCTTATACTACTGCATTTCTTGGACTTGGCAAGTCTCATCTATATTATGAGCGATTCGGTCATTCGACACACGAAGTGACTATAGTTTCCATAAACGGGCCGCTACAAAATATCGATCTTACTGGATTTGCCGAGATTGAGTCATTTGAGTTTTCAGTTAGTATTAGTCCAGTTATACGAATTTTGTTTGGTTGTCATTTTAATAAACCAGATACCAACATCATTCACAACAACTGTTGCTTAAAAAATAAACCAAGGTTGGGCTCCAATAGTGTTATTACGATATTTATTAGATAATAATATTTTAATGTCGTTAACAGTAGCCTCTGCGATAATTTTGTACAAACAACAAAGACTTGTTTGATCACCACAAGACAATAACGATATTTGCAGACAAAATTGTAAGAAAATTAACTCGAGGCTCATCATCTAGTAATGCACGTCGTTGTACAAGATTAATCATTGATCCAGCCGAATTAGATTTTGTCATCAAATCCACTGCAGCAAAGGTGTGTTGGTGTTGCGTAGAAATACACGAAAACGTGATGAAAAAAAACTATTGGAACAATCATTAGCTACTGCTACGGCAATTCTACTCAATTTACTCATCTGAGATCGTCTATGCTGATATACTCGTCAATAAATCTATTATCGATGATCAACAGATTTCCTAATGACACTGTTAAAGTCTTCACGGATTCTTTCTGTATTAGCCGTTGTAAAATGAATCTCATTGACCCATTTATCGACGGAGGCACTGAAGATGCTAATTTCGAGTGTCGTGGAGAATAAAGCACGAGACAATATTCTCAATCATCTGACATTAAAGCACCTGATATATCTACCACAGCAACGATAATTTATGACAAATCTCATCATCACCGTCAGCGTATGATCCAATCACGAGACATATCATGGTCTATTTTAGCAGTCCGTCCATGTGGTTCTGGTAAGCAACACGTGCGATAGAATAATCTAGAAATTCAGACACGATTGTGTTCACTCCAACTCACAAGCTTGCGTGGAGCCAGTTCATGCACGTATCATCGTTTTTTAGATGATGCATAGACACCAGAACCAAAGGAACAAATATAAGCACGGTGTCTGATGATGTTTCAAAAAATGTGTATTGACTACTTAATGACAAACATGACAAATATCATATAGGTGATACTGGGCATCCTCCTCTATTTTCTGGAGAATCCCAATCCTGACTGGCTCAGCAACTACCGTGGCTACTACGAACAAATGTTGCATGATCATCAATCGCATGATGACATATCACGACAGGTGTAATCGCTGATCAGACTCAAACCAGATAAAATACAATGTGGAATCATGAGTACTGTAATTCCTGAGACACAAATGCCTGATTTCTGGAATGTATGGCGCCCTAATAATTTATTAGTTGTATCCAGAAAAACTGTACTAGAATCACTGCAGCATAAATTATTTGATCATCTCAAACAAAAATTTCCAACTCAGCAAGTCCAGTTATGTTACCACCCTGCAGATACATACCGGTAAAATATATTCGTTGACATTCATGGAACGGGCATGAAACGAAACCTTGTTCTTAGTGATATCATCGAGATTCCTGTAGAGGCTGTACATCGTGCTGAACTCTAGGATAAGCAGTAACAATTCGTTCATCTCAGAGATTAACAATATCAGATACCAATATTTGGATCGGCGATGATCACATCGAATGGTCAAATTTTAGTTTTCTGGCTGTGTCTAGAGTACCCAGTATATCTCAGTTACGCAAGGTTTTCTGCGTGTTCGTGTTGCCAACAGCGTCTTCGACACCACAAACAAATGTATCAACAGGAATTATCAAAGTAGTGAAGAAGATATAAGTTCTTTATCTGTAATATGACAAGAACAGAGACAAGGAAACAACTACAAATTCATTGCGTCTGCTGTAACATAATAATGTTGTGAAAATATTTTCCTAATGACCTAAGACAATGTACTGTGGACAGAATCGATATTAGTCTCGGCCACACTCGCGTTTATATGGCATCAATACACAATTAATAAAATTCTGTTTAGTACCCACGAATGTTGTCTCAGTCTATTTTAGATCACTTTTCCTGTCTCCGTTTGGTGGAAATGCAAGAGTTAGATTTTGGCATTCTTGGTAAGGATTTAAAGGCAATTGTTTATTCTTTAGAATGTGAGCTTTTGGTGTGATTGTCTGTCTATATTTCGGCGACAGTGCACACTGAGTAATAAGGCCATGGTGATGATTCGGAATTGAAATCGGTGTTCCGTTGTATGGTGTTTTGTTTACAATTCAGCCTCTCAAAAAACATTCAGGTCAACCCTTGACAAGAACTTCACCGTAAAGTCGTCTTTGAAGGAATTTTAGATTAACATATAATTTGTATTAATTGTCACATAGTGGAAAGTTCAGTACTAAGAAATAAATGTAGAAACTATATAATAAAATTTATTGTGTTATATGGTCTGTCAGGGCATTATCGACTAAACTTTAAATTGATATCAAAAAATTATTATTAACGATAGACACAAGAAATTTTGATATGTTATTATATTGACAATAAAAAAATATAAATGAAATCAAAAATAAGTAATTAATTTTAATTTTAAAAAATTTAAATAAAATTTAAAAAATATATATAATTTCTCCACCAAGCATGCACATATATAATATTTATTCCGAATGTTTTTAAATGATATCAGCATGTATATACTCCTACCCAATTTTACAAGCTCAAATGATGGATATTTGTCAAATTTTGTTAGAGAAGATATCTTTGTTAGTCAAAATGAGACCCTCATTTAAAATACATGAAGACAAAATTATATTTGGCTTTGTACCTTCAGGTCATTGAAACTATGTATTTGGGGTCCAAACAGTTAATTCATGTGTTTATGATGGGGTGACTTCCTGAGTAACACATATCTGCTTGTATAGCTATCAGTAATTGTTTATAAACATAGTTATAGGGTATTTAGTGAGAGGACAGAGATGAAGACTTTATTCTAGAACCTGCTCAAGTTCTCTACAAATATTAACCTGTCAGAGAATGAAATACATGTCAAAGGGATAAAATATACTTTACCTAAGTATCTTTACCATAGCATATAAGAAAACATCAAAATGATGTAAGTTGAATGCATTCCATTTTATTGTTCAGTTTCTTTAATATATTGATTGATATTGTGTGGCATTGTGGCCTGGGTGATATTATGGAAATTCTAATGATCCATTTTGCTTTATGCATAATTAATTACTAATAATATTTGTTAACTGACACTCTAAAGATTACATAAGAAATATTCAAACAGATTATTTGAATTTAACTTTGTAAAACTAATCTTAAGATGGTTACATAGCTGACATGAACAAATATGCATATATTTTGGAATATTTGGGGGTCAAACATTAACATCCAGTACATCATACAGGCTGATATAGTACCTATAGTGAATCTGTAAGACTCAATTTAGACTGTGTGGACTTCATATATCCCAAAATCTTACTTTCATCATGAATAGTAACACATGTCAATTTAATACTTTGACAGAGTGCGGTATTGCAGCATCAACAGATATCTGAGAGAGAGAGAGAGATTTTCATTTTATTCATGCAAATAATATACTAATTCAATAAAATTAATTATTGTCGTGCAGTAGAATTGAACATCGATAAGACGACAGCGCATGTGCTTGACAAACACACACACGCGCGCGCACAAACACAGTCGCTTCTTGATTATAACCTTTAATCAAAAATATTACCAACCCACAGTTAGAGCAATTATACTACTTAGCAAACTTTTTCATATATTGCAAAGTTGATCAGCTATTTTCCCTATGTCGAGCTTTTTGAACATTACATGTGACTGTTTAACCATATCTACTCTATCGAATACATTTATATATGACCTTTGTCCTTATTCTATATGATCCAGTATAGTCTCAGGCAATAAGACTGATCACATACGGAGCAGCAGATAACACTTGATTATCCATACAATCGAAACAACCGATAATAGTCTAATACAATTCATTTTTTACGGTTGCAGCCAATAACATCTTGACGGCGTGCTGCCGAGTCTTCTGAAGAACGTGAATGTGCTAACTCCTAAAAGTGACAAATTTAGAACTATTATAAACTTAGACAAACATTTCAACCATACTTTAACAAAATACAGCAAATAAATTATTCATGAGTTCGTCAAAGGTTACCTTAACAACATAGTTTCCTCACAATCGTGTGGAGATTAAAGTTAAGAATTAGGAAACTCAGTGGCCTATTAACGGACACCAAACGAATTAGATGTGAGATAGGATTGAGTTTGTACCACGGTATTGTATTCTTACATTATAAGGACGAACTAACAACCATTAGTGAAGTTATCTTTCGACCTTGCGTGTCTCAATTTCTTGATTAGTCTTCCTCTGGGATGGCATCGTGACACATGCATATCTCTTGTGAGATAATGATTTTAAACTTTTGACGTGTCTCCTAAGGCATCATAAAACAAATCAATAAGGCTGGCGAATTACATTGTTTGCACGCATAAAACGAAAGGATTTTGTAATTTTGTTTTGCCAAGCAATCTTTTAATAGTGGTAAGGAATCAGGAATCTGAATTAAAGGAGGTAAAATGTGAGAATGAAAAACATGAGATCAGAACTACATCTTTTTTGAAGGTAATTGTATGCTTCATAACAAAAGTAGATTATTGAAAAATGACGGGATCATAGTGATTCGTCTTTCACTGTTATTCATCTCCCTACGAAGCATTATCATGCCATCAGTTTAAGGAACTTACATAAGTGGTTACATTTCACACATGAATACTCCTTGAGGATTTCATCGAGATTAAATAAATTATTGAAATACAAAATATATGCATATCACGTTGGTAATATTAAATAATAAAATAAGATCTTAGTCTTTCTCTGTATTCAGCGGGTTTCTCTACCTACCAGTATTCTTCATTTAATCATTGCAGCTGTGGGGGACATTTTTGTAATATCTTACAGGTGTCATCAGGTACTATTACAATTGATAACGAACAATTATTTATATGAGCCTGATGGTACAAAAATGGTAATTTTCGGTCTTCACAAATAAAAAGGATACATCCAGTTAAAAAGAAGATTCAGTTCAGTCCATCGTACGGCTCCAGTTAATGTAAAGGCTGCAATTACTGCTGTGTTCCTTTAAGCTGTTAATGCCAGAAAACTAAGTACGGCTGCCGTTTTGAAACATTATTGAACTCGAGTACTCTTATTAAGTCAAGGGACTTCAAGAACTGTATGTTTCGAAAAATCTATTGTAAAGAAAAAATGTGCATGAGAAAATGTTTTAGATTATTCCTTCGAAAACTAAAAATAAAAAGTATCCAGAATGAATAGCAAATAAAAACTCTTTAAGAATCTAACGATATTCGAGATGTTTCGAAATATAAATAGCTAATATATATATATATATATATATATATATATATATATATATATATATATATATATATATATATATATATATATATATATATATATATATATATATATGCTTTTGCCATTCAATTGATTTTTTGTGGTTGCAAACTTAAGAGAAACATGGAATTGCATGCATGGATGTGTGTAGATGCAAATATATTTGACAAATACAATATGGGTGATCGTATATAACTGATCAGTATCACCAATTTCTTAGGTCCGCTGAGTTTACGTTTGAATGCAGAAAGTAGAAAATACACAAACCACAAGTCCACTCACAATCATTAAACTCGTGATTTTAAAAATGCAACACTACGTAAGGTGAAATATGTGGTATACAGTCTGCTTAATGTTATTTAGATTTCAAAATGTGTGTTTTGGTATACAGTCTGCTTAATGTTATTTAGATTTCAAAATGTGTGTTTTAGTACATAGTCGGCTTAATGTTATTTAGATTTCAAAATGTGTGTTTTGGTATACAGTCTGCTTAATGTTATTTAGATTTCAAAATGTGTGTTTTGACCATCGAGAAATCTATTTATGAAAGTCCTATTCAAAATATTGCTGAATTACATGGTTTGATTCTGTCCAATCTTATTGTCGGGGCCTAAAGTATCTAAGATATTAACACGATATTTACAAATGCATAAAGTTCAGAATTAGTATCTCATACAAAGCGGTTATGGCTTATGTACGTTTTCAGCGACATTGAGTTTCAGTCGCCGAAAAACTTGCGCAGAACCTGACATCAATGCCTATTACTATTTTGTGTTATCTTTCTAACTATGACTTTGCATTTCACAATTTGCTGAGGAGCCCGTTATCACATTTACATACCCCCAGTGGAAATACTTGCCTGAAAATCATTATATCTTTATGACGAACCCTTGAAGTTAATTCATCGAGTGACAGAAAGGTGTTGGGAGCACATTTGGTCACGCAAAGCATTGACACTGGAGTGAGAAAATAACATGTCAAGACACATGAGTCCGAAACAGTCTTCTAGTACAGACTTGACTGTTTGAGGAGCTTTTCAGAGCGTAGCTAGATAATACGGCAACATCTGCAAATGTATTCATCATCTGTTGGTTATGACGTCACCACACTGTTTTATTAAATTGTAACTTCATTCACTGAAGTGCTGCATAAGATGCTTGCTTCCCAAATTTGGTGATAATTTAACTTAATCAGAGTTTTACAAATACATTGACTAGGAAATATAAAAACAAATTATTTTACTTCTAGCAGGAAATAATTGATATCTCCCTCAATTTTCCAACTCTTATCATGACATGGCATACTTAGAAAAAGCTTGAAAACCAAACCAAAATGTGTAATTTGTTTTAAATCTGTCCATTTGTCTCTTGTGGTGTCGTAACAATCTGTTTCCTGGTCTTTTATCTTTAGAAGTTTAATGGCAATATCGAAATAAATAATAAATTTTGGTCTGATTTTCACAATGATTGGGTTTATTGCTTTTTTTCATTAATAATTATGAAAGACAAAGTAAGCGAAAAGTTACACACGTTTAGCATTTAGTACAACGATACTAGTGCATCTAATTCCAGTCGAGGCCAATGTTTGCATGAACTTCTAATTTATTCAACAATAAATAGAATTAGGGTTTGGAAATAAATATGAAATAATGACCATACTGAAAAAAACACAGAGAAAAATATTTATATTTTTTTGAAAAATATTAATGAATACGTAATTAATGCAAAATATTCATGAATATAAATTGATAGTAATTTTCAGTTGTTTCTTAAGACTGTCTTACTGGAACGAATACATTATATCTATGTTTTTACAGTACTTTTCAAAATGGTGTCCAAAATTTTTAGTTTCTTGGAGTAAAATAACTCGAGGCATGACACAGTTAGCACAGCGTTCTATAGGCCTAACTTGATCCATTTCGAAAGTAAGCCTATCTCAAAAATAGAGACGCAAACAAATAGTGTTATATATAGTGGTCTTAAAGGATTCCATTGTGAAGATTATTGATTTTATAGATTATTTGTGGGTTGTACACAACATTAGCTCTGTGTGTGTGTGTGTGTGTGTGTGTGTGTGTGTGTTTGTGTGCAGCTGATGTTGTGCACAACTCACAAATATGCTATGAAATCTCCACAATGCAAACCTCCAAAACTGCCGCATAAAATCACAATATTCCAATCACAAGTCCATCTATATAAAGTCCATCCATGTGTGCTAATTTATACAGTAATAATATTTTAAAAGACAATATTCTAGTGAATCGTATCGTACTGAATCGTACCATTAAATCAGGAAATATTTTCGCACACCCTGAACTTGTTTACTCTGATGAAGCATACAAGGCTAAGACAAATGAGATTTCTTTCAAGTGTAGAGTACCCAACCAACGAAAATATATGCTAAAACAATAACGTCTTCTATCTGTCCTAGATAAAAAGAGAACTTTTACTATTGCCGATAGTTATAAGAATAAAACCTTTCAACACAAAAGATTTCTAGAACAACATATTAGCAGAGAGGACTATTCACGAAATCAATTCAATGTCTTTCATGAACAAAATTTATGCATTCATTCGTGCCAAGACATTTCGACCAGACACAATGTCAATTACATAGTATTCTTCTCCCATACATTGGACAAATAATAGACACAAAGTCTAAACCCAGTAAAGAAGTTTATCATCAAATCAGTTCAAAAGGTAATGGTGATTGGCATTTGATGAAACACGGACTGTCTCTATGAATAATTTTGTACAATGCTCCAAGACTCAAAAGTCCCTCTGGCCATTTCACATGCTTGAACTAGGAACCTTCTGCAACAAATGAAGCTGCAAAGCAATTTTGCTACATTGTTGCTTTACATCGGGGGATTTGTCATAACTAAATGATTAAGGACTACAACAAACTAACGTATAATCATCAGAATAGTATTGTTTGCTTATTTTAAATGTATGATCTGATTTAATTTATTTAAACATTTCTTTGATTATTATGATTGCTATTATTATTTTTCGGTTATCTGTAAAGTTTGTAACATGATGAATCCAGATAAACAATAAAATGTAAAGATTTTGCATTTTTTAGCCGTTGTTGATTTAATTCATGTAAAAAGAACCTAAATGACATCAAGTGTTCACAGTTTTTAAAACGTGTTACTGAATGGTCTTTTGCAGTATAAAAAATTCCCTCACGTGACAGTTGTATTTCCGTTTATAATTCCACAAACTTAGTACAGCTATTTTACATCTTAGTCTGAGAAGTATTGACAATTCAATGTCTTTCATGAACACAATTTACGCATTCATTCGTGCCAAGACATTTCGACCAGACACAATTTCAATTACATAGTTTGTCTTTTCCCATACATTGGACAAATAATAGACACAAAGTCTAATCCCAGTAAAGCCGTTTATCATTAAATCAGTTCAAAAGGTAATGTTGATTGACATTTGTTGAAACACGTACCTTCTGCAACAAATGAAGCTGCAAAGCAATTTTGCTACATTGTTGCTTTACATCGGAGGATTTGTCATAACTAAGTGATTAAGGACTACAAACAACTAACGTATAAACATCAAAATAGTATTGTTTGCTTATATAAATGTATGATCTGATTTAATTTATTTAAACATTCCTTTGATTATTATGATTTCTATTATTATTTTTCGGTTGTCTGTAAAGTTTGTAACATGATGAATACAGATAAACAATAAAATGTAAGATTTTGCATTTTTTAGCCGTTGTTCATTTAATTCATGTAAAATAAACCTAAGTGACATCAAGTGTTCACAATTTTTAAAACGTGTTACTGAATGGTCTTTTGCAGTATAAAAAATTCCCTCACGTGACAGTTTTATTTCCGCTTATAATTCCACAAACTTAGTACAGCTATAGAATTGATTTCCGGATCTTTTGTTCAAATGTAAATTTCATCATCGCTTCATACAAAACCATCCTCCGTTTCATACATATAACGTATACGTTTGTGTTCTCTTACTCTAATGCTGAAGGCTTGATGACAGAGTAACCCATTCTACTTAATGCAGCAATGTTTTAACCCATTCTTGTTAAAGGGTGTTATTAATGTTCGATCTAATAATTATTCAATCACATTTCGTTTATGCAAACACAAATGGTTTTATTGAGGCAATGGTGGTGATCATCTGTAGTTAAATATACAGCCGAGTGTTTTTATAATGTTTCATCCATCAAAACGAGTATAATCTTTGCTAACTCAAGAGCAGAACAATGATGTCACATGACCGCAGACTGGGCCGCCTGTGATCGAAGTGAACAATTCCCTGATCAGGTCAGAAAGTCACGTCTACCAAGCAACATGCGAGGCTGATTACTTTACAGGTTGAAATACAACAAAATATCACCATCATCCGCATCATAGAGCCTGTATCGTGAAAAGCTTTCAAAATTGTATCTCATTTAGGTTTAAATTATCCTTAAAATTGGAAGCTTTGGTTAATCTCTTCCTTTCTCCGCCAGACCGGATATATTTGTGGAACGAATAGAAAAGAAGATTTGACAATAATCCGTAGAACTAATGTAATATAGCATTCCTGGAATCTTGTTTTATTATTTTTCTGGAGATTTCAGTCTCGATCATCGTCTTTACATGGTGACGCATTTTATAAGGAATGAGCACAGATGAAGTATATTGCATGCAATGGGCACACTTTAAGTATAGTATATGAAATCAACACGGGTACGGTGTATTATAAGAAATAAACACAGATGAAATATAGTATATGAAATCAACACAAATAAAGTATATTACATGTAATGAGCACTGATAAAGTATATTACATGTAATGAGCACTGATAAAGTATATTGCATGTAATGAGCACTGATAAAGTATATTACATGTAATGAGCACTGATAAAGTATATTGCATGTAATGAGCACTGATAAAGTATATTGCATGTAATGAGCACTGATTTTGTTTATTGCATGTAATAAACGCATAGGAATCATATGACACAGAATGATCACAGATGAAATATATTACATTAAATGCTCATAAATGAAGTATATTACATGTAATTAACACAATTAATGTATCTTTCATAAGAAGAACATGTTTATATAATAGTTTAATAACGTCAGACACAAATCGATACGAGGTCGGATGTTGAGCACCAATACACATATGGATTGGTGATGGATGTGTGATCCTTGAATAGATGAGCAGAACGATGTTAGATAATTCATAGATAATTCAATAAATAAACTCATAGATCAATGGGTGTATAGATAGATAGATATACCAATAGACAGATAATAAAACAATACTTTAATTAGGTTAATGTATTTCATAATGACCCTCGCAAGAGAATGAAAAGAGTTGCAAAACAGAGAAGACGGCTGTTTTACCAATCTGTTTCATTTTATAGGAATCACACAGCCCATTATAAAGTAAGATAACTACAATTTGAAAATCTAAAATAAATATGATATACTGTATACATCTTCGGCGAGATTGTGTAATCATTAATCTAATTAAATATGAGTGTGTTGTTATTTGCTGTTTTCTTTTCTTCATACTCTCATAAATTGTCATTACAACATAAAAGTAAAGTTCCATCATAAAAAAAAAATGTATACATAGAATAGGTACCCAGTGGTTATTCGTTTTTCTCCTCCACAATAGTGTTTCTAAAAGTGTACTTGTTTGTTTGATTTTAAAACAACTCCATCGAACCAGGCAGAAGACAACAATGGTTGCATCCCTTGGTAAACGTGGGGGGGTAGGAACCCAATAACTGGCCATAGTACACAATTAATTTTACTATATGTTCTCTACATTTGTTCCTCAGTACTGAACTTTCCACTGTGTGACAATCAATACAAATCATATGTTAATCTAAAATACCTTCAAAGATGACTTTACGGTTTAATTCTCGTCAAGGGTTGACCTGCATTTTTTTGAGAGGCTGAATTGTAAACAAAACACCAGGCAACGGAACACAGATTTCACTTCCGGATCATCACCATGACCTTATTACTCAATGTGCACTGTCGCCGAAATACACAGAGACAACCACACCATAAGCTCACATTTTAAAGAATAATCAATTGCCTTTAAATCCTTACCAAGAATGCCAAAATCTAACTCTAGTATCACCACCAAATTTAGACCGGAAAAAGTGATCTAAAAATAGACTGGGACTACATTCGTGGGTACTGAACCGGATTTTATTAATTGTGTACCGATTCCTGAAAGGGTCAATGTTTTTGTCAAACTTTTATATTTGCATTTTATTTTGCATGCCACTACTGTTTCAACTTCAAACATAAAGTCTTTTGAAATTTCCTTGCAAGCAAGACATTTGACAGCTGTCAGAAAGTGTGTAGTGCTGGTGTTCTATAGGGTGCAATTTGAGGTCCAATTGTTCTTAAGAAACCAAAACTAAATTTGCTATATCTTCCTTAATTATAGGAATTTTTCAATGCAGTAAAAACCGAATTGTAATACTTGATAAGGCCTGTCTGAAAATTGTCTTGAAATTAAAAAATATTGATATATTAAATTTTAATGAAAATTTTAAAAAATATATAAATTTTAAAAACTTTTTATTTCACAAAAAATAAATTTTCATACAAGTTATGACATCCAGTTTGACAAATTTAAGGCAGCAATGTTGATTAATGAATGGTCTTTAAAACAAATGGTAGTTAAGGTCTGTACAACTGATAATATTAATCCCAGGGGTACTGAAGCATGATAGCTCACAGTGATTTTGACAGCAAATTTGCAATATGCCTATCCAGATGCATATAGGTGTACATACTAAAGAAACAATGACAGGTATTATGTTCCACATTTATTGTTTCAGGTACTTGGACAGTTGTTTGTATAACTAATATCCCACTCAAATTTAAAGTTTTGATGGGACCACTACCATGTTTTATAGCAAATATGCATTCCATTTTAATGCCGATAACTACAAAAGTCAACAATGCAATATGAAAATACAGTTTCACCTTACTGAAAAAAGATGTGAATCTCTCTCATGAAGATCTAAGCCATGTCTTTGAGATGCTGTATATCAGTGTACTGATATGAACTCATCTTGGTCACTTATAGCAGCATACTGCACATGTCCTTATGAGACCTTGCTATCACCATTGGACTACTGGAGAGCTTCCAAATTGATCCAACTCTAATACTTTGTTCCAAAAACCAGACTAGACCTGAAAATATATAACATGTCTCACTTAATTCTAAAAAAAGGAAGATGTAGGCAAATGAAGTTAAAATGTGTTAGATATGGTGATTTCAAAATAACATTCAGGTTGCAAATATGGTTAAAAAAGGTAAACTTGATAGAGTGACACTCAAAGATGTGAAGCAATGGGCATGTATTAAAGTGACAAATGCATCCTAAAAATAGATGAAGTTTCTACAAGCATATTTAGCCATTTACAGGTTAAATAACTAATCAGGTAGAGTATGTATCATAAAGTTTAAGGCAATGTTGGAGCGGTGAGGTTTGATCATTGGTGCAAACATTGATACATACCAGTATAGTGGAAAGTCAAATGACAATGTACCAAATTAAAATTTATTACTATATGCAATCCTATTCATGAAGGAAAAACAATTTTAGATATTGTGAGTGAATATAGCAAAAAGTAGCCACACAGATCAACTATAGGTACCAATAGATCCTATATCATCAACTAAATGTGAAATTTTCATCCCGAAAACTTGTAAACAAGGATGGATATTTGCATGTGTGGGACATATGTAATGTACTTGTTAAAATCACATGTGCAAACATGATTCAAATAATCTGTTTGAACATTTTTAGTCTATTTTTAAGAGTCTTGGCTACCAAGTTATTAAGTTCAATGATTCAATGATTCAATGGAATCAAATATCAGCTGATGCTGCAATACCGCCCTCTGTCAAAGTACTAAATTGAAATGTGTTACCATACAGAGGCATATTCATGATGAAAATAACATCTTGGGATATTTTAAGTGCACACAGTCAAAACTGAGCCTTACAGATTCACTATAGGTACCATGTCAACCTAACAATGTCAACTTTTGATTCCAAACATTACAAAATATATGCATATTTGTTCATGTCAGCTATGTAACCATGTTAGGATCAGTTGTAGAAAGTTAAATTCAAATAATCTGTTTGAATATTACTTATGTAATCTTTAAAGTGTCAGATAACAAATATTATTAGTCATTAATAATGCATAAAGCAAAATGGATCATGAGAATTCCCATAATATCATCTGGGCTACAATGTCGCACTACATCAATCAACATCTTAAAGAAACTAAACAATAAAATGGAATGCATTCTGTATTCAACTTACATCATTTTGCTGTTTTCTTACATGCAATGGTAAATATACCTGGGTAAAGTATATTTTACCCCTCTGACCTGTATTTCATTCTCTGACAGCTTAATATGATTTTGTAGAGAACTTGAACAGGTTCTAGTATAAAGTCTTCATCTCTGTCCTCTCACTAAATACCCTATAACTATGGTTATAAACAATTACTGATAGCTATACAAGCAGATATGTGTTACTCAGGAAGTCACCCCATCATAAACACATAAATTAACTGTTTGAACCCCAAATAAATAGTTTCAATGACCTAAAGGTACAAAGCAAAGTAGAATTTTGTCTTCATGTATTTTAAATGAGGGTCTCATTTTGACTAATAAAGATATTTTCTTAGATCAAATTTGACAAATATCTATCATTTGAGCTTGTATATGGTGTAGGAGTATATATATGCTGATATCATTTAATATCATTCCCAAAAAATATTATATATGTGAATACTTGGTGGAAATTTTTTATTTTTTAATTGTTTTTTAAATTTCATTTAAATTTTTAAAATTAAAATTATTTTTTTACTTCTAATTTCATTTTTATATTTTTAAAGTCATTATACATAACATATTAAAATTTCATGTATATGTCATTAATAATAAAAAAATTATATCAGTTTCAAGTTTTTACTGACAGGCCATAGTACACAATTAATTTTACTATATGTTCTCTACATTTGTTCCTCAGTACTGAACTTTCCACTGTGTGACAATCAATACAAATCATATGTTAATCTAAAATACCTTCAAAGATGACTTTACGGTTTAATTCTCGTCAAGGGTTGACCTGCATTTTTTTGAGAGGCTGAATTGTAAACAAAACACCAGGCAACGGAACACAGATTTCACTTCCGGATCATCACCATGACCTTATTACTCAATGTGCACTGTCGCCGAAATACACAGAGACAACCACACCATAAGCTCACATTTTAAAGAATAATCAATTGCCTTTAAATCCTTACCAAGAATGCCAAAATCTAACTCTAGTATCACCACCAAATTTAGACCGGAAAAAGTGATCTAAAAATAGACTGGGACTACATTCGTGGGTACTGAACCGGATTTTATTAATTGTGTACCGATTCCAACTTGGCCAACCCTGTTGAGGCACATGAGTCTGCAGTTTTATCAATAATGCACGACGAAATTTCTGACATGATATTATAAATTAAAACGAGGAATGCTAGTCCGAGATTCCTCTGACCCTTGACACCCCACTTTTGATATTTGATTTACCCCAACATAAAAAACCAAATATCAAAAATGGGGTGTCAAGGGTCAGACGATACTCCGCTAAACGAATGCAAGCGTGGCCACAACCCTCCGCTCGATTCGACTTTTCTCACCTGTCTTTTATCGCTTCAAAATCGCAAGAAGACTGAATAACTGCATATACATATACATATATATATATATATATATATATATATATATATATATATATATATATATATATATATGTATGTGTGTGTGTATATAACAGTAACGTACAAACGCATCACTCTCAGACGATCATCACATGAATCCAATCCTGCAAATTAACCTTTATTTACACCATTACATCACAAACCCTGAAAAGCTGATTATTACAGGAAGTAGTCCATTTTTACTAGTTTCTAACTTGCAATAAAGGGGCAGGGGCCAGTTTTTTTATGTACAAATTTTATGCCGCAATCAGTGACCTAGTACAAAAAAATCATAACAAATCAAATACACAAGTGAGGTCAAGAATGTCCATATTTTGAGATACCTATATTAAATCAATGCATAAAAATATTATCCACTTGACCAGAGAAGTCAGTGGCAGTTCATACCAGAAGAAGTTTATGCACCCCAACCCCAAATTTATACCTGCAATTTTCATGTCCGAAGGTCATTTTTGACACCATGTGGTACTCACAGTGCAAACACAAGCCCTTTTCCTAGATTACAATTCTGCCAAACAGTGTGTACTAAACAGGCTGATGCAGTTGAAAATAGTTGTCATCCAAGCCGTTTTTGAGATATGCTCCTTGTCCCAAACCCACATGTTTACTGTTACGAGAGGCTAGCTCTTCTTCTTAGACAACTATTGGTATTTCACTATCAACCTATTGCAGAGTAACTATGGAAGGTGTACATGCCTGACATCAATTTCAAGAACAACACAAGCCCAAAACACCTAGCTCACAAATATATCCATATATTTAATTAGTAGACAATAATTGCTGAAAAAGTCACACCATAGTCTTAAGTTAAGAAATTTGCCAGGGGCCAAATTACGAAACTGTACCCTGCCTCCTAAATATGTGTTAGGGTCTAATAATCGTTCCGAATACGGAGCAGAATATGTTCTCTTTTAATAATATGCTCTAATATTTGAATGTGATGACATCAACCATTATTTGTACTATCCAAACTTTAACTACATATTTCTGTTCTGGAAATCTATACAAAAATTGTTAAATGATGCACTGTGTATTAAAAAAATACAAGTTAAACATTTTATCTTGTAAAATTAGTTTCATGACGCTATTTAGCCTGTGGTAGACCATAAAGTTGCATGAAAAAAGTCGAATTGAGCAGAGGGTTGTGGTCACGCTTGCATTCCTTGTGTTAAGTTATAATACCGTTAAGGTGATTTCATGCTGACCAGTCAGCTTGTTGAATGTTACTTTATACACAAGACTGGATATTTTAGAGATATCAAAATGTTACACGGACCCACCCCACTCCACTCCAGGTGGAGTGCATTTGGTCTAAGGTTCCTGCCTTTGCAAGTCATTGATATCTCACATTTGTCTGCCTGGTTTCAAGTCTCCGGATGGGATAATATGGGTCTGAGAAATCTTGCCAGTTGCGTCCCATTAGTTGGTGGTTCTTCCTGTGGTTTTCCTGGGTTTTAATCTAGCAGATACACTGGTGTCCATGCATATCCTACCGTCTTCTGTAAATGGCGATAAGACCACAACAGTTAGTACAACTACAGTCACATCTGACCACTTTAAAGAAATCAACAAGAATTTACCAGGAGTTTATTGGTATACTTCAAATGCAGTAAGAGCATAACACTGCATAAACTCCATTAAAAGCTGTCTCCTGCTAGAGTTGTGATATTATTACTGTGATAGAAGGTTGTTCATTGTAAATCGCTGATTCATGAGAAGATTTTCCAATTTGATTAGAATAAGAATTTCACAGTCCTTCGTGTAGATCTGAAAAACACTGATAAAAATTAATATTTTGGCAACTTTGGGATTCCAAATAAGCCTATGTTTGGTAACCAAGCGGATAATGCCTTGCTTTTCCCTTTAAGTAGATTTGTCTGCCCTACATAATGATGGTTTTTGAATTACCTATGCCACTTTGAGAAATGTGAAATCAATAAATTGAGTTGGTGAATCACATCGTCAGAAGAACATGACCTTTAATCGATGGCTATGAGATCTCCCCTAAATGTTTGAATGCGAATTTAACTCGTTAAGCTATATTTTAAGGTGATAAAATTTTCAACAGATATTTTAGATGTTTAAAGAGGCACCTATATATATTCACAAGATGTCATGTCATTTTGATTCCACCTTCATTTTTCATTCCAAAATGTGAGGCAAAAATTCTTCATTTGACATCATTTTTTAAAAGCAAAGTTCCACCATCAATATCAGATATATAATTCCTCACCAAAACCAATGGGAGATCTTTCATTCTTTATATAAAGCCTCATCACTTGGTAAAGAAGATTGTTTTGACTTACAAATTTGCAGTTTTATTTCAGATGCATAATTGTCCAGTGCATGTGCAAATGTCAACACCTGTTTAAGGTATTAAAATATAAAGTTCCAATGCATTATATTGAGTAGCAGAAGCATAATTAATTTACAGTAATAAACTTTTAGACTTGAACAGCATTCTGTAGGAAAATGTTTCAGTTAAATCTCCTCCTGTACTCAGCACATAACAATCACCTTCCTTACTGATAGCTGCCATAATACTTTTCCATATAAGATGCAACTTTATTTATGAACATTGAACATAAGCACAACAGTCGAGTCTTAATGTCACAGAGGCAATCTGCTGATTTAATGCTACGGAGAAACAAATCACAATTAAAAACTGAGAAGGAAACCTGAATGCAAAGGATTTTAATTGCAGAAGCAGTTGTTTTTATCTATATTACTCCATTGTTTACAATTATTACAATTCGTCATGATCACCACCTCCCATAATGTCCTTTGATATCTGACCAGTATAGCTATAAAGAAAATACTACTTTCTTAGATCAATTATATCTCCAATCATTTTTAAGTTAACAATCACCACCTTCACCCTACCCCTGGTCTGCACTGGTTTTCAAACTTCATTACAATGGTGCCCTCCAACAGATTGAGTCACTCCAATGTGGACCTCCAATAGATTGACAGTTACTCTAATGTGGACCTCCAACAGATTGTCACTCCAATGTGGCCCTCCATCAGATTGACAGTTACTCCAACGTGGCCCTCCAATCTGTTTCAAGTTCTCACCATCCGAGTCAAAAACACTCCTTAACATCTACTATTATTCAGTATTGAAGGAAAATAAATTTTTAATTTGAGACCATGCTCCAACCCTCTCTTTTGAAAATGTACTAGATAGATAACCAAGTTTTTAAGATGACATATTTCATTTTGATTACCAAAATGTCATATCAAGATTAACATTCCTGTTAGGCAATTCATACAAGCCAACTGCAGCAAGTTTTTATAACCAATATAAAGAATAATATGAATGACAGGGCTCTATCATCACTTGATGATCTTCACAATCATTTTTTATATTGAAATATTTTTCCATCATGTAAAATATTGATATTGAAAAGTGATCCAGATTTCAAACGTCTATATAAATTTATATTTACTAAAAAAAAAGTTAAAAAAGTTGTTTGTAATGGCAGAGACAAGCATTCAATCATCTCCAACTGTTCATTGGAGATATCATTGAAGTGTAAATAAAATCATGATCTATGCTGAGCAATTTGCTCAGGTAAACGTAACTTACCCACCCTCCTAGATTAACTTCATGATGGAGATAAACCTAGTTATAAATATAAAGTGCACTTGTATGACTAAAATACTTTATCAATGTGCTTATATTCTTAAGATGGCCATAATTTATGCTAGTTTTACTGCAATCCACTAAAAACAGCAGATACAAATCCGTCATACAAACCACTCCGGTGCCCTAGTGGTTAGAGCGTCCATCTCAGATGCAGGAGCTCACTGGTTTGATCCAAAGTCGAGTCATACCAAAGAATTTCAAAAATGGTACTAACAGCTGCCTTGCTTGACGTTCGGCATTAAGAGGTTAGTGCTAGGACTGGCTGGCCTGGTGTCAGAATAATGTGACTGACTGGGACATCATTCTACATGTCTTTAGCATGATGACCTATTGCTAGATATCACTATAAACTGCCACACTGCCGACATCGTAGAGATATGACTGAAACATTGTTATAAGCTACCTTAAAAATTATTATCACTAATCACTGTTATACATTAAATCCTGCAAGTCAAAAGGGCAACAACTCTTACAAAAAGCACAAATATTTCAGGATTATATTATGTAGAGTTCCACAGCAATTCATTACAAAAAGCAAAAAATGGTACTAACAGCTGCCTTGCTTGATGCTCGGCATTAAGAGGTTAGTATTGGATTTATGGTAGTGTTGCATGATGATAATTGAACTCTCTCACAGAGAAATTCTGTTGACAAACAGTTCTCTGAAAGCATGAAATATCAATTTGTAGATAACTTGGTTTCAGTGTATAAATGTTTAGGTTTGGTCATGAATATTTGCAGTCTTACAGAACCCTAAGCTAGTCCTTGCATCCTTGTGAATATATATATATATATATATATATATATATATATATATATATATATATATATATATATATATATATATATATATATATATATATATGGGTTGTCATTTTACTGTCTTTAAGGTTATTAAGGGATTTCATCTTCCATCTCTGAAATTTTTTCAGTGACACATCACCAACTTTATTAGTATTATAATGATCCTATCACAATCTATTATGTATATAGCATGGATTCCTCCAGTGAACACTATATTGATAATTGTAAATGGGAATTTAGAAGTACAGTGAATTCATTTGTCTTGTTGGGCATTGCTTTTTGTCATTTTGAAATATGTATACCGAATTTCATATCTGCCTTGGATGTGGGAGGTTGTGTATTTGATCCCTAATAAAGTTTTACCAGAGACTTAACAAGAATGGTACTAACAGCTTCCTCACTTGGCACCCGGTATTAAGAGGTTAGGACTGGTTAGCCTGACGTCAGGATAATGTGACTAAGTGGACATCATGTGACATGATGCCTCAGTGCTAGATATTACTATAAACTGCCACACTGAAAAATTGTTATAAGCTACCTTAAAAATTATAATCTCTAATCGCTGTCATACATTAAATCCTGCAAGTCAAAAGGGCAACAACTCTTACAGAACACAAATATTTGAGGACTATAATATATAGAGTTCCACAGCAATTCATAAACAAAACCAATGCCTGCATGATGAAAGCACCACAAAAAAAAAAATAATCTGAAACTGACCCCAACCCAAGTCAAAATGGGACAACCATCACATTGTATAATCAATTGCTTTAGCATAATAATTATGCATCCAATATATTTTAAAAGGGTTTAAAAAATATAAACAAAAAAACTTGAACCCAAGCCTAATATCTATAACCAAACTATGAGCATATCTTTTGTCTCATCTCCCAACTTTTCATTCCATGCATCATGGGATTTCAAAAATATAAGCAAATTAAGCAAGGTTTATGTGCCCCTTTCTCAATAAGCAATATATTTTGGATGTTTAACTTCCACTGGGTATAGTATAAACTTTACATTGTAATTAATTCAACTAATATGAGTACCTGGATTACATTTTTCTAATTACAAACCAGGATGTTCCATCAACTTCCTCTCTAACTAGCATTTTTCTTCTGACTTTCAAAACAAAATAAAGTTAAAGATACTTATCCATAACTTGAGTGTACACTATGGACTGAACATATAAAACTATGGTGTGAAGACACTTCATCATGTACTCTTGTATATTTATAGGGGTTTGTGTAGAAATTATTTTCAAATTCATGGACATTGTGCTTGTGATTTGGATTATTAATGTAGCTTTCAAGTTTTAGTCATCACTGTGTCTGCAATGTGCCTATTTATACTGATGTCTAATGGCATAATGCTGCAGACATAATTCCAAATTATTCTTACACTGGCCAACCAGTCTTAACACTTATCCTTTCAATGCCTGAGCACCAAGCACCAATTTTTGCCAATATTGGTAACAATGCTGCCTGGGTTCAAATCTGCAACCTCTGACATGAGGCAGTGCTCTAACTACTTGGACCAGCAATGTGATTTTAACTTTTTAATCAAAGGTTGTAAATAAAACATTCTAGCTTAAGTGGCAGCTTATTTCCAATTACTGATTTGTAATTACAAAAAAAGTCACCTAGGTATTCAAATTGGTTAAAATTTAATGCAATTTATAGTTTTTATGTAATATAGTCTGAATTTATGGCACAATGGCAAAGATGGGAGCATAAACTGCAACCAAAACTTCCATGCAGATCTTCATTAAAAGTGACCCTTAGAAGCCAGGGAGGATTTGGATCACACTTGCCACTGAAATAAATCTGCACATGTGGAGCATTCTTGGGCAAGTTAACTAATCCAAACCAAATGACCAATCTTTTGTTGCTATTCTGGACAACACCAAATCAAAGTAAGAGTTGTGTATGAAATTTTATGACCATGGGATAGAACTGGCATTTAGCCAAGTAGAAACTACAAGCCAAGCAAAAATTTTCCAAGCTCCAAGATGTTCCCTGTTCATTATTAACACCCAAATGCCATGATTTATAAAATTAAGAATCACAATATTTAAACTTGCTCCAAAACCTGATCCTAAAACAAATTTTCATTTTTTATAAGAGCCAAAACAACTATCAATGTAACCAACATTCTAAATGAAAGCTACTGAACAATTTATAGATTGAAAAAATCTTGTCCCAAAACTTAAATATGGCAGGATGCAAACACCAGAGTAACATAAGCTTTCCTTGTTCTCTGAAAACTTAAATTTCACCTCTTGTGGACATATGCCCTAGTTATAGATGGAACATGCAAGTACACTCAAGGCTCCCTTACAATCTTTCTCTTGGAAAGGTTTCTCTAAGGAAGCAGTATAAAATGTTTAACTTTAAAACTTAAAAAGGAAACAGTTCAGGAAAATGTCCATGAAAAGGGGAGTGAAATTCTGAGTATTAGACTAACAACACAAGTTAGAGAAAATAGAATAGGATAGCAAAGATGAAGGAAGATTTTTAACCCAAGAATAAAATAAACAGATGAAAAATAAAAATAAAGCAATATTTAGAAAAATTTATAATTTATTCTTTTCAGTCACATTTGTTAATTGGATAATATGAACTTAATAACTGAAACCCAAACGCAACAAGCATACAAGTTTTCCATAACAATCATGAAAACATACATGTACACCAATCACCATTCACCTATTCATGTACACAATGGATATCTTTATAAATAACAAAAGCTGATATTCTTGATAATGATTCACAAGAAAAATTCTGCATTTCCTGTCATGAAATGAAAAAAAAAATTCTATACACAATGGTACAGCAATCACATTTGGAATAATTTTTACACCAGATTTAAGAGACATCACACACATTACCTATTTATCAGGACTATTTACTTGCAAACATCTACCATACATGAAATCATGTACATCTAATAATTACCACCTTTTATTTGTGATATTCTACATGCTAAATTGCAGTTTGTGTAAATTCACCCTAGTCATTCTTTGCCACAAACCGAAATTGAAATGAAACATGACAATTGCTTGCACCTCAGACTATCAAAAAATAATCGATTATTCAAAAATATGTAGACAATATTCTCTCATTTCCTTATGTGTAAGAGGCTTCTTCCATTCTACAACACTTTTGGATGTCCCTTTCATCACATGATTGCAGTCATATCCCATGACCTGTTGAGACCAGTGTTCAAGAGGAAAATCTTGCCAACTTGAACATTCTTTCACTAATCAAGTTGCAAATTGCAACTCATTTGTAATGAAATGGGCAGCAGTTTTAGTAACTGTCCCAAAAAATTGACATTTTGCACTGAACAATACAAATGTAGAATTTCTGTATTCTTCTATTGTTAATGCAGTTCCATTAAAATTCAAAGTCTCCTAAGCTGAACAGAAAACTACATGATCTCTGATCCATCTTAATTTCAAAGATTAATGTATGTCATCCTAGCTTTTGGGGGGGAGGAGGGGTCAAGTTTGAAATGATTCAGGATTGAAAAGTTAAGCTCCTTTGACTAGCTCCTTTTGGCATTCACAAATAACAAAAATATTTCTTCATGATGCTAAGGTGTTGAAAGATCAAAAGTCTTCATCAAACAAGATTTGTCAGTGGCACATGTCAAACAATTCTGGCCACAAGGGTGAAATTTTCTTATCCTGTACTTATTCATATCTAGGTTGATTAGTCACCAAAAGGAAGGGGAGATTATCTATTCTAGATCTGGTAAAACACCATCAGGGTGCAGTGAGCAAAAAGGTTCTAGCAAAATTTTAAATTAACAGTGCTACAGGAGATGCATGACTAAATGATGAACATGTGGAAATTTTAGTACATGCTAGATATTTTATTTAACATTAATAAAGAAGCTGTCTCGATGACATCTTTTAATTGGTACATAGTTCTGATATCACCCAGAACTTCTGAATACAGCCATGATATTGTTCCAGAAATGGTGGCACTTTGCTTATAAGTTCTTCAGTTGGTGGAAATATCAGTGAGAGAACGATGACTTGTTGACAAAAGCCACAAGAAAATGAAACAAACCTGAACAAGAAGTTATTTTAATTAAATATGCAGTTTGTTTTAAGTCACTATTGTCCACAATCCTTACAATTCATCATGTTCACCATCTTCACCACTTGGGGGTGGGGAACCTCCAGCATTCTGATACAATTTACTAATAATAGGTTGAACAACTTCTTCTAACTCTTTCTTTTGTTCTTTGTATTCTTCAGTATCTGCATCAGTATGGCTTTCTAACCATTTGATTTTCTCTTCCACTGCTTCTTCGATCTTTTCTTTCTCTGAAGCTGACAATTTAGCTCCAAGTTTTTCTTTATCACCTATTTGATTTTTTAGGTTATAAGCATAACTTTCAAGGTCAATCTTGGCATCTACTCGTTCTTTCACCTTTTTATCATCATCTGCAAATTTCTCGGCATCATTGACCATTCTCTCGATATCTTCTGGCGATAACCTGTTCTGGTCGTTCTGAATGACAATGTTGTTCTTGTTACCAGTTCCCTTGTCTTCAGCTGTTACTCTCAGAATGCCATTGACATCAATTTCAAAAGTGACCTCAATCTGTGGGACTCCTCTGGGAGCAGATGGAATTCCAGTCAAATCGAATTTTCCAAGCAAGTGGTTGTCCTTAGTCATTGGACGCTCACCTTCAAAAACCTGAATGGTTACAGTGGGCTGATTGTCAGCAGCTGTGGAGAAGATCTGAGATTTCTTTGTGGGAATGACAGTGTTACGTGGGATGAGCTTGGTCATGACTCCACCAACAGTTTCTATGCCCATGGTAAGTGGATTGACATCCAGCAATACAAGATCACCTGTGTCTTCCTCTCCACTCAAAACACCAGCTTGTACAGCAGCACCATATGCAACAGCTTCATCAGGGTTAATACCTCTGTTAGGTTCCTGCAAACAAAATCAGATTAATTAACCCTTAACCTGATACAAGTGCTTTTGGTTGCATTCTCACAAATTTCATACATGATTTGCTATTTATGATATGGTTACAATCTACTATTCAGAACTTTTACTTTCAACATCAAAGATTTACACAATTTTGTACATAATTTTAAACAAAGCCTGCATATTCTTCACTGAATGTTAAAAAGCGCTGCATAAATGTGTCCAATATCGTGCCAGTGCCAGAGTTTCCTGGAACAAAATCTGCACTCTTAGACTTCAGATGATCCTTTTACATTAATTTTCAACAAAAAAAATCAAATACCAGAGCAAAAAATGTTTCAATCTCAATGTTTCAATTCTATTAAAACTTGTTTTTTATTGTTTTGGAGTGTTACTTATTTCAATTATTTATGCCACTTGCCTTGCCATTAAAGAAATCCTTAACAAGCTGCTGAACTTTGGGAATCCTGGTAGATCCTCCAACTAGCACAACCTCTGCAACTTCTTCCTTCTTCAAGTCAGCATCCTCTAATACACGCTGCAATGGCTTCAGTGTGGAACGGAACAAATCCTGCAATTTAGAAGAGCCAAGATTACAAAACTGGCAATCTGGTGATTCAAGTCACAATATGCATGTCTTATAGACTATTCAATACCTGGATTTGTTTCAAAAGTGTTAACCAGCATTCATTCTAGGATTCAGCTTGATGGGACAACTGGGTAATCAAGATTTTCAAATGGGGCCACCAAAATTTGACAAGGTCCTTCCAAATTATTCCATTCTCCTAATCACAATGCTGAATTTTACTTGCCTGTAAAAATGAATCCATATTTTAAAGTCAAATAGAATTTTTGACAAGAATCATAATTTGTGTTGATTGTTCTTGCATATTCTTGGAACTAAGAATTCAGCTAAATAAAAATTTTTAAAACTCAATCACAGCATAAATGTTGCAAAGCTATCATATCATTTGTTCTGTGAATACTTATTTTCTTTGCTTATGTCAATCATTGATTATGCAGTAAGAATTTTGATAACTATTACTGGAGGATTGCTTACAAGATTTTTTAAAAAAAATATAAACTTTAGTGCCAGGTACTGGATGTCCTAGAACCAGCAATTCACATTTCAAGTTTATGAATGTGCACCTTACCGCATTGAGTTCTTCAAATTTTGCCCTGGTAAGAGTCTCTGAGAAGTCTTCTCCCTCAAAGAGAGATTCAATTTCCACTCTAGCCTGGTGCTGCGATGACAGGGCTCTTTTGGCTTTCTCAACTTCACGTCGGAGCTTCTGGACAGCACGGTTGTCTTTCCTGATATCCTTTCCGGTCTTTTTCTTGTAGAGCTTAATGAAGTGCTCCATTACACGCTGATCAAAATCTTCACCACCAAGATGAGTGTCACCATTTGTTGAAACTACCTCAAAAACACCATCGTCAATTGTAAGAAGGGAAACATCAAATGTTCCACCACCAAGATCAAAGACTAGGATGTTCTTCTCACCTTCCTTTTTGTCTAAACCATATGCAATAGCAGCAGCTGTACTGCAATAAATAAATGAAAATACAAGAAAATTATCTGAAGTTCATACATTTCACATACAATCAAAGCAATGCTTCTTGCTTTGTACATTACCTATAATCCAACTCTTGACAACCCTGGAAATGTTGGAGGGGAATCAGTAGTTTGTTTTTTTATTAGGCAAAACTTTGGAAGAAATTCTGTTTCTTTCATGGCAGAGGGTGTTCATTTCATTATGTGTATGGGTTTACATGTGGAACGAGGCTGCTGAAAAAATGCTGATACTACAATGGATGTGTGCTCTCTGACAGGGTTAAAGAAAGTAAGTTTTCATAGTGGCAGATTCAAAATCACTACTTCCAATCATGCAAACTCCTATCAATTTACTTCTGTCTTGGAAAATTTAGATGCAGTAAAGCTGACTTTTACATCTCATCCATAGCTACTAGAATATATTAACTAAATTCTGACTGAATGCTCTTTGTTTCATTCATCAAGACAAATGGCAGTTGCTAAATATAATTCCAAACTTGCTTGGGTCACAAACGAAAATTCAGATACCTAAAACATCTGCCATATGCACATCGTACTTTTCAAACTTTTTCAAACAGGTACAACAGATCCAAATGAAATAGACTTGAAAATACTTACGGCTCATTGATGATCCTCATGACATTAAGACCAGCGATTACTCCTGCATCTTTAGTGGCTTGGCGCTGAGCATCATTGAAGTAGGCAGGAACAGTCACGACTGCATTCTTTATCTCTTTTCCAAGGAAAGCTTCAGCAATCTCCTTCATTTTTCCAAGGACCATGGCAGACAGCTCCTCAGGAGCAAAGACTTTTGTAGTTTGCCCAACCAAAACCTCAACATGAGGTTTGTTGTTTTTGTTAATGACCTTAAATGGATAGAACTTGATATCATTCTGGACAGATTTGTCATCCCAGGTACGACCAATCAGACGTTTTACATCAAAGACTGTGTTCTCTGGGTTGCTTGTTAGCTGGTTCTTTGCAGCATCTCCAATAAGTCGTTCACCCTCAGAGGTGAATGCTACATATGATGGTGTGATACGGTTACCCTGATCATTGGCAATAATTTCAACTCGTCCATTTTTAAATACTCCAACGCTGTAAATGAAATTGGTGTCAATTAAAATCAATAAAATGACCATAAAAAGTGCTCAAGTCTTGTCATTGACATGCTTATTTTTTGCTGTCATTTTACAAACTAAAACTCAAATAACAAGAATGAAAATTAAATCTGAATTACAATTTAAAGCATTATTATCTGAATTATAATTTGTACAAACTTTAACCTAAACTAACATGAATTACTAGGGAGATTAAAACTGGCCTGTAATAATGTGCAAGGCACAGCTTTGTTGCAATCAACATGCCTCATTCATTTCCTGCAGTACCATATTTTAACAGTTCACATTACCTAAAATTAATATATAATCATTTGCTTGCAAGCTGTAAATTTCACAACAATTGATACAATAAAACATCTCCTTTATGGTTATGGTTATGTACCAACTTCTGCTATTAGGGATGAAATATTTAAAAAGAATTGCCATTATTTTTATCAATGTTCATACCATGAGTATGTGGTCCCCAAGTCTATGCCAATAACTGTGCCTACGCTGTCTTTTTTCTTCGACCCACTATCTTCATCATCATCAGCAGCTGCTCGTACCCAGGATGTGGCTGTGACGAGCGCCACACAGAAAAGAAAAGTGTACTTCATTGCTGAAATAGAAAGAAGAGGTAAGACAAAAGGCACTTACTGTATGTCTTATATAAGGGCTGCCATTTTGGTGAAAGCACTATCAAAATACATCAAAAGTACTTTGGTCCAAGTTGCAGCTCCAGTCTACATTTTAGGAGCATGACCACCAGTTATGCATCAGCGGCCCACTACTAAGTGGCTGCTGCATGCTGGCATAGTGATATAACAAGGATTGTTCATGTCTTATGTTCTAAGTACCTGTTTACCTGCTAAACAGGTCAACCTGTACCTGGGAGAGGTTTTCTGTGGTTTTTGACAGCACTAGCATTTATCTAAATATGACAAGTATATGGACATGTTCCAATGATATTCATTTGAATTTGTTGCAATGTGACAGTACCTAACCTATGCCAATGTTCAAGCAGGTCATGTGGTGGTTATGTTTCTTGAACGAAACAAATCACTCATAATATAAATTTCAATAGGCAGAATATATTTTTTATTCATTTCATTAAAGAATAATATTTCAACCTAACCTACCTTTCATCGCTTTCCAGCCAAATAAAATTTAGGCTAACAAAACTGGTCCAATTTTGTGAGAGTTTGAATTTGAGAAAAGACAAGCAGGGTATTAATGTCTCTCAAAACATTACAACTTTACCTTGTTGAAAAGAGTCACTATTAGTTGCCAATTGTGTGATATTCCTGAAAAAGTACCCTGTCGTCAACATCAAAACACTACACAGCGCCATTAGTTAGGTAACAACACCAATCATCCCGATTGCGTTGTAGAACTATATAGATTCGGTGATAATGAATTTTTTCCAACCATTAAGATTCGTTTATTTCTATTGAAGATGTATAGTGATAGCCATGCTTGAACGCGAACGAATTGCAAATGTTGAATCAAAAGTAATCAGGTTCACAAACGAGTACATATCGCAGACTTGTCATGAAGCAACCGTTCGAATAACTTCAATTACACACGAAGCAGCGGTGCCAATTTCAAAATACATTTATAAATTTATAACACAAGAAAGCTAATTTCTTGCAACTTTAGATCAGACTTAACACTTGTTATCAATATGAAGCATGAAGTGTCAATCATGAAGTGTCAATCCATGAGGTTGAGTGCACAACCATATGGTTTCTTCATACACGTCATTAAAGAGTTTAATACCTTGTTTAATAGAGTACTACATAAGTATACATTTTTATTTACATCTGAATCAACAGACATAAATCAAAAACAATCGAAAATAATCACACCTTGAATGTGAACGTAAAATGAAAATGGCAGTCTAAAAACGTGTCAAAACGCCGGTCAAAGAATGTAACGTATATTTTTAGAAACAATACATTAAATATGATACTTACTCTTATCGCACTTGGCTTCTATTTTATAGATACCGGAACCGTAATAAATACAGATCTTTCGATAACTTTAATACAGTGTCAGTTTAATGTTGCTTCTACTTTCGTGCTTCCACTTCTCAACGTCTGCCTTTTTCTATCACATCCAACGCTTTTCTGATGAACTAGGACCAGTCGTGGCTGTTTTTCATTGGACAATATTTTAGTGTGGTGAAATTTGATTGGTTAACGTTGCATTACACTAGGCCTCATTTCTGAAAGACACGTAAAACCCCTCATACGTCATTGGAATACCGGAAATAAATTTATATACGCATTACAAATTTAAAAAAAAATCAACAAAACAAATATAAAAGGAATTAGCTACAATACAAAAGAAGTTCAGATACGCCTGAAAATATTTTATGTAGAACAACTTAAATTACTGCAGATATGTCGGAATTTTAATTGCTACGAGGCCGAGAATTTGATTGGATATATTAAACACGTCCGTAGTTACGAAGTTTAAAACTGCATTTGAAAAAAGTCCTTATTTACCTATATTTCTATACACTATTACATACATTTTAGTTCTCTACTGAACATATCAATTTTAACGAAAGGATCTATGTTTAAAGCTAATAGGCAAACGGCTTTTTAAGGGAATAAATTATATCCAATCAAAATAACTGTATTATGAGCTACTTTTTACCTCAGCCGCGCCAAATAATCCACGTGTTGTAATAGTCGAGACAGAAGACCGAATGGTTGGTGTGGCAGGCCAGTATTTATAAGCAAAATTGATAAACAGCCATCAGATAGTCCACAGAGTAGGTACGTTCATTTATTTCTGCGAGGAAACGATAAAGCTCACACGATCGTACATTAATAATTAGTGGTATTGTGAAGCTTTAAAATTAATGTGCTTTTCACTATATTGTAGTCCTATCATGTAAGACAACAGGACTCTGCAGTTGTATCAATAAAGCACGACGAAATTTTTGACTACATGAAATCACCTTAACGGTATTATACAATAAATATTTATTGTATAATACCGTTAAGGTGATTTCATGTAGTCAGAAATTTTGTCGTGCTTTATTGATAAAACTGCAGACTCCTGTGGTAAGACAAAGCACGTGTTTTTAAGTGCTATGGGTTTTACTTAGTAGGACTAACTATATAGTAGTAATCGGACAATTTTTTTTTTTAGAATTTAAGAATACAAAATGGAATTTGTCTGCATAATTTATTTGTATAGAACCTAAAACTGAACTCTTCGTAATATCTTTTAAGATTAATTCACAGGAAGCTTTCAAACCTGCACCGTCCGCCATTTTGGACATCCATTTTGATCACTTTTTTGCAAAATCTTGACTTCGTGTTATTTCAAATTGACATTTGCATATTTCTTGCACATGGTTATATAGAAATTCTGGGTGGACAGTCCGGTATAAGAATAAATAGACTTTTCATATAATCCAGATATTTCAGAAGCCTTTATTTGCCTTTTTATCAAGTGCCCTCCCAATTCCCAACATTTTTCTACGAAATATTTTCGTGAGTTGTACTCATGTTGAAATTAGATGTTGCTCTTAAAGTTTGATGTTCTATGCATAATTCAAAATAGAACTCTTTTTATGATAGTACTAAAATATAAGAAACATCACAAACTGACATCAGAACACGCTATACAAGGCTTTTATTAGGATAGTATGACGTAGCACTAAAACATAAACATGTAATACATGCTATATAGTCTTTATGATTTTTCAAATAAATTCATAGCATTCATTCAAACACGTGCACCATCCACCAATTTAATATTTATCTTCGGTCACTTTTTGCAAAATCTTGACCTCGGTTCTTTCAAGCTGAAATTTGCATTTTTCTTCCACAGGCTAATATAGAAATGTTTTGTAAACATTCAGCTTTGATAATAAATTTATGTTTTAATTGTTTGGGGTACTTTTGAATCATCTTTGCTTTGTTTAAGCACCCTCACCAATGCTGAGGCAGACATAGTTTCCTCTGACACCCCATTTTTGATATTTGGTTTTTTATGTTGGGGTGTAGGGTCAGAGTCTATTCCCTATCAAAAACTTGGAATTTGCCAACACCAATGGTGTCGGCATAGGGTACTCACCAACTATCAGGCCTAGCAAACTTAAATAACCTTACATTGACCCATAATTACATTAAATCGATAGGGAAATCATTTATCTTCTCAGAAATTACAAGCATAACACCGATTTTGTCTTTAATCTGTTGTCAGACGAGAAGTAACTACTGCGTTGATGAATTTTGACCTCGTTCGCACCATTTTCATTGCTAGTTGCATGACTAGCCAAATCTCGCAGCCGATATGCATAAACGATATGCATAAACGTCATAGGTCAAATAGTCACGTGATAACAACAAAAAGCCGCGTTTCCCATACCCCTTGTGGAAGATGGCAAATGTGTCACTTTCATTGATAACTGATTTTATTACATCATACTGTAGTTCTTTAATAGTAAAATAGTATCCCTTTTCTTAAAGTATCTCATAGGCAAGAGCTTTCGTGTATTTGTCTTTATCTGCCATGTTGCAATATAAGTTTATGCACAAAACCTTCCATTCTAGTATTGCAGAAAGAAGACATAAACTCGAAAATATTGAATGAAAGTCACGCAATGTATACAATAACAAGAAAAACATGTATTATTCAACATATTAATTGGGATAACAGCAGCCCGAAACATGTCGCTGTCGCATCTTCCTGGAAAGAGGCTGACTGATCACGCAGAAACTACATGTCAACACACTTTGTTGTTATCACGTGACTATTTGACCTACGGCGTTTATGCACATGGGCTGCGAGATTTAGTTACTCATGTGACTAGCAATGAAAATGGTGCGAACGCGGTCAAAATTCAGCAACGCTGTAGTTACGTCTCGTCTGACAACGGATTAAAGACAAAATTGGGGTTATGCTGGTAATTTCTGAGAAGATAAATGATTTCCCTATCGATTTAATGTAATTATGGGTCAATGTAAGGTCATTTAAGTTTGCTAGGCCTGATAGTTGGCGAGTAACCTATGCTGACACCATTTGACACCAAATGGTGTCGGCAAATTCCAAGTTTTTGATAGGGAATAGACTCTGACCCTACACCCCAACATAAAAAACCAAATATCAAAAATGGGGTGTCAAGGGTCAGAGGAAACTCGGACTAAGGCAGACACAAGTTGAAATTATGTCTTGCTCTTGAAATGGTGCATGATCACAACATGTGTATGTTGATCTGAAAACAAAATTTAAAAAACAATTGCCACTTAAGACGTTCATTTTAAATACGGTTTTCCTTTCATGTTATATTTCTGTATTGTTTCTTGTATTTAAATTAGTAACTGAAATAACACTTGATTCTTTGAGTAGTAACTTAGAACTGGTCATTGAAAACTTACAAATTTCAGCTCTCCTGATCTGTATGAACCCTGTATCAGTTTTTTTTCCTCTTACAAATAAACTTGATTGTGGGTACTATCAGAAGAGAATTTTATCCATTTTTGTGGCCATTTATTGTCTGTAGTTTTACAGTTGAAAGGTGGCAGTGTAGTCTAAAGTGCTTGCCTTTACCTCACATAGCTAAAATGTATTCAACAAATTACCTTGTTGTTGTGATCTATTTATTTGCGAGTTTATTAATGCCATGTGATAAATGATGATCATCCTTACCTACTCTGAATACTTTTGGTGACAAGATATTAGCTCTACCTGATATCACATGGCTACAAGAATTATTGTTCCCCATATGAATCTAGCAGATTGGTTTGTGTGAAGCAACCACCTTGTACAACATTGCTTTGAACATACAATTCATGTACATTCCAAACATTGCACTTTTTTCACTAAATTATGCCTTACGTGTATATGTATTTTGATTAAGCTTTTTCTGTATTTCCCTCCTCCCAGAAAAAATAATTTGTCTTATATTTATTAACATTCCACCAATTGCACAGAACATATTCTAGAAAAGATGGCTTCTGTGTAACTATGACTTATAAAAGTACACTTGTTTGTAGACTAGAAGTTATATTTATAGCAGTTGTCTAGCTGAGGGACAGAAGAGACTGGTTTCTAATTTTTAGTCTTTGCTCACTTTCTTTGTTATAAAGTGAGGTACAGAATCATTCTGCAAGAATTTGGCTGTAAAAGTCCTATTTATTCTAGTGGATGCGCATGTTGCAACAAAAATGTTTCTCAGATAATTTTACAGATGGATTAGAAAGAGGAAAAAACTGAAAAAATGATTGCAATGAATAACAATACAGTACCATTCTATTGTAGCTTCACACCCATTGCAGGCTGTGTGGATGGGATTTTAGTATTTTTCATTAGGACATAAACGATTAGCATCTTTCTACAGATTTCGGATAAGATTCAAGGCGAAGGATATGACAGGACCCTAGCAAAATGCAACAAAGTTCAAAGCCACAAAGAATCTGAAATTTTGTTAGGTTTTTTTTTTGTGGATTATGTTTTTTCCTCCACTTCAAAGCGAGGCCATTTATTGTAGTGTTGTGTCAAGTAACATAATATCAACATAATTATAGTGTGCTTTAAGGTGTTATTTAACAAATTGATGTTAAAAATTTTATTCATACGTGCTCTGTTGTGTGGTAAAACCTTCCTGACACCAATGTGTAAAACTTGTCCCAAAAAACTCCAGCAAACTCACAGGACCAATAATAAAAGAAAATTTTACTCGCATCATCCATAACCTATTGGTCCTGAATTTTATCCTGCAAAATGACCAAATAAATCCCTTGATAAGGTTATTTACATAATGAAACATTGAACATAATTTTTATTATTTTTAAAAGTATTGCCTATATATGGTTCAGACCTAGGAAATCTAATACTAAAAGCCAGCATGTTAACAAAGCTACTGACTCCTAATGATAGAAGTGGTGGAATTGTACAAAGTCTCGTCATCCGATGGCATTGTAATTGTTTTCAGAAGTAATTCTAGTAGTTCTAACAGAAAAGACGTTTGTCGATTTTAATTTTTGGGTACAGGAATAGTCTTTCAATTAAATTGGTGCACAGTACCAAAATAAATGTAAGTGGTACTTTTTGTTCTGCAGTCTGTCCTCCCATTCTGATGTTATCCAGCCAGAAGGAAAGTTGAACATTGTTTCATGGCAATGTTTACCTGATATCTAGTGACTGATTATGTAAATTTTATTTCAAATCAGTACATGAGAAATGGTAATTTGGATGCCAACCCCAATAGAAATACCTTTGTATTCCATTCGGTTCATTTATTGCTAGCTTCAGGTGGGGCTTCTTTCATATGGATCAGAAACTATAAACCTTTTAATGATTGATTATATTTTCTAACTGCAGGGAAGGGACAACCCACAGGAAACTATAATCTGGTGACAAAATCTGATGTGAAGTATTAGGTAAGGCCATAGACAGGTTAAAACTTGTTTGTAAACACATCACACACATCATTTGAGTAGTTGCATGTCTGGAGTTGGGGAGGGGGGGTCACTTAAAAAAAAATTATCAAAGGTACTCAAATAATTGTTGGATAATTTATGCAGCACATATCCCCATAAAAATAATTGACATTAGCATTCCTTTTATAAGCTGAAGAAGCCAAAAATTCAGTCAAATTTGGGTAACAATTTTATAACTATTTAGAATGTCTGGTTGGTCCAGAATAAAAATATTGCTCTCCTTAACGTGGGGTCTTGATATGGCTAAAACTTTGGATAGATAGAATGTTCCTTTTATGGACTTTTTAGAATGTTGCATTGATTCTGCATTGAAATGGTGTTGAACTGAACATCCAGTATGTGGCCATCTTGCAAATTTTGTTTTTATAATCTCTTAATAATGAAGGTCGTTTTGACAGTTTTCCACTGTAGGATCCTTCTGTATCAACCTCAATAATATGCTTCATTATTCCATACGAGTAAGAAAGGAAATCATTTTGTGCTGAATTTGTTTCCCACCCTGCACAGTACCAAAAAATATTGATATATAATTATTTGAAAATAAAAGAAACTAACCGTTTATAATTATTTATTCCCTTTTTCATCATTCAAAATTTGTTAAAGGAACGAATATATCCATAAACTGTATATATGTAGTGGATGCTGGATTGTCTATGCATCCTTACTGTAGTGTGCTTCGCTTATATCAAATATCAAAATCTCAAGAGACAAAAATATCAACCGATTGCTTGAAGGCACCTACCATTCATGCGTCATAGGTTATAAGGTGCAAACGACCAAGATTGTATTGCATCTATGTTATCTGTATATGATGGTATCTTGCAAATGAAATCATTATTTTATAATACATTCACTGTGAATCTTTTCTCTAGCATGGGTTACAAAAGTAATGTTAAAGCAAGTTATTGTTGTGTAAGCTATTTGCCCTAGAACATCAATAATGGTTATATATGACAGATAGCAGCCCTGGTGATGAATAAACACAACAGGCAGCAAGCAATAAATTCCTTGCTTAAACTTACCTACAGTATATAAAAGACAAAGAATACCTTAATGCAAAGCAAACTAACCCTGAAAACTAACTTTTGTATCACCAGTTTATTTCTTATGAAGTTGGCCTACATGAGGAAGCCAAGTTTGATACCGTTTCAATTTCAATTAAGTGTGCCAATTTCATCTAAATGTTCACTATCCATAGTTTATACCTTTTTTTGGACAGCATGATGCATGTGCTTCGTCTCATGGGAATAAATGTACATCATGTTACAGAGGGTGTCCTCTTAAGGTGGGAAATCATAGCTATGAGGAAGTAAGTGTTGTCTACATTTATTTCAAGTAATTAAATTATTTCTTCCTTACAATGGATGATTTTTTTTTCTTCAAGTATGGCTACTTTTATTCACATAATGCATATCTGATATACAAAAAAAATGGCCAGTGACCTTTAAAACTTAAAATTCTTGCAATGAGATGCCATTAAATTCAGATAGGTACACATACTGAAACTGGGAAGACTTTGGACCAAAATACACCAAAACAAATGTGCATGTGTGTTGTACCTTGCAGCTTGCTATGATGTGTGAATTTCTTCACCTGAATCTCGATGTTGAACAAAAACGAGCTTTTTAAATCTGAGCAAGCATGAATACTTTGTAAAGTGGTCCGCCTCTTGAGTGGCACACTCTCTCCTTACAGACAAAATCTGGTTTGGTCACTGACAATTTCAAGATTACAGTTGTTGAACTGTAGCAACAGCTGAGAAGTAGCAGTATTGACAGATTACAAATGGTTTGATACCCTTTATGGCTTCCGTTATTAATATGTTGAGATTATTCACTTTCATAAATAGTGGTTATTACTATTGACAATAATTGTCAAAATTGCACAATGTTATTGTTCTGTTCAAAACTGTGTACATATGGAAGCCGTTTGGGCTTCCATCACTTAGCGTAAAGAAATGTAAAGACAAAAGGGTATCAGATTATGACTAATGAAACAAGTGACAAGATCTATGCCATTGAAAACATGTGGCATTTTGTTTGAATGCAGAAAATTGTTTCAACGTTCTTGTAGTTGGCAACATTGAATACAAATGAACGTAATTGTCAGTATCAACAGGGTCATCATAAGCTAAAAATAGATTTTGTGCAGCTACTGAGAAAATAACCAGGAACAAAATAGGGTAACAAACAAAGACCGAAAAATCATGTGACAACGCATCTCTTCCTTTAAGGAGGCATTTCATCCACTCTACACAAAAAATTAATCTCCATCATTAAATCGCATAGTTAGCAACATCGGAATAAATCATTGCCATATATTAAGATCTCACGTAAATGGAGACAATTATTTTAGGAAAAAAAGTAGGTGATTCTACTTGATAGCATCAGGTAGGAAGGGAGGACTTAAAATTTTTTATTAGAAAAGAATTGAATAAAACAATGTTATGTTATAAGGAATCAAACATTGTAACCGATAAGGAGGATATTCATCAGCAGTGGGAAAACAGGTCAAGCTAAACTTAAATTTTAGGGAGAAGTGGACACGAAGAAAGAAACTGTGTTCACTTAAATGAATAATGCCGTTTCCCAGTATTCATATTGGCATTTAAGCAATACTTTCTTTTCCAGTTTAAGACTGAGTTATTTTGGCCATATGATTATAAATGAGAATAGAAACCACATTGTAATACATTATTGTAATTGCAAGTTAGTAAAATAAAAAAAAAACCTAATCAACTACCCTTAATCAATATTTTTTTTTTTTAAATTGTACCTTAAAGTGCACAGTAATGGCACTTTCAAAGATTTTTTAAAAGCTTTTGATACAACCCATGTTCTATGTACATGAGAGCAAATGCATACGCTTCAGATTATGCTGTTCATCCTCATTTCCTTGTTATAAAACCTTTGACTAATCGTACATAAATCGTAAAAATGCATATAATTACAGGCATGGCTCTTTTATGGTTAGTATATAAACTAAACCATTTTTAAGACTTTGCTGATGATGATTTTATTTGCTACTCTTGACAGTAAGGCTGACGAAAATGAACACCACAATTCAAAACCCTGAAGCAAGTCTTAAATTAAGAAATGATTAAAAAGGTGACATTCCAGCCATCAGCAGGACTGGTTGCTGACATTAAAGTTACTTGTTAATTTGAATTGAATTTAAAGTCTTTTTGCATAGAAAGTAAAATTATTTTTGTCTCTTAATATTACATTGTTGCATATAATATATTAGCATTGATTTAGTACTTTTTTGAAGTTCCCATGTAACTGGATTACCAAGGTGCCCATCTTTATGCATCACTTGCATCTCAGCTTTTTTTTCCTGGCTTGACCACTGTGGATATGTGCAAAAGCTTGCCAGTACAGTCCTTTCTATGGCTGACTCTTCAAAATGTGGCATTCTTTACCAATGTGGAGTGGTGGGTTAGCATTTGAGTAATTTCCTTATTTAGCTCTCTCTTTCTAAAAAGCCTCATTCCTTGTATCCATTTTAATGATTAATAAGTGCTGTTATTTTAAGCTTTGGTAGATAATGACTGCAGTGTAGGAACAATCCATTGTAAACTGCAAGACTTTGAGACATTTGGTCACAATGTATTTTGCAGTATGAGGTGTGAACATAGATTATAATGGGGAGACTTGTGCATGCTTTTATATCTTTTTCTATATATTCACAGGTAGCCTGGTGGTAAAAGAGCCCATCTCATACAAGAGGTCATGTGTTTGGGCCCCGATCGCGTCATACCGAGTTTTAAAAAATATTAACTGCACCCTCATCATTGATAGGTTAGTGTTATGAACATCCACACTACAGACATCATAGTAATATGACTTAACAAAAATTTAAAGCCAAGTTTACACATGCAAATGGGGCCCCGAGTGGCCGAGTGGTCTAAAGCGCTGTCCGTTACGGATCACTGCCATCTCACCTCTGTCTGCGTGGGTTCGAGTGTAGGATTCGGCGAATGTGGATATGTGAGAAAGCTTGCCAGTAGCTTCTCGTGGGTCGGTGGTTCTTTCCGGTGATTTCCCGGTTTCTTCCTCCACCATTAATACTGGCCGCCATGAATAGCCTATCGTGTGCTGAAAAATGGCGTTAAGCACAACAACAACAACAACAACACATGCAAATAACAATTTGAAAATGGACATCTTTTACAAGGTAAGGAACCCAATTAATGTCAAATAACATGGGACATATTCCCTACCCCTTCCCAAAAAAAGAAATTTTGATTTTTTTTTTTTGCTTCTGGTGATGACAACATAGTTAAATTGATGTTTTGTGGTGGTGAACTTGAGAGCAAAATTTGGGGATAAAATGGTTTTGTTGGATAGCTATTATGATACTGAATGCCTGACAGTTAAGTGACCCTCAAGATTATATTGTGTTAGTTTTTCATTTGCAAACAGAAACATCCTCTTATTTACTAAGGTGTACTATATGACTTATCACCTGTCACTATGGCATAATCAATTTTATATTTGTACATCAGTCTTGCACCAATGAAACATTTTGTAACATCAAAATTGATTGGATATAAAGTTTGTTGCCAATAACATTTATGACACCTGACAACATTTGTAATCTTTTGCTCACTGTTGATAGAATCTGTTTTGTTTAATTCATACATTCTGAAATGATCACATGATTGGCCAAGATTCTCCATGTTTTCAATTTACTTGAAAGATTAAAAGGAGGCCCAAGTGAGCATTGTACCTCTTTGCTTTGAAAGACAAGCAACCGATAGGCTAAATACAAATCAACTTGTTGCAACAGAAATTATGTACCGTGTATTAGTGTCAATTTTGTGATTGGAGTAAGGAAATTAAAGGCATTATAAAGTTTACCATTGGATCGACATGCACTTGTGGTAAGGTGAGAAGATTACTGTACTTTGGGAAGCTTCTGCTTTCTACATTTGTCTTCTATCTGACAGGCCTTAAGGTGGCATTTTGGTCTGAAGTAATCCCTTTTCATATGCCCTGTTATCAATTCAAGTGGTTGGGTATACGAGAAAGATTGCCACTAGCTTTCTGTGGGTCGGTTGTTATTTCTGGGGCTTTTCACCAAATATACTGTTTGTTATGTATAGCCTGTCTTGTGTTGAAAGTGGGCAAACCTCTTGATTTTTGCAAAGCTAATCCTGAAATTGAGCTACCTACTGATGCTTGACCCATGCAAATTATTGAATTTCAATCTTTTAATGAACTTATTTATGATAATAGATGATGGTTGCAAAAATTTTATTGTTTCCGATGTATAATAGTACTTGTAAAATTCAGTCATTTGTTTAGTTTGTTTTTTTTTTTTTTAAAAGGGAAACTAATCAGCTATCACATTAGTATGTCAATTCATCTTCATTATGGTGTGAATAGAAAAGTTTATGTACTCTTGGAAAAAATGTCCTCTGTTTTAAGCTAATTGAGCTTGACATAGATTGAATTCAGGTCTAAAGGTACATTGTACCAAGGAAATGTTGGTTTTTATGGGGTATTTCAGACCTAATAACTTTTGCGATTTTTGCCGCAAGTCTTGAGAAAATTACCCTTAAAATAAGGGATTGCTGCAAAACATACAATTATTGTTGAAAAATCCAAAAAATTTGTTCGTCTGTGTTTGATTTGGATCCGGGATTTGTATTAGAATTAGTGAAATTTGTCTGGGAACCAGACTAACTTTGCAGCAGTACCTCAGACGCATGAAACTGCCACTATTTGTTCATGCAAACGGTCTGCATGATGCAACTGTTGATAATAGAATTTGTTTAAAAATGACATCCAGCAAGCGATGCATTTTTAAGCCAAAAGGGAAAATAAACCTCTTAAAAAAGTGTTAATAATCCACGCAGAAGAATTTTTTAAAAAATCAGATTCTTGTGAATAACAGATGAAACAGACACAATTACATTTTTTGGACATCACATGCCAATTTGAGACTGGCTCATGGTGGGAGATATGATTTCTTCATGTGCAATGGAAAAAGATAAGAATTACATCTCGTTGAGAGACAGCAACAAGACATTGAGTTGCATAGGGGTTGGAACTTGAGTTTGTGCCAATGTATTAGTGGTGAAAAAGGTCTACGCATACTTCAGAAGCTCTTTAGTGTATCATAATGTTTGTTTTCGTTGTATGTATCGAATATCAAACTTTTGATTATGTTTTTGAGCTTTACACTAGCAGTTTATGATATTGTTGGCAGGTCAGAGTATTTTGCAAACATGCACAGGAATTCTAATTATTAAAGGGAGTTCAGTGAAAATTTTAAAAATTATAAATTACCTATATGAATGAACTATCTACCTTAAAAAAAATTAAATTTGAAGAGTCCTTGGGTTACTTATACATTTGAGTTTGACTAGAGTTGGAATTTCAGTTCATCACACTGCATGATGATATTTGAACTCTCTCACAGAGAAATTCTGTTGACAAACAGTTCCCTGACAGTGTGAAATAACATTTGTAGATTGGCTCCATTTGATGAATGTTTAGGTTTGGTCAGTTACATGAATATTTGCAGTCTTACAGAACCCAAACCTAGTCCTTGCACCCTTGTGAATATATATATATGGGTTGTCATTTTACTGTCTTTAGATTATTATGTGATTTCAACTTCTGTCTCTGAAATTTTTTCGGTGACACATCAGCGTCTTTATTAGTCTGTTCTTTAATGATCCTATCACAATCTCTCCATTATGAATTCATTTTTCTTGTTAGGCAGTGCTTTTTTTATTTTGAAATAAACCTGGAGGTTGTGTCTTTGATCCCCAATCAAGTTGTACCAGAGACTTATCAAAAATGGTACTAACAGCTGCCTCGCTTGGCACTTGGCATTAAGAGGTTAGGACTGGTTGTCCTGATGTCAGGATAGTGGGACATCATGTGACAAGATGCCCCAGTGCTAGACATCACTAAAAACTGCCACGCTGGAGACATAGTGATATGACTGAAAAAAATTTAATACTAGGTCAAAAATCATAATCTCAACTAATTTTATATACCCATGTTTAACTCCAGTAGCATTTTATTGTCAAGACTTTTTATGTAGGTTAGTTTTAATTCTGATTTGTAACAACATCTTGAAGAGAAATTTACATTTGCATTTTCCAGTGCTAGTCTCCCTTTACTACTTATTTCAAATTACACTTCCATACCAAAATTGGTTTGAGACATTGAATTATGTTATAATGAAGCATGCTCTAGTGTTTTCACTCTATATGGCATTGTTACAACTCTGGTCCTAAACTAAACAAACAGACCAGACCAAAAACCAAAACGCTCTGTTGAAATCAACAAATAATTTACTTTCTATGAATGCAATGGAAAATTTGAAAAATTTAAAAAAGTGCAGTATTGTGAAGTAAATTCCATGTAGTCCTATCAGGAGTCCAAAATTATGTATTGTTCATAATGAATTCCAATAATGAATGTGCCAAATTGCCAGTAGTATTGAAGGTGCTGATATGCCAGCTATTTATCATGTAGCAAAATGGGATTATTATCCAGAATATCCTTGATTGAAGACACATTAATTCCAAAATAATGATTGCTCTGGAATTTTTAACGAACACTTTGTAATTCTAGTGATTGATTTAAATAAATCCTCTCACATTAGTTGGACACAATTAAAGACAGTCTTTTGCACATATGTTTAAGAATGAATAATTTTGAAGTAAACAACATTGATTTTAAAATCTAAGGCAAAAACAGATGGCTTCTATGCAACTATGACTTGTCTGTAGGATATACATGGCCTTCCAAGGTGTTCTATTTATAGCATCTGCCTAACTTATAACAGAAGACTGGTTTTCTAAAAAAAAAAAATTATGAGGTACAGAACCATTCTGTAGGAATTGGCAAAAAGTTATTTATTCTAGCCAATTGCAGGCTGTGTGAAAAGGATTTTAATATTGGTCATAGTGTAAAACATGCACCTTGAATTATCTCGTTTTACTAACTCCAATACTAAGGTAACTTCCTTCTTTTCTTTTTTTTTTACAGAAGCACTAAATTGTGTCAAAAAAAATTTATAAATGCAGGGGCGTTATTTACCAAGCAGTTAATAGAACACTGACAACAGTGGTAGAATACAACTGTGGTTCTTTGTTCAAAGGGATGCTTCCTGATGCCAAAATTGTGGAAAATGTGTTTGGTTGGGGGGTATATATATATATATATATATATATATATATATATATACACATATATATATACACATATATATATACAAACACACACATGCATTGAATTTCATTTTTATATGTGGATTATGTTTTACTTACTCCAAGGCATAGTTCAGTTAGTGATTTCAAAGATGCTATTTGGTATTTAAATCAGTTTTCCAAGTTGATCAAGTGAAAATATCCCCTAGTCCTTGCACTTACATACAAGTGTAATTCTGAGCTTCCTAGTTGGATTAGAAGGCTTTATTCCCCCGCCCCCATGTAAATTTAGCAGCTTTTAAATTATATTATTTTTTTCTTATTGGATAGATCAGGTGTTTGCTGCCTGTTCCAGAACTTTATTTTCCCTTTTTAGCAAATTGCTGTATCGAAAAATTGTTTTATATTTTTCATTTCATTGTGCCATGGAAAATGTCTTCCGGGGGTGTTGGATGGAGTTTATGATCTTTTCTGTCTGTCAGAGAAAGCAGTTAAATATTACAAAATTGAACTTAGTTATATTACACTCACCCACTCCTTTAAAAAAAATACCTGAACAAGTGAGATTACAATATTGTATTTAACAATGTTTCCTTTGTCCATTTTAAATATTAGATATTCTATGCATATTTGATATAAAATATTGGACAGGTTGAATAACACTTCCCCTAAAAATATTTAATCTTTTGTGCAATCTTCACATCTTGTCAAGACTTTGTTGATGATGATTTTATTTGCTACTCTTGACAGCGTGGTTGACGAAAACCTAACACCACTTTACATCTCTGAAGCAAAAGTCTTGAACATATAACCATCATAGACCTGTATGTATTTCCTTGTGTATTTGACACATTTTTTTAAAAAAAAATGTTTTATTCAATTTGAAAACTAGACTTGCCAAGCTGTCTCAAGCATATGCTTTTACTGATGACTGTCATCTCACCTCTATCAGCACAAGTTAAATTCTAGGGTTTAGTATTTTCAGTTTGTCTGAAGTCAATTGCTTCCCATAAATGATGGTTCTTCACTAAATCAGCTGAATTTGATAATTTATAAAAACTAATGGCATCCTACATCAGTATCAGAGCCTTTATATAAGTTATTGAAGTTTTGATAGTTGTGGTTCTAATCATGAAAACTTGAGCACGTACTGAAAAAATCCATGACTGCCATTTTGGAGAGACACCATTACAACCTACTTACTTTAAAAATAGCAGATTTCGACCAGAACATATGGTCATTCACACCAGTGAATGTTGTATCTAATGGGAGGGGTCCTCGAAGGTTGCGCTACGAAAACCAGGTCAAAATGGCTGCTGTATGAGGTAAAGGGTTACATAGATTTTGCAGACTTGGCGTGTTTTAATTTTGATTATCCTGAAAAAATTTATACAACTGAAAATTCAGATTCATTTTTTTCTTAAATCTCAGTTCCTGATCTTTTAAACAGTGTTGCAGAAATTTCATGAAGGTTACACTACAGTCGGCTCTTGCAAATCTATCATTTTTTGTTCTCATCTTTATGCTGGTATTTAGTGTGTTACTTAAATTAACACTAAATATCAGCATCCACAATGAAAATGGGAAAATGATTTTCACAGTTTGGCTGTTGCTAATGTTTCTGACATGAAGTATATTGCATAAAACAGTGAAGATGTAGATTCCTTTATAAAGTTTTTGTAAACATTTGGTTGTAAACACTGATCCTGTTGAGGATAGGGTATCTCCAAACCTTTATTTCTTTTTCCTTCTGATTTTCATTTCGCTCAAGGTAGTATGGCTGCATTTGTTACAAGTAACTATTGACAGGCTCGGGTTAGTAGCAAACAAAAATGTCCTTATCCTGCAAATATGGCACATGCTCAGATTAGGATTTTTGGTGCACGTGTATTGGAAATTTTTGTGCTTGTACATTAGGAATTGGCGTTTTATGACCATACATCACTTGAGATTTAGCACTGTGATGCTTTTTTCAAACTTTGTAATATTTACCATATCAAACACTGACAGTAACTGTAGCAGAAATGAGTGCCAGGATAAATGCATGATTTTGGATAAGATTTAATGCACTTTGTATCTTTTGCAGCCTTTGTTCTTTACTTGTACTCTTGTATCTCTAATTTTAAAAAAGTGTCATAACTCTTGTGCTACTATGTTGCATTTGAAATGTTTACAGAATTCTAAAAACATTTGTAATTTAGTCTTAAGTTTCTGGAGGATATCAGTTTTGCACATGGTGCAAGCTCAAAGAAAGTTTAACACTACCTCTGATTTGTCCACCTAGAATGTATACCATTGTCTCCCTTCTTGAAGGGGACAAGTTGTGTGGATTGAGTGGAAGGAATAAAGTTGTGGAATTATTTGAATTTGACATGCAACATTTTGGTGTAAAAAAAAAAAGTGCAACATGCTGATGTAGCCTGTGCCACTGAAATGTAAATTAAGATCTCAGTGTTATGCATGTGTGTAGCAATTTTGTTTTTTTTTGCTTTAAAAATGTCTGACATAATATTGTTGTCAAAAATCAACTACTTAGCATTAATTGTGTATTAGCAGAAGGTACTCTTGTTCCACAGCATGATGCAATTTGTAATGGGAATCTCTCTGAAAAATGTGATGAGAGATTTTATTACTATCTGACATGGCATGTAAAGTACCTTTGTTAGTGTTATACAGCCCTACATACTTAGTGACATCACTTATGTCAACAAGAAGGCAAAGTCCTGGTCACTTGGGCTGCTATTACTACCAAAATTATGCTTATGTGAGTGTTGAGATAAAATATAAACATACAGGTCAACAGAAGCCATTGGTCCCATCTTGAACAAATTCTTTGTTCAAAAATTTATCTTGCATCCACACTAACCATTTATGTCAACCAGCTGTTAGTTAGTTGATCTTACCACCAGGCTTTAATTTTCATGTCTAATCATTTTTTTTATTTAAAAAACAACACTTATCTCAACACCTGCCAATGTAGACATTATTTTCCAGGGCCTGATGATGTCTACATAAAAGGGTAGGACTGACATTTTTGTCACATGCTTAAGAAAGGGATATTGTGATGCCCTTTATTTCTTTTGACTAATATCCATCCCAGCCAAAATGCTAAATCAAAATTAGTCAAGCCTTAAACATTACAAGGCAGTCATTGTGATATCTAACAATGATTAATATGCACTTTATGCCTCTCCCATGCCAAGGTTCAATAGGAGCTAGTTAAAAAGATACAAAAATTGCGCAATTACAATGACATTGTATTGTTCTGTTTTTACCAAACATATATTAAGTAACAAAAAATGGAGACCAAAGTAACTGAAGTATCTGGGTTGTAATTTTCTGAGCGCCCAATTTCCAGGTTTGTAATAATTTCCAATGGCGCATACAATTCTGGACTATAAAGAAGTTTTTAAAGTTGATGGGTGAAAACATACATACGAGGTAGATAATTAGATAAATGTCAGAGCCTGAATTTGCTTTGATTTTCCTAATTATTGGCCGAGTTCCTGTGGTAGTCTTGACTATTCACTGACATCAAGCCCACTTGGTTGCAAAGGGAGATTTAATAATCACTTGTACAACTGTTATCAGTTAGGTCTTGGTTAATGTTCTTCATTTAAAATACCATCTAACATCGTTTTATTATTGTTATCTCTCTGCCTACCATTATATTTGGGTTATTTTTGGTACCCTGACAAAATATTTGAAATCTAGAAAAAATATAGGGAGTAGTGATCATACATAGGCAAATTAATCTAAATTTGCCGAGCAATTTCCTGGCAGTTGTGCATTTTCACTTCATGTTGATTAACAGTGTTCATATTTTGATAATCAAGGATGCATGGTTTTAGCACGCCATTGCACAGATTATTAATAAAAGTCACAACTAATCAATTTAATGACAAGTCAGATTGCCTTGTCATATGATAGCTTGTGGATTTAATAATTGCAATGGTGCTGGAGAGTTGATTGGTCAATGTCCTATGATGATATGCTTTGTGCCAGATGATGTCATAATGATATCTCATTCTAGCCCGTAATTGTATCTGAGGACTGGAGAGCTGACCATGGATTTAAGGCATATAAATACATTCAGACTTATCTTGGAATTTCTTTTATATATCAAAGTCCGCTAATAAAGACCCATATATATATATAAACCTTTTTAATCTACTTATAATACAGTATTCCAGAATTTTTCATTGTCATGCCAGCTTGAGTAGAAAAGTAAAATACATAATTCTATTATGGTACCAGCAGTTAAGGTTTTGGTTTAAGTTAATTTAAAATTCCTTTGATGTATTTTTTTATTTTTGATTAAAATGATCAGTTGCAACTTTTATTAATAATACAAGTTTGGTATTTACATACAAGTGGTCCATCGATTCTTGGCAGTTTAACTGGGAATACATTTCCAGCATGAAGAACACTGGATGTGGAAGAATACTAATCAAGCATACAAGACTTTTGCTCCCCAATGCATGTAGTACTTGACTATATTTAGTCACTAGATCTTATTTTAATAATAAATCATATTGCTTGGTGACTGGTTGACTTCATGGATTTAATAATTTTAATGGTGTTCTAGAGATGTTTGGCCAAAGTCCAGTGATGATAAGCTTTGTGCCAGATGATGTCATAATGATATCACATTCAAGCCCGTAATTATATCTGAGGACTGGAAGGACTGCTATTAACCTGTCTTGGGAACTTTCATATCAAGGACACCTCATAATAAAGGCCAGTATTTAAAAATACTTTGTGCTTACCTACGGTACCTATGCCTCCTTCATTGCACCCTATCTAATAACCCTCTAACAAGTTATTGCATGAAATGCGAAAGAGTTTGGTGGACCCATGACCACTTGTCTCTATTGTCAGAAAACACTTCCTTTCACCTGATTCACATTTTTTTTTCAGGTGGTAGTACGGTGACCATTGACATCAATAAAGCCAATCATCAATCAGGCAACTGTGGACTTTGAGGATGTGGATGGAGAAGAATCTTGTCTGTCGGCAGCTCCATACCTAACAAAAGAAAATGTTACGCATATATCTTCCTGATAAATAAGCATTTAGAAGTATCCATAATTCCTAATAAAGAACACCATTGTACAGTGGAATTGTCGAGGACTAAAAACCAACTACAGTGACATCTTTTCCAGAAATATGTTTCTGCAATCCCGTCATGGACACTATTATCAGCAAAGATTAAAGTGAGTAATGACTTTTTGTGTGCATTTCTTATAATTATGAGCAATTTAATGTATCAGGAAGGGGGCATTTTCTAAATGGCTGGGGGGGGTAAATTTAGAAAACTGCAAAATTTCAAGTTTGGCACTTTTACGCACTATTATTGTACTAACTCTACACATCAAGCAGAACCTTGCGATGTTGCCATTAAGTCTGATGAATATGACCTTTAAAATGGAAAACAACTAAGAAAATATAGTCGTTGCAGTATAATCTGGATAATTGGCTCAGCCGTGTTTTATTTGGATCTGGGTTTCATATTAGCTTTAGTGGAATTAATAAATGAGACTAACTTTATATTAGTAGTACCATGGATACTTTAAACTGTACATATTTTTCCAAGTGGAGTGTCTTCATCAGAAAATTGGTGATTATATAATTTTAAAGCTCTAATACATGTTGCAGGCAAAAAAACCCCACAAGCTTAAAGGTTTTAATAAGTACAGAAGAACGAAAAGGAATACTCAATACTCTGATGGTTCTGAATAAATGTAGGAAGGGGAACAATTACTTTTATTGGAAATCAAGTAATCAATTTGAGTGTGCCATGTGGCAGGAGATACCAAGAATTGTCAAGTAGAGGGATGGGAACTAGCCATTGAGCTGCATTGGGTTTGGAACTGAAGATGTATGTGTACTTTACAGATTTGTTTAAGGTTGATACATTAGTTTAGCATGCAGGCTCTCATATCATTGCTTACAATTGAACTCTGACTTGATTCTTTGTTTAAAAAGTGGAATTCTGCATTTCTCCTGACTTGAATCAGTTTTCTTGATATCGTCCTTTCTTTATATCATCTCCAATCTGGATTTTTAGATATTCTGCAGTCCAGTGACTCTTGTAAAGTATCTGTTCCATATATTAGTTAGCACCTGAGTCTCGTAATGAGTATTCTGATTGGTCAAAAGTTTAAATTCATCCAATGAATCTTTGTGTAATGGTAAGAAGCATGCTTACATGGCGTCCTGAGTTGTTGAGAGAGACCATGACACAAAAAGTGTAAGATAAAGGTTTAACAAACAAAAAGATGAAGGTTTTAAAAACATGGGAATGGCTGGAGCGAAAAGTTGATGTTATATTTGGTTGGTCAGTTTATAAGATAACAGAATGCTGGAGGATTGTGACCTCTGCAGTAATAGAACAGCACCTACAAAACAAGCTGCATACTGGAAAATTAAAGCTCAGAAGGCATCTGGAAAAAGTGCAGTTAATTACTATATGAAGATTTTCTTTCGTGAGAGAGAACAGATGTATACCAATTTCAGAATATGTGCACTGCATGTACCCAATACAAGCACCAGCTTGAAAGGAGAAGGGCTCTTTGAGAAGGAAAACTAGTTGCTGCAAAAATTAACAAATTATTATGATTTAATTACAATGTGAACAGATAACATGTACATGAAATAACTTGAGCATTGAAGAACAAATTCGTTCAACATTTTTGGCAAGTGTATTAGTTTTTCAAATGATTATTTTGGTTTATTTTATTTTAAGTTAAACCAAGAACGGTTTTTCATGAATGTAATATGCATTTTGGCTGGGGGCCTTTGGATCACTGGCACTGCCCTTAGAGGCCACGTTGAGAGAGGACAACCACCCACCCTTAAGAAATTTTAAGCTTTTTTTTAAGGAAGACCAAAATCATGTCTATTAACTGTCAATCATACATATGTATTTATTGTATTAGTACATGTATGACAGGTAAATTGTAAAAAAATGATACATTTTCCAGCTTGACAAAAAAAATATTTTTTTAATTAAAAAAAACTTACGGTAGTCTGATCAAACATAAGAACAAAATTCAGCTAGCTACCTTACTGTGACGATCTTCTTGAGGCTGGCAGGTCTGCCTAAATGGGAGATGTAACCAATGCTTGGCCTTATTTAGGCAGATTCTATTATTTTCATCATTGGGCGTTATGAACCAATAAACCAGCTGAGTTTGTCTGCTTTATTTCTGATAAGATTTGTTGAAAATTCTTTCATTGTCCAAATTGGATTTTAAGCAAGATCTATTCATGTACATAAATATTTGGTTATGTTTTTTACAAGTTAAATGTGAACCAGTGAGCAATATCATTCTCATTTGGGCCTAGGGTTATTTTTATTTTGTTGACGAGTTTTTTTACGAGTTGGTAAATGCCATGTGATATATGATGATCATCCTTACCTACTCTGAATACATTTGATGACAAGTTATTAGCTCTACCTGATATCACATGGCTACAAGAATTCTTGTCCTTGTAAATTGATTGTGTTGAGAGCTTGAACTTGCAGTCTCTTGTCAATAACATTGTCAGGGATATAGAGTTTGCACATTGTGCATAAAGCCCAATTCACATTCTAACTGGCTATAGGACAACATAAAGCCCGATTCACATTCTAACTGGCTATAGTGGTGTGTCCTTGGCTTAAGCGTAGTCTTCTTCTGCTAAGGGTAGTCAGTGTTTTATTAAGAACTCTGTAAATAATGTCTCTCCATTTATATAATTCGAATGTTTCCTGATTCTAAAATTGCAGAAAAATATGCAAGAACATAACCATCTACTATTGTTAGTTTAGCATCTTGAAAATTGGGCGTTTTAGTATTGCAACAGACAGGAGCAGTGATTAAGAAGACAAAAGGTTGTACCCAGTCTGTATAAGAAACTTCGACAAAGAAAAGAGAGTCTGAGTGCTCTTCTTTCATACCAGAAGTAAAAGAAGATTCCACTGGAGAAAACATTTTTTATTTGCTTAATAATGCTTTGAATAAACACAAGTTCAATGTACTTCAGGTGGACAGAGTTGATGTGCAATGGCACTTTTATTTCCAAGCTAAAAGACTGTAACTGGAAAATATATATTTCCTCGTCTTTGTCAGTTTATGGAAGGAATATTGGTTCTTTACCATTCTAATGTTGACTGTGAGAGATTGTTCAGTATATAGTTAACAAAAATAAAACTGAATTCAGATCCAGGCTCTCTAACCCAGTACTTAGTACTCTATTTGTGTGCAAAATTCTAAGCTGGTGCAAAGGGTTTTGAAATGGAAAATAAGAGGCTGTTGCATTTAAAGCTTGAAGTGCTACATATAAAAATTTGGATCAGTATTTGATGTTAAGACGGGGGATAAAAAAAAATCATTTTGAAGTGTATTATGTTCAATCTGGATTACTCTTTTTGTCCCCTTAGATCACATGTTTTCCTCGCCAGAGTTTGGCATGTTTGATGACTTCTCAAATGAACCTTCCTATGGCCATGTTTTTTCTGGCAAATCATTTGTGTGGTTGATGTAGCTATACAGACTGCAGAAGGTCCTGTTACAAACATTTTAATATATGTCGTGTTATTTTCATCTTTGATTGACATCAAACATCTAGAAAGGAACATCTAGAAGTAAAATGTTAAATGTAGAGCCTGTCCTGACAGGCCAAAATGAAATCCAGGGTCTAAGTGTATTACAGAATAAGACCAAATTTTATTTTATTTTATTTTATTTATTTATTTATTTATTTATTTTGTATTAATATTTGTTGTAGACTAAAGAAATTCCCACTTGTATGTAAACATAATTTGTGTCCAAGGTAAGGAATTAAACATTTGTCCAATAGGTAATATATTATATCCGATAGAAGTATCCCACCAAAACATAAATGACATTAGCATTCCATTTTCTGCTTCTAATGATGACAGCATAGTTCAGCTGATATTTTGTGAGGACTATCCAAATGTCTTTCGCTTCTAACTGAAGAAGCAGAAATGTCAGTCAAATTTTCTATGATTAAAATTTATATGTTCAAAATGACTGGACAAAGGCTATTTTTACAGTGAAACTTCTCTGGTCATATGGCATGTATTTTTGTCCTTTATTAATTTTTAAATTCCTGTGCTCATTTCAATATTTGTGGACTGCAAAATTTAGACCTATAGACTAGCAGAAGTGAATGTTCATCAATAAATTGTAAGTAGATTTTGTGTTTTAATTGTACTTATCTGCAGGAATTTTGCCCACCAGCTGCTGATTCAAGCTACTTGCAAAAAATGTACATTTTTCATAGTTGATTGTAATTGTTTTAGGTATAGATGTCAAACTTCATTTATAGCTATTTAAAACTTTCAGCTTAATATGTTCATATTTATAATCCTCATTGACCAGACTTTATCAAGTTTTGGTACTGAAAACAATTGAAATTAATGGCAGCTCAATTTATACATGAACATGGGGGGGGGGCGTTATTACAAATGTGCAAGGTTAATATGAAAATTTAAAATTGCATCAACAAGTGATAACTCTACATTAAAACTTCCTTCTCGGGATCCCAGGTATGTCTTGCTGCAAGATTCCTTGGGTTACTTTTACATTTAGATTTCACCTTGAAGAATGACAAACATTACCTTGCAAAAAGTTGTGGTTGGATCAGTAACCCAGTTTACATAAAAAGACGGTTTTTTAATTTAAAGTTTTGTGACACTGCATGGTGACAATTGAAATTGCTCACAAAGAGATGTTAACAGACATTTCCCTGATAGTGTGGAATGACGACATAGCAGACAACTCTTGTCACTCAGATGAATATTTTCACAATCTTCCAGATAAAGTCTTTAATTTATGAAATCTCTTTTTGATGCACCAGCGCGTTTTTTATTTGGTAATATACTGACCATGTCACAAGAATGAATTCCTCCAGTAAATGTAATCTACAATTGGTACAGGATTTTCAAATACTGTGAATTTAGGGGGGGGGCGTAACTTTATGTTGTATTGAAAGAAATAGAATTTTTGGATACTTAATTTGGAAATATCTTCATTGAATCATTAGCAGTTCATGTAGGATAGTTTTATTTATGGTTTGTAGCAAACACAATATCTTGAAAATTGTTGTGGCAACCAGAATATCTTGAAAATTGGCACAAAAGAAAGAAAAGCGAATCGCAATAGGCTTGTCTCAGTTTGTTGCTTTTTTCTTCTCATAATAATTGCTTCTGTATTTGTTAATATCTAGGTGAAATATTTTTAAAAGAAATTTATATCATTTTGTCATTTTTCACTGTCAAACACATGCACAATTAGACATTTGCTGCCTGTTACCCCATATCACATAGCAAGTCTCAAAAATGAAAACACATTTAATTTCAAGCTTTTGATACATAATGGTGAGTAAACTAATTAGATTTGAAAATGAGTATTGGCAAATGCTCTATATACTCACTTAATAGCGAGTCTAACTACAAACATGGACTACGACTCGCAATGTTGGATCTGGGTGTATTTACTGATCATACCTAACAGACTGCATAGACCAAGAGCTGCTGGTACATTTAAATCTATGCAGTTTACAGTTGGACTTGTGAGTATAGATGGGATGATGAAATATGTTCAGAAACCAGTGACTGAATAAATCAGATTAGTTGTGTTGTTTTCACCATATTTATGATAATATCTGAAGTAAAAATTTCTTTCAATTCAGAAGTCTGCTAATGATGATAAAGAGATAGATAGGGACACCTGATTTCTTGTGATTAAACTCTATCTCACTGATGGTAGACTTATTCTGCTTTGATTTCATGTACTTGTATTGCATTTGTAGGTTTTGTATGGGTTAATATTAAAATCATTAGAGCTTGTTTAAATGAAATGACGATTAAAAAAAAATAACTAATATGCTATTTATGTTGGACTATATTCAGAACTAATAAAAATCCCAGGTTATATTAACTGCATTTGGATTTTGTTCATAAAAGGTGCAATTTTGCCCCATTACACCAAGTTAGTCACTGCAAAAAATTGTACGTTTTGGTTCAATTTATTTTGTTTGTTTACAAATCCTAAACCCCCTTGATGGATTCTATTAATTCTTTGAATAACTAATTTAAAAACCAAATGCGATGTACAGATGTTGGAACTGGAATTCTGTTTTGTTTTCTTTGTTTTTGTTGGCTTTTCACTGCCCAACTTTATGCACATAGAGTAAAGGTAGAAAAGCAATGAAGTTAGAATTAAAGATTTCATGTTTAAATAATTTTTTTTAAAAATCAAAGTTAAAAGGGATCAAGATAAGTCTTGACAGTTTACATAGTTTATTTCCATTTATTTATAAAGAATACTTGGTTTAGACAAATTGTGGATTTCTGATCTTGCACACCAGAACACTGGTTACTCATAACTTCATACAAATCATTTTAATAACAAGTCAGATTATGTTGGCTTTAATAATGATGATGGTGCTGTAAAGATATTTGGTCAATGTCCTATGATGATAAGCTTTGTGCCAGATGATCTCATAATGATATTACATTCAAGCCCGTAATTATATCTGAGGACTGAAGGGATAAATATCATTTGAATGCATCTAAATATATTTAAACTTTTTGTCTAAGAACCTTAATACCATGGACCCCTACTGATATGTGTAAAGTTTACTGAAGAGTACTGTTATAATATGGACATAAAATTTAACCACATTATAGAGTGAGGTTACTGTTTATTATGGTAATTTCTACATACTAAATTATCAGATGGTATCCATGACAATATCAGTTTTTCAAATATCCTTTTTCTATGCTGCAATATTGTTGTGGAGGATTGTATTTTATCACCATAATAGGATTCCCAATGACTTGTATGAAATAATGGATCTTGGATGTTCCCTGATTAACTTTTTAGTTTTTATTTGGTGTAAAGCTGTGGAGGAAATCTGAATGCAGAGATATTAAAAGAATGAGTTTATAGAAGGGCTCTGTGTATGTGTTTTATACATTGCAGCTTGCTATGATGTGTGAATTTCTTCACCTGAATCTCCATGTTGTTTAAAAAAATGAGCTTTTTAAATCTGAGCAAGCTTGAATACTTAGTATTACTTTAATGAAGTTCTTATTTACACCAGTACTTTTTAAATATTTAAGAAATTTTCATTTTTAGATAAATATGGCACTGATGATAATCCTTCAAGACGAGGCCACTCAGAGGTGAGGACTTTAGTTCTTTAAACTTCCATTAACTACATATGCCGTTGCCCATTTTAGCAAGCAATATTTGGGTCTAGTAAATTGTCTAACATGACAGTGGTACAGCAGTGTTGACCTAGCTGCTAAGAATTGCATTCATCTCCTATCCAAAAGAATGAGTATAAGGGTTGACTTTTTATTCATAGAAATGCCTGCAAATATTTTGAACGGTTTATTACATGTTGGAATTCCTTTGTAGCTTTTTTTTTGTTTTAGTTTCAAAATTTTAAACTCGTACAGTTAAAGTGTCAACAAGTTTTTGTACTATTGGAAAATAACATGTAAACTAACACCAGCTGGTCTAACTTAATTTAGAACATTTGAATTTATGGCTTTTAACAGATGTGTTGTCCATGGATGGTAGTTATTTCCAAATATGCAATGGTATTCAAATCACACGAGTTGATATGAAAATTTAAAAAATTCTAAATTGGATATATGAGGGACAACTCTACTTCAAAATTGCCCTGTGTCCCATGTATGTTTTTCCAGGAACAGTCCTCCATTTATATGTACATTTATATTTAAGCGTAAATACTAGTGAACATTAACATAACAAAACACTGGTTGTATCGGACATCTTGTTTACTTAGAGGGCTGTGTTTGAATGTAAAGTTCTTTCCCACTGTATGATGACAATTGAACTCTCTCACTGAGAAATTGTGTAGACAAATAGTTCCCTGACAGTGTGGAATAACGACATTGTAGACAGCTCAGTTATGAGAATATTTTCACATTCTTCCAGATGAAGTTTTGAGCCTCACCTATTTGTATCCTTTTGAACAAATTAACATTGATGGATTGTCAGAATCATTTTGCTCTGCCTTTAAGGTTAAGGGATTTCTACTTTCCTCTTTGAAATTTCAGTCATCTTTATTATGTGGCATGATCACTATCCATTTTGAGATTGAATTCCTCTTAATGTTTTATTGGCCGCTGTAAACGGAGATTGGTAAGGGCATCAACGTCAGACACCATAGCATTGCGTGTTGAATTTTTTTATCTGTAGCAACAATATTTTTGTGCTGACTTTTTTATTTTTTAGCAGCAATAATCTCTTGAAAATTGGTTCATTATAAATGAAAGTGAATCAGATAAACTCGACTCATCTTGTGATTTCTTCCTAATGATTGTTTTTATGTGTAACACAAACATAGCAAAATGTTTAAATAGAAATTTACATTGTCTTTGGATTTCCCACTGTTGTGGCATATAATTTTCTGATCTCCAATCACTATTTAACAGTTTAGATTTCAATGCTATTAATTAGTTGATTTGAAGACATGTAGAAACCCAATGTTAGACACACACAAACATCCATGATCTTTGACGGTTTGCTGCATGCCTCTCTCCATATCACATAGCAATTCTCAGACTTAAGTGCATGTTCAGATTTAACCTTTCAAACATAAGGTTGTGCGAACTGATTCGATTGAAAATTAATAGCAGCTGAATGATATCAGATGCTATATATTCTTTCTTGCAATTTGATTGTAGACATTGACCATCATCTGCTATCACACGAAGTGGCAGATCAGGGTACTGATAACTAATGCACTGCAGAGACCAAGAGCAGATGATGCATTATGTTGGCAACAGGTCTAATTCTGCATGTATGAGTATATACACGGTTTGCATATTTATTTGGGGTACCATTTGCCCTTTAGCATGAAATCTGAATATTATGAGTAATCACTGTAGTTGAAGGTTTTGTGAATATTGGTCTGGTGTACCAGTTTGAGGCAATGAATCGGATGTGTTTTGGGGGTTGCTTGATTTTGTTTCAGACTTTTTTAATGTCTGAAGTGAGAATATGGAACAGTTGAGATAAATGTCTTCTAATGATGATGTAGAGATAGATAGGGACAACTGATTACTTGTGATTAAACTCTATCTCACTGAAGGTAGACATTTATTCTTTGATCTTGTGTACATGTATGGCATTATGAAGTTTTGTAATGCTTAAAATTAAGATCATTAGAGCTTAATTGAAATTGATGAAACTTGGTTATTTTCTGTGTCATTCAGGTTCGAATTCTTGAGTATTCTTAGTGGCTTAATGTGAACCATCAAGTGGAAACCTTGAGCTTATGCTGCTTTCTCTAGTTCAGATAGTGATTTTTAAAGCCATATCTGGTGATATCAATGTAATGGGATAAAGCCAGGTCTCTGGAAACAGATTGCACTCATATTCCAGTCTTTGTTATTATGATAAATCCAAAGCAATAAAACATAACTGCATGTAGGTACATAAATTCATGGTGCACACATTTTTCTTCCTCTAGATGTAAAAGAAATTTAACAAACTCCATTTCGTTGGATGGCAGTATTTGAGGAAATTTTGTATGCTCATCTTGGGTCTAGCTTTGTGATCTTAGATGAGATTTTTTTATTAAAAAAATGTCTGTTAACCGATGTATTTTGTGACTTATTGGTGTACTGTACTATAACCATTATCCTTGCCAAATGGCGGTCATGTCGATTGTTTGCCTTTTATCATTTCCCAGAATATCATTTGTGTCCCTAAATCATTTTAATTAAATTTAAGGCCAGTATATATTGTGGATAGATAGTACATGCATACCAAAGCCACAAATCCAAATGAAAAATGGGACCCATTTCCTGGTTTGGAATACTACTTTCAGTCCACTGAAGATATTTGCAGTATCATTTCAATCATGGTCTTCAGTCCATGTGTGGCAGCTACTTTTAATTGGTCAGTAATTGCCAGTCTTCCATGTTCTTTAGTACCTACATATAAAGCATTTAACACAGGAGTCTTACAATGTTCATAATGTTCTTTAAAATGTGACACTGCCTCGGAATTGTGCAATTAAATTATTAACCGTTCTCTCCATTTCATTTCTTTAGGAGACAAGTTGTAGGGAGAGGGTGTAAGGAGGGAAGTTTTAGAAATATTTGAACCCTGACTAAATTTTGGGTGCAGATTACTTCTTTTTCCAAATCTTTTCCAGCACTCTTTCTCTTTATTCACGGAAACAGGCTTGTGACTTGTGTATATAGCTTGTGTCCCCAAACGTAATTGATCTAGGATAGAAGCCAGCAAAGTCTATTTCATTTTTAAAAAGCCATTGTCAAATATTTGTTCAAAAGCAAGTATGCTAAAGCAGCAGTTTATTAAATACAAGATTTACACCCTTGTGTACTTGTCAAGATATAATTTTATATGCATTTCATGATGGTACTCGTTCATTCAAGAACATGATGCAAATTGTAATGGGAATCTCTCTGAAAAATATGATGAGAGATTTGATTACTGTCTGACCTTGGCATGTAGAGTACCTTCGTTGTGCTCAATCTTTATCCCATAAAATATTGAATGGAAACTGGTCACTTTAAACATTACGCTTGAGAAATGGAAATTAATCCGAATTTAAGATCAGAGCATTGTCATTATGAGACATTTTGGGCCTTAACCTGTCAGGTGTCGTGTGAGAAAGTCAGAAAAACAAGAATGCAGTTAGTAACATGTACGTGTGTTATGTTTTTACCATGCATTGTACGTGAAGTCGTAGGAGTTGGATGCGGTATGCTCCAACTTACTATCTGGCTTTTACGATTTTCTTGGCACAATTTCTTGCAGATCCTTCTTGCAGATTTGTAAATCTCAATACTATATACAGTTCTGGACTCAAAAGTTCTAAAAGCTGATTGGTCTGGACATTTAAATTAGGAAGCAAGATATATCAACTTATATGCAGTTAAAGTTTTTGTTCGTCTTAATTTACAATTCCATTCAAATCTTGGAAATTTGCATTTGCAGCATGAAGATCACACCGTGTGGACTAGTAATTGTAATATCAAGCTTGCAAGAATTTTGCACAATGTTACACTGATTGCTAAATAAAACATGTAATCACTTTAATGACCAGTCAGTTTTCTTGGTCATTGGTTAGCTTCTTTTTTTAATCATTTTGATGGTGTTGTACAAATGGTTTGCCAATGTCCTGTGATGATAAGCTTTGTGCCAGATGATGTCATAATGATATCACATTCAAGCCCGTAATTATATCTGAGGACTAGAAGGGTCAATATATTGCTTGAATGTGTATCAAGGTGTTAAAACTATCTTGTGATGTTTGCGTATCATGGACACTTAATAAAGGCCGTTATTTATAGTGCTCCATTGCTAAAATGCATCCATACAATTAAATCACATGCAAGGTTTTCTTGTATCAAGGTAATTTCTACGTTTTAAATAGTCTAATGAGACCTATAACCATATCAGTCCTTATATTGAGGTGCCGTATTGTCAGAATATTTTATCACCGTAATAGGACATGTAAGATAAAATGAGTTTTTGTGGGAAATTAGGCATATTGACTCCTTTTGGTTTTGCAGGACCTTTTTTTAAATAACCATGTAAAGCCTAGGAGAAAAATTCAATGATAATGATGTAGTGAAAGACCAAATATTCAAAGTCAAATTAATACACATCAAATTTACAAATGAGCACTGGTAAGCTATTCCACTACTGTTTTGTTTAACCAGGTCAGTCGTCTGGTTTATTTTGCAAAATGGAATCGCTTTTTACCTCTAGGGATTGGAACCAATCGCAGAATGTGTCATGATACATCCTGGTTGATCACAAGCCTACTTGTTTAATGATATTTTCTATATGCACTATTCAACATGAGTATAAAATATTTGGACTTGTTACTTGTACTTGTATATGATGTCCTATGCTAACCTGTGGAGTTACTCTTAAGAAAACTCGTAACAGCAGTGGGTTTTCACAAGAGTTCCTACAGTGATTGGATCTAAAATGAGATATGACATTCATTATAGCAACTTATTTTGAAGATGTATTGTCACTATTCCACTTAAATAAAAATTATTTTGGCTGTGGGAGCACTTGTGGTATCTTATTGGCCCTAAATGAAAAGCATGCAAACTGTCCCTCAAAATGGTTATATAGATCAACAAAAAAATGTTGCTAATATGGCTGCTGCAATGGTGGTCTTGAAAGTCTAATTGTTACTCCTCTATTTTTTACTCGTCATGTCAATTTTTTTTTTTTTTGATAAATCAAACTATGGGTTTATCTGATATTGGTGAGGTGCAAAGTACTGGACATGACTTGTATGTGATATTTTCTGTTGAAATGCAAATTATCATTTTTCATATGTAGTCCATTTAAATGTCACAATACCCTGGAAAAGTATATTATAGAAGATGATACAAAAAGTATATACTGCATCAGCAGATGATTTCTCAAATGTACCTCCCTTTGGTCTCATATTTTCTATCAAATCCCTTTTGTAGTTGAGCTAGCTGTACAGGTGACCGCAGATCCTGTTTACTATAAACATTTTAATGTCGTGTTTATTTTCAGTTTTGGGTAACAGCAACCATCTAACAAGTAATCTCCTTCATTAAAATGTGGAGCCTGTCCTGAGGCCAAAATGAAATCGGGGATCTGAGAGTGGATTACAGCGTAAGACTGTACTTCTTTTTTTTTTTCTAATATTTTTATGCTGCAAAAAAAAATTCTCACTTGTAAACTTAGTTTCTATCCAAGGTAAGGAATTAAAAATTTCCCAAGTAATATATCAGATACAACTATCCCCCCTCCCCCAAACATTATTGATGTTAGCATTCCATTTACTGGTTTTGATGATGACAGCATAGTTCAGCTGATTCTTTGTGAGGACTATCAAAATGTCTTTCGCTTCTAACTGAAGAGGCAGAAAAAAATCAGTCCTATTTTGTGATTAAAATTGGTATGTTCAGAACGACTGGGCAAAAGTTATTTTTACAGTGAAAGCTGCTGGTCATATGTCATGTATTTTCTGCCCTTTATTAGTTTTTAAAATTTTATTTCCTATTCGCATTCCAATATTTGTGGACTTGATTAATCAGCGAAATTTAAACATGTACAATAAGTTTAAGTGAATGTTTTACATTAATAAATTACATAAGTACATTTTTGATTTTATTTGTGGTACTAATGAGTATGAATTTTTTCCACCAGCTGCAGATCCAGGCTAATGGCAAAAATAAATGTATATTTTTCATAGTTACCTGTAATTATGGTGTGTAATGTGTAGTTTTCACTTTTTATTCCCAGATTATTCTTTTCTACCACATTGATTACTAACAGTTATGGCCTAAAATTCTCGAGGGGTTTTCCTGTATGTAGCATATCAGAATTCACTTGTGACTTTTTACAAAGAATTTTGAACTCTTTGAAAACTTACAATTTCATATGTCTATATTTATAATCCTCATTGAGTAGACATGTGCCATATCACATGATGCAGTTAATGAAGGCATGAGCTGCAGTGGTTAGCATTTTGAATATCCACATGGCTTTTCTGAAAAAAAAACTATATAGATCATTGATTTTAGACAAGAACCAAACAGAAACATTTTAATTTATTGCTATCCCAAGTACTGGCATTTATGACTTGTGATTAGTATATATCTGATAAACAGCATGTCAAATGTTTTCTCTTGCAATGGCAATAGCATTTTGCACCTTCAGGTCATTTGAATGTACTTGTTGCCCTACCTGTACTTTTATTACTCTTGGTTTTAAAAAAATATACAACAAAAGTTTATACTGCTGAAATTAAATCTAGCACCCGACAGAAAATTACAAAGGGAGAGAAAAATTGTACATACTTGGCATTTGTATCTTGTTAACAGAATTTCTGGACAATACAAGTTACATGTCCAATGTTTGATGCATGAAGTATCGGCCCAAGATGTAATTGACATTAGCATTCCATTTTCTGCTTCTGATGATGACAGCATAGTTCAGCTGATATTTTGTGAAGACTACCAAAATGTCTTTCGCTTCTAACTGAAGATGCAGAAATTTCAAATTTTTTTTTTTTTTTTCTTCAAGTTTAGCATGCTGGAAAGGTCTGAACAAGGCTATTTTTACATTGTTGCTTTTTCCCTGGTTTTGTGTTATAACATTTGCTACCCTTTTTTGTTTTGCATTTATTTTTTTTCCTTCAGCAAATTGTTTTATAGAGTATTAAGTCTGTAAGTTTCTTTTGTTCAGATTGTGAAGAAAATGGGCAATAGCTCTGGCAATTATTGACTGGATGCATTTCCCCCAAGTCGTACCACTGCAGGACCTCTCACAGGAGTAGTACATAATTAAAATTGGTTTAAACCCATGCCTACCTCTCCATAAAAACTACTTAGAATATATTGGAACTTCACATTTTGAGACTGATAGAATTTGATATATTTTCAGTCAGTATGTGTTATAACAAACCATTTAGGATTATTCTTTCAAAATATCGTGCTTTTCATAAAAGGGGCAGGGTTGCAAAATTTGGTGTTATATATTCAGTTGCTCCGTGCAGTTGTTTACCTGCTGGAGGAAAATTTCATTGTACAAAACTTAGAAGTGAAAGGAAAACATCCACATGGTCTTATTTTTGCAGCTTTCAAGGTAGCTTTAAAACATTTTTTAAAAAAAAATATTTAGGGAGTTAAAATATGCCACCAAGTGTCAAAATTTTCCCAAAATCAAACTGAAGTTTAGAAAATTACAATTTAAAATTTTTTTTATAATTTTGCAAAAAAAAATTATAAAAATATGATTCAAGGTGATGCGTTCTTTTTGTTGGTCTGATTTACATTTTTGTTGTATATCAGCTCTTGCTATGAAGTGTGATTTTCTTCACCTGAATCTCTATGTTGTAAAACAAATACAAGCTTTTAAAATCTGAGCAAGCTTGAATATATGGCAATCAAAATTTCTTTTTTTATATAAATACTTTCAAATACTGAAGGAATTTTTTTTAGATAAATAGAATTTAGCATGTGTTGGAAGTATTGTGCATGCCACATGCTTGTTTTACCAAATTACTGCTCAGTAAGACAAATATGTTGGTGCAGAGCAATGAGTGACCTGTTGGTCCTAAGTACACAAGTACTAAGCATGAGAAAATAGAAACATGAAAACATTTTATAATATTAATATATTGTCACATTTAATTGATGGATGTCATATGAAATTAACAATAAATAATATCCTTTATATGGTTAGATTTTAACTTCAGTTCTAATTTGAAGAATGTTCTGCGATGTTCAGCAGCATGAATACTGCGCTGTACAATGTGCCTATTGGCTACAGGTCTATCGAAGTGTGTAGTGATGTCAGGAAATTTCTACTTAATGCCTTTCTTGGAAATTTATTTTATATGTCCTGTAAATATTTCAAGTGTAGCTATCACAAGTGCAGTGATATACTACATGATGGTATGTGGACTAATGAAGGCACCACTGGTTAAAATGCATAAAAAATTTTATTTGCAATCATATTATGTTTGGTTCAACAAGGGCTGACTTGTGAGGGGTTAGTGATAAAGTTAGAAGAACCAGTTTAACACATTTCTGGTTTTTACATCTTGGCATTGTGTGGACAGTAATTTTTATTGCCTTTGTCTGAAGCCCTATCATTTAGTTCTACTGGTGGAGGCGTGTTTTGTACTGCTTTATCAGTGTTGAAGAAATCTTGATTTATTTTAGGAGTGAATTTAATTATGTCATTATCCTTACATAGAAATTATGTGCGTTTGTATTAAAAGAGGCAAATTCAACCTTATGTACCGCTAGTGATATATCTTTTATAGCTAGTGTTCTTAAAATGTATCATTCTTACTGAAATCAGCTGTTCATTTCAGTAAAAACATTTCACCTTCATACAGATATTGAAATATTCTGTGCCTACCAATGATGATGTAGAGATAGATAGGGACAAATGATATTTCATGAATAAACTCTATCTCACTGATGGTAGACGTTGTTTGGTTTTTAGGGCATGTGCATTTATGGCATATATGGAATTTTGTAGAAGTTAACATTGGTATCTATTTTAAAAATAGAGATTTGAGCTCAGTTTTTGATCTTTCTTTTTGTCTTTGTTTTTTGTTTTTACAAAATACAACACTTTGCAACAAGAGAAAATGAGAATTCTTGTCATTGATCTCAGATTGGTGCCAGCTTCCATGATCTGCAGGAAAAAGCAAATGGAAAATATTTTGTCTTTTTTACGCCGTCAAAGGGAAACAAATTGGTTGCTTTTGTAGTGGCAACCATGTTCAGTTTTGTGATATGCCCAGCTATTTGTTAAAGTTTCCATTTCAAATTTGTGTAGGTATTCATGATGAGATTCTGTACATCAGAATAGAGATGGGTCTGAAAATACAGAAAGTGACCAATTATATTTACTAGGTATAAGCAGTTTGAAGTAAAACTGCACAGACCCAAGCCTGCCATTGCAATATGCACCAGCAGATATGGGTCTGTGCAGTGTAATTAGGTGTGATCAATGGAACAAAAGGCATCAAATCTAATCTGCCATTGTATTATATAATGGCAGATTAGTGTGTTGTTTGCAGATGAACTTTTCTTACTACAGGAACGAAGTTTCTTTTTTGTTTCAGAATCAAGAACAGGGTAAGCAGAGAAGGTTTTCATGTGCCTGGAGGATTCGTATCAAGGAACTTGGCATCAGTTGGGGTACATTGAAGGAAATTTACCAATCCAAGATCTTTTACCTTTATGAACCTTTTTTAATAAAGAATATATTGTCAAAACAAATTGTCCTTCTTTTATACAAACAAACCTATTTTGCATGTGTGTATTTCATAAATAGATAGCAACTGATCTGAACTTCGGATAACAGAAGGTGAAACTCTTTCATCTGAGAATGTTGATGGCAACGTTTCCATTGAAGATATCCCTGATTTTAATAAACTTTAATCTGGTTGGATGAGTGATCCATCTAATTTTACAAAAATTTTGATTTCGTATTGAAAAGGAACAGAAAAATATATCCATAAAGTGATGATGATCATTTTTTGAGAAAATAATGATTTGCAAAAATAGGTCAAAATGTCCCTTATCTATAAGACGAGATTCTTTTCTACACTGGATACTGATGACCAAAATCTGGGTTCCCATGCTACCAGGAAATCTAAAGAAAGGATAAAAAATAATTATTCCTGACCAAGTAAGTCCTTGTGTAAATATTGATGAAAATTTGGGAAAACACTGGAATTATACACCACCACTTGAAGTTCAAAACAGTTGAATAATGGAGTTGTAACTCGACCGGGTTGAATCTTTTTAGGTCTGATCAGAATATTCAGAGGTTGATTAGATTAGTAAATAACATAAAACTAAAGTATTGATGAAATTTGAGCTGGTATTCATGATTTAAGTTGCATGTCTAACGAGTATGCATACCTCAATCCACATCTCACATTTCTACATAGAATCAGAACCACCTCGTGATTTTGAAATGAAAACTGCCGTAGTCGTACTTACTCCTACAAGAACTTCAAAAGTATTGTGTGAATTAAAATTTGAGTAAGTTATTCTTTTTCTAAATACAATGGTTTCTAGACAACTCTCAGAAGAGTCTGATATAATTCTGGTATCACAGAAAGATTGGAAACTCTTGAAACGTGTTCTAACTTGGAAATTTGTGCAAAATTACAGCGACTCTAATAATGATGGTGCATGAAAATTGTTCTTGTGTTAAATAGCTTTGAAATGGAGCTATTTGAGACTTTAATCTGAATTCGAGGTCCTTTACATGTAAAAATCTCATTTTCATTATTGTTACAAATTCATTGACATGTCTGTTTTCATTTATGGCTAGCGTTATTTTTGTCTTCGTAATAGTACACTTCTCTACACCAAAATCCAATCCATTGATGTTTGCACGAATCCGTAATCCTGATGGATTCCTACAGGCTGGTAGTATAAATCTGTATACCTCTGGTGATCAGTCCACATAGTGACTTTACTACACTATTGTTGGTCTCATAGAACGATGTACCTATATTTTTGTAATTTCAATAGGATATTTCTTGGGCTTAACGCCATTTTTCAGCACACGATAGGCTATTCATGGTGGCCAGTATTAATGGTGGAGGAAAAAAATGGGAAATCACCGGAAAGAACTACCGACCCACGAGAAGCTACTGGCAAGCTTTCTCACATATCCACATTCGCCGAATCTAAGACTCGAACCTATGCAGACAGAGGTTAGATGGCAGTGATCCATAACGGACAGCGCTTTAGACCACTCCACTCGGCCACTCAGGGTCCCCAAACCCCAAAGGATATGCATTTTAAAACCAAATGAATACACAATAGTACCCTGACATGGTAAACATAAACTTATGAAATAAAGCCGTTTTATATGCCCTCATTGTTACAGCTGTTCTAACGGTACACCTATAAAACAAAGATATTTCATCATCTAGTGCAGACTAACAAATGAAAATAAAAAACAAAATACTTGATTTTGGTCTTCCTATTTATGATATGTAATTTTAAAGACTTGTAAAATTATAAAAAATAAATATTTAATGAAACCTAAGTCACACTCAAATTATGGTAATTGCATACAGACACATTCTTGTAAAACCTTAAAAACGGACATTTTTTTACCATCAAAACATGGACATCTTTGTTGAGAAAATTTGGCAATAAAGATCTGTTTTACAAAACGGACATATTTTTTACCATCAAAACATGGACATCTTTATTTTAACAAAATTTGGCAATCAAGATCTGTTTTGCAATGTCTTTTATATAAGCATGTCTTTTGCAATGTATCTGATTCCAATAAATAATGTATCAGAATTTTTACCATTAGAATAGGGAATCACAAATATGTACAAAGTGTTAGTATACAAAGAATTTGGGGAAATTCCTTAAGCATGTAATGTCATTCTAAAAAAACTATAAAAATTTATCCAAATGCCGCCGCAATCTCAACACTTTTCACATAGTTTCCCTTTATTTTAACAAACTAAACTGAAATATCACGATATTTTGTTTTATGCAATTATAAGTAAAAATGAATAGTCGGAATGATGTGCATTTGAAACATCCCACACTCTATTACAGACGTATTAGCAATTGTTGTGGAGGGGTGTTTTATCATAGATTTTAAAAGAAATGCGCGACATTTGCCTCCCATAGTGTTTTATGATGAAAAACAGCAAATATCATGCTTGTTGGTATTACCACAGTATCATTTCTGTAATTTTGTAAAATGTATGCATAATTTTTTGTCATGAATCAAATCAAACTTTCCATAATTCATGACTTTGAAAATACCATCTTAAATTTTAAAATAAAAATATGTACACATGTAAGAAGTAATATGTAGGTGAAAAACTATAGACGAATTAAATTATTTTACCAACCCGATTCACTTAAACTAGACCTTCATAAAAAAATATGATATCATTTTTGGTATTATTTTTAATATATTGGGAGATAAAATACTACAGTTATGGCTGATAAAAAGGATGCAACATAGACAAATATAAAATACAACAATAATAATTTGACTCTTATTCTAATTGCTTCAACTTGTTGCACAAAGGCTTGTGTCAGTTTTGATCATATTTCATTAATATACTTCTGTATTAATGTTCACTTCCCAATATATATATATGACCATAGTCTCTATCAATGTACTTCTATAACTTAGCCTTGTATTATTATTACCATTTACTGAATATACTTTTAAAATATACCCAAGGACAACGTCATGCCCTATACATTTTTTTTTCCGTTTATGTAATTTTACCATTAAATGACCTGTATATGAGAAATAAAGCTATTATATATACACTGTTGGCTTCATTTTTGGAGACAGTGCTGTTATAAGTTGATTTTAAACAAATCAGTAATGAAAAGTTAGAAGCTACGATGATGATAATAATAATAATAAATAGTTATATGGGGAGAGAGAGAATGTGTATATGTCCGAAACTGTCTTTACCCTAAGGGTTAACATTTTATCACTTAACACTCGCTATGCTGGATTTATGAGTCATTATTACAAACCCTGATGAAATTTATCAATTACACCTTTCCTTGGTATGTTTATATATCATTCCTAAATTTCATTATATTCAAGCATATCTGTCCTCGTTTTCGTCAGGAATCACTCCAAAGGAGGCAACTGTTTATTATTCACCTGTTAGTTTCTTTGAAAGATAAAAAATAAAAATCCCAGCAGTAATAAGTTGCTCAAAACTGATTCAGTGGCGAAAAAGGAATAGTTATTACATATACGACTTCAACCAGCGTATCGTAGTCCAGGAATGTAAGCGAGAAACAACATGTTAGTATAGTGTCTATGGTATCTCAGTTATTCAAACGCATGTTAGTATAGTGTCTATGGTATCTCAGTTATTCAAACGCGGTAATGATTATTGATAAAATATAAAAAGTTTAGTCTCTTTAATTGATAGATCTAGGTTTGTTGAATCCTTAATTGGAAGATCGCTGCTTAGTGCAAGGCAGAGAAAAGGCAAGAACACAACCGGTGGATCATGGTGGATCATTATGCGGTAATGTGGTAATGTGGATCATTATGCGACTGGAAAATATAGTTGTTGCTTATATCAAGTTTTGTCTGCAAAAATCTCAAACAGTTCTCTAGATTGTAAATTTGGGCGTGCTGGCACCATACATCATGGACAACAGCAACCCCCCTCCTTTGTATGTTTGGATTTATGCTAAATGAGTAGTTTTACCTTACATGTTCCTAGTCTAACACGTTTACACACATTTCCTTGTCGTACCATGTCATTTGTTCAGACCATTTTATTTAATAACAAATCATTTGGAATCTGAATTCATTTCATTTGTTGGATTAAATAATTTCATTTTAGACTACATAATTTTTATTATTTTATTTAAAAACATGTATTCCAGAAACAGATTTCATCATTTGATTTTCTTCTTTAAATCATTTTATTTAATATCACGCCAGTTGGAATTTGAATTCATCATTTCATTTATTGGTTTAAATTAATTGATTTTATGCTATGTAAATTCGATTAAACATCGTTTGGAATCAGAATTCATCATTCAGTTTTGTTGTTTAGACCAGTTTGTTTAATATTAAATTAGGAATTTAAATTCATGATTACATTTGTTTAGTTAAATCATTTCCTGTCAGACTACATAATTTTATAATCATATCATTTGGAAGCAGATATCATTTTGTTTTGTTCTTAAAATCATTTAATGTCATACAAGTCATTTCATTTAATACATTTGGAATCCAAATTCATCATTCCCTCTGTTGGGTTAATCATTTCATTTCACACTTTATCATTTCTTTTATTACGTCATTGGAAATTAATCATTGGGTTTAGTCCGTTAAATTATTACATGTAACACATCATTTGGAATATGGATTTGTTGTTTCCTTTGCTGGGTTTAATTATTGGAATGTATGTATCCTCAAGATCTTGTATGGTTTAATAATCATCAAGATCTACATTTATTAATGGTTGGTTGGTTATGACTTCAATCTATTTTTATTTCTAATTTTGATGTTGAACATACACAATAATTAAAATTCAAAATGGGCAAGTCCTAAGGGCCACCCATGTTAATCACTAGCTTTTTGTTCACATGGTTCATTATCTGTGCCACATCCACACAGGACAGACCTGCTGATCTCCATGATAAAGACTGCAAAAGAACCTTTATAGACATATTACAGCATAAGAATATGCAGATAAAACAATTTTTTTTGAACAATCTCAAGCCAAATTTGCCAATGGTGTTTACAAGTCATGTGTCTAGAATTCTGGATTGGAAAATTATTTCATCTTTTTCAACAAGGTGAACATTGGTCCAAAGATTCGGTAAACTGAAAAATATTTTAAACGGGGTTCACAGTTCAAAAACTTTCGTTTATTTTTTCAAAGGAATTTTCAAGTTCAATGGTTTTTGAAGATTAAATATTTTTTTTTTATTGCTCCAAAGGGTCATTAGCTACAACACGTATAATTTGTGGTTAGTGTGTAGTACTTATTTTAAATATAATCCGAAATATTTTAAAGTCTTAAAATTAATTTTGTTGTTCTGGGGCTTCATTCCATTTTTCAGCACACGATAGGCTATACATGGCGGCCAGTATTAATGGTGTAGGAAGAAACCCGGAAATGCGGAAACTACTGACCCATGAGAAGCTATTGGCAAGCTTTCTCAATATCTTAGACACGAACCCACATTGGTGAGATTGCAGTGATCCAAAACGGACAGTGCATTAGACCACTTGGGGCCCCTCTTAAAATTTATTCATTGGATAAACTTTTAAATTGTAGTGTCATTATCACAACAAAAATCAATCAAAAAAATTATATCTCAGATATTCTACCAAAATTTGGTACTAAAACAAATTGCAAACAAGGATCAAACATTAAACAGGGTTCATGCAGACTTAACAACTCAGGACTATCTCGCATTGTCAAGTAAATGAACATAAAGAATAACATCTTTCAATCTAAAATAAGTTAACAAATATTTTTAATATGTACATTTTAAATTTAACTTTGACTTTATGTAGTAATTCCTGTCATAATCCAATGATCAATGTAATTTTTATTCAAAAGAAAAAAAAAGTTAACAATTCTATGTAGTCTTTATATGTCTTCCTATTTACAATATTAACAAAACATTACTTTCCAGTTGCTTTCTTTTATTAAGTGAACTACACCGGAAATCATGCAAATCATGCGATACTTCCAATTGGGAAACTTCCTCTTGTTGTATGAATTGAAAACATTTATCGATTGTAATTTTATTTTATTTAATTGGTTCTTGGTGTTCTATGAAATTTGAATCAATGAATTCCTTTAACTCCATTGTCACAAATTCCATGACTTTTCCAAAACTTTGCAAGGTTTTGACAAATTCCATAATTTTTCCAGGCCCTTGAAATTTATTTTTTAAATTCCAAAACTTTTCCAGGATTCCATGACCTGCAGGAACCCCGATAAAGTAATTTTACACTTCAAGTCTTAACTTTAAGCATATATTTTTTTTTTTTAAATGGGCAGTCATCTAAATTTTCTGACATGGAGATGATAAATCTTTTAGACATTATGACCTTGTCTAAAGCAATCTCAAAATCAGAAGTTCTGTCCTCTCCACAAGATAAATATTTTCCTGAAGTTTCAGATCCATGGAAAAGGAGTCGTTATGCAGAGTATTTCCAACATACAGTGCTATGTTCGAATATTTTATGGATTAACCTCCAACAAATAAAACTTAAAATGGATTATAAACTGGACTTGCATAGGGTTTAGACAAAAAATCTCAATTTATGCCAGTTTATATGGTGTGTGAATTGAAAAGGTCAATGAGACAAGTGATACTTGGCAGATTCAGAATAATTCATTTTCTCAGGCTGAGAAAATGCAATGACCTTGTGTTCAGTATCAGTAATAATGTTCAACAGATTGATATTTTTTAAAATGCTTGTTTTGTTTAATACATTGCATGCAATCAAAGAATTACAAACCTTGGATGGCATCAATAACAGACCACCACTAAGTTTGAAATGGCATAAGCAGCAGCAATAGGATTAGGAACACACAAATAGGACACTGATGAGATCATTATGGAATCTATCATTGCGCTAGAGACATGGCTCACAATTTCTTACATGACAGAAATTTGCTTTCAAACCTTTTTTCCACAGCAAGAAAATGAATTTCCAGCAGCTGTTGTTCACATAAAAATGGGAGATTTTCAATTTAAAGATTCCATTTATATTTTGGCGATGGCTTTGAGTAAAATGATCCAAAATATTTTGGAAATGGCTAAAAGATATTTTCCTGACATTTTCTTTGCCAAAGCAAATCGACAAATTGTGCTGACACATCTATACCATGACTAATAATGTTTTCCAAAATTCTGTGCGAGAAAAACAATGCAATAATTCAAATTTGGTGGATTAAAAACTGAAGGTTTTTTAATTTTAAAAAAATCTTTTCACAAAGCAAATCAACTTTTGAACTGGGTCACCTTTTTTGTGTGCTTGTTAGCGACTGAATTTCTTGAATCTTGTTTAGCAGATTCCCTTTGACAAATACACAACCAAGGTTGCACCAAAAAGATCGTTCTGTTCAATGTGCTGCAACAAGTAATCTTTCATTCAACCATTCATGACAATACAAAAGATTTGCCGGACTCTACAAGAAAAAATTCAGCTTTTTAAAACTATGGACATTTTTTTTAACCAACACATAATTTAAATAGGTTTGTATTGTTTGTAACAAGTGCCTCTTTATGATCTTTTAAAATTCTCAATGCCAATGGAGAATTATGGCTGTATCCCCCATTCTCAGACAGCCATCAGACCATCAATGGAGGCAGTTTTGTAGACATCTCTTTAACATGTTGGCTGATTGCTGGATCAAGTCGTTCAGGCAAAACCAAATTTGTCAAGGAGAATATCGATTTCGTTTGTAAAAGGAATTATTAGCAAAGATGCTTGGACCATATCTGATTCTAGTCTAATGCATTTTTTAATATTCCATAACATGTTAGGAGATGACAGAAGAAATTTAACTTGTTTCCATCAAAAAACATCTATATGACAAATATTATTTACATCACTGAAATTTTTTTTCGACATTACCACTCTGCTGGCAGAGTGAGTTAGAGTGTGCCTCGGATGTGGAATGTCGTGGGTTCAATCCCAGCAGAGTCATACCAAAGACTTTAAAGCATTAAGAGTTAAATGTTACAACTGGTCGGCCTGATGTCAGATTGTGACTGGGTGGCACATCGTGCCACATATCATTGGTATGATGCCCCAGTGCTAGACATCACTAAACTGTCACAATGCAGACATCATAGCAATACGACTGAAAAATTGTTAAAAGCTACATTAAAATCTAAATCACTATATCAACATTATAAAGCGGATAGTACCATCAGTCTCAATGCTCTTTATTTTATTGTTTATAAGTCTAAGAGAGAAATCTCTCAAGTGTTAGGTCAAGAATTAGGAACAGTGCCTGAATTATGCTTATATACCCTGAACAATTTAAAATAGGTTACTCCAGACTATACATTTTTTCAGATTTGTTTCTGATGGTGTAAAGGAGTAAGTCTATTGATTATGTGTCAAATTTCCTTGCTTTTGTCTGTCTAAAAACTGAAAAATAAGCACACTTCAAACTTCTCATGATGTATCTAATGCGACTTCATTTCAACCTCATCCTCCTATCATTCCTTTCCTTTATCAAAATAAGTTAAATATAAATAACACCAACAAATTGCGTCTCAAATTTATTTCTGCTATTCTGACATAAAGACCATCTTGCTTAACCCAGTTTCTGTTGCAGCTCTTTAGCCTTGGCTTTCTCCAACTTGGTAATTTTAGCCTGAGATTTGCTGCCCATGAGACCACCTCCCCAGTGTTTACGGATCTGAAAAAATGCAAATCACACGATTCAGTCATTGGCAAAAACATTTAGTTGCTAGTAAACAGGTGCTTATAGCAAATTGACTTGACATCACAATATAATAGGAAAAAAAGAAGAGATTTAAAAATTTTATTTGATTACAGACATAATGTCAATATCAGTACAAAAGCTTACATGTTTCAAGAACATGTCCAGATTTGGTGGATATCAAATAATCAAAAGAGATAGATGGACAGGCACATGCTAAACATTACACCTTTGGTGTAGTCATTACGCCTTTTTCACCAAATTGTGTCTTGCACTTGCCTGTATATGGACTATGCTTTTCTGGCAAAATAAAAACTAAAATAAAAATAAAGCAACAAAATGATGCATTTGTAATTTGTATCATCATCTCTTTCCTCCACTAATTAAATAAAAAATTTGAGAATATTCTAAAAAAATAACAATTTATGAATTAATCTGTCTATTCTAGACCTACAAATACTTTCCTTATTTTCTATTAAAGCAAATTTACATTAAAACTAACCCCCCCTATCTTTATCAGAAATGGACAAGTTATCAGCACCGCTTTACAAGCCTGAACGGATATGAGATGTAATGCAGCACTCCCGACTAGGCACAAAAGAATTTGTGAACCAATTACAATCATTCAGCAAGCATTAGATAATGTCCAAGACATGTACAGCACAGCAGCTGAGTTCGGAATATAATTTGTCAGGGCGTTTTGTTCGTATTCTGGTTGTAATTCACATGGAATTCGCCATTTGTTCCAAGGATTGTTAAATTGCTGCATTTCCAGAGTAGCAAAAATAAATGTACTGAAATTATGGCACGTGATTACACATTTTATGTTCCAATTACATGTTTTGCCACTCTTCAGGTTAGCATGTATGTATTACTTGCAAATGATTGGTGTTTGTAGCTCAAGAGGTACAAAGGATAAATACATCAGGATATTAAACTATCTTGTGTGTGAACTACAATATAATCAATATGCAGTAATGTTAGATATGGCCAGATCATAATCAGTGTCATAACAAAGTTATGAACATATGTACAGTAGAAAACAAAACTTGCTATGATAACACTATGGGTTAGGCTCTATAAACAAGAAGGCTAGAGCATTTATAATAAGCCTAACAAGAATGAAAAACTAAAATTTTAGCAACATTTAAACATACTTGGTACCTAGGGAAGGCATATTTTTAAAAAAATATATGCCTAAGTACTTGGATTTCACAAACTTCGTATTAAATTAATAAGAATAATCTAAGTTGCATCCATGGGCAAGTACCCCACTTTTCAAAGTGCCTTCACTGGTTTCCATGCATGTGTTACGGCCATGATGGGAATTAGTGGTCTTGCTTTTTCTACCAATATCGGCTTGACAAAAAGGACACTTTGCAAGCCAAGTGGGATTTGCAAGATGACAACAATTAACATATCAATTCAGACAAAGCAACGAAATATCCTAATCATATTTACTCATTATTCCTAAAAAGCTGCTATCGACACAAGACACAAGATAATTTCACATCCTCAAATATAGAGAAGCCAGTTCTGGAATGTCAACAATATGAAGGAAAAAAAAATATGCAACATCTTATAGAAACTGAGCATCCGAAATGCCTTATAAACAAGGCCATGGTTTATGTCAAGCCCAAACACATTTTGTCTGTATGAAACATCTTTATATAGAAACTGAGCATCCAAAATGACTTTTAAACAAGGCCATGGTTTTTATGTCAAGCCCAAACACATTTTGTCTTTATAAACACGTTTTTATAACATTTAACAAACTGAAGTCCCAAACATAAAAAAAAACTTTGTATCTGAATGGAATAAAAATCTAATTGGGTCTTCTACACATGTATAGAAAATTTCATTTGCATACATCAAATGGTTTTACTATAACCAAATTTACTTTTTAAACCATAAAGTTTGCCATAGATCATTCGCCAATGCAAGATCAGTTGTCAGTGTGATTTTATTCAAGACAGATGTCCCTATGTTGTTGGCAACGTGTTACAAAAACATATTTCAAGTTTGAATAATTGTTTTTCAGCTCCATTTTTAGTAGCACCAGATATATCTGATGCTTCAATTTGCTGAGCAACCAAAAATAACCAAATTTAGATGAGACCAATTTTGCATTTTCAAAGATTTGCATTGTGACATTACTAATTTTATTACAAGACGACTTTTAAGACAATTCGGGTAGCAGCCATATTGGACATACAAATGGCACCATTTCATTCAAAACCAACTAGGCATCACAAAATTGCTCTTTTTTAAACCCACATGATGATAAAACCATCTATTACAAGAGTAGAGAGAACATTTCCACAATACAACTTTCCATATAGCAACAGCATGATTTTTGCAAGATGGTTGAAGTGGGCAACACAATAAACATCAGAAAAATTATATAAAAAAATCATGAAAGAAAGCTTGCAAGTAGGTTCTCGTGAGTCAGTGGTACTACCTCCACCCCCAAATTATATTAGCAACTAAATTTATTCTATCATGTGATGAAAAATGGTGTCCTACACATAACCATCGACCAACCAATTGTAAACTTCACCTGTCCAAAATGAACAGTGATTATAAGATATTTAAGATGGCTTCCATGGTGGCCATATTAGATTTAAGTTGGACACCATTTTCCCCTGGAGGATCTGCCAGACTTGAAAAGTTTTCTGGTGAAAAGCAAATGTTGATATAATCACCGATTCAGGAGTAGTGATTACAATTTTCAAGATGGCTGCTGGTGTCCATACTGGGCATCTGAGTAGCACCATTTGTATTTAGGATATACTAGACATCATGATTAGTCTTTCAGTGCTATGCTGATATGAATGATATTCAGAAGGTGTAGAGAAAGCAAATTTTTCAAGATGGCCAATGAGGTGGCCATACTGGATGTCTGAGTAGCAGCAGTTTCGTTTTCGACCAACAAGTAAAAGGTCTCAATATACATACTGATTCAAGTTAATCCTCAAAATCAGTAGAGTAGCAATAAAACTCTTGTGCTAATGGATGGACAGACAGACAACAGACAATAAACCATCCCATAAACTCTTCTAGTATCTGACCAGTAAAGTTAAACATGGGGAACTCTGTCATCAACATTTCAGATTGTACAGTATTTTCTATCAAAGTAGCGACTTACCTCGTCAGCTCTATCGTTATAATTGGTCTTCACTGCATCCACCAGCTTGTTCAATGCATTCTTGTCCTCACTGCAACAGAAAAAAAGACAGTAGTTGTTTCATCAGAAAAAAAGGAAGAGCCTTCAGTAAGGTATAAAATTCAAGTATTTTCCCCCATGTATCCATGATTTTATTGTACTCTACTCAATCCAGAAAAAAAAATGAGCGAGACATGAAATTAAGAGTCACCCCATCTCTTTGAGGAACTACTGTGTTCCAATTTTCTGTGTTATCAAAGTCAATAACTATAAAATGTTCATTCCTTCAATGCCAATTTAAGAGAGCTTTTACCCAGTGATCTGCCAATTTAAGAAAGCTTTTACCCAGTGATCTGCAACCTACTTCAATTTTTCAACACAGCACAAATATTTTAATGAAGATGCGACAGGATGCCCCAGTGCTAGACATCACTATAAACTGTCACATAGCAGACATCGTAGCAATATGACTGAAAATTTTTTAAAGCTATATTAAAAATCTAAATCACACACACCACAAAAAATGGACATTTTCTTTTTAAAGCTTAGACATACTATTTTTCTACATGTCTTAATCCATATCACACTGTGCCACTTGTCGCCATTTTGAAATATAATCTGATGACCAGTCAAAAGATATTTATCACTTAATATGCTTCTTGTGTCAAGTATGCACTGGCTATGATAAAACAGACTTGAATCTATGTAACAGTATTCTTGTAGCCACCACAAACTTTAAACCCTTTCGAAGTTAGCAATTTTTTCCTTTGTTCATGCAATTCTTTCTTAAAAGAATTTTTGAAGCAAAGTCTAAAGTGGTTAATTCTCCACATGTGCACTTAATTTTAAAGCTGTCCAATCAAGCGGTGTAGAAAACTGTTTGCAAAATAGTGCACAAAACTGTTTGAAAAATAAAGAAAATATTAAACTTTTGGGTTATTTTTTTAACATGATGATGATGATGCAAAACAAGTTGTTCTGTATTGTTTCCAGCCAACAGAAAAGAATAACCACATATCCTTACATTTCTGGAAACAAGAAACCAAGCCAGGAACCCCAAGGCAGCCATAGAAATGTAAGCTTTAATAAAATTGGAATTTGAACACAAAAATCTGGAAATTTCACATTTTTATCAAAGGTCTTTTAAATATTAATATTAAAAAAAGTAGCTGTTTTTGAAACCTGCTTTATAGTGATCTACCATGTGACCATTGTTATTTCTATTTCTTGTGTAGTAGTCAAATCGGAAAAGAATCTGTACATGTCAAAATATATTCTGATAACTTTTCGTCACATGATATAGCAGTACCAAATCTTTACATTTACAAATGGTATTAGTAGATATAACAAAAGAAAAATTATTAAAATTCACTGGTCAATTCAGTCTAGGATTTTTATAATTCTAATAAGCAAATATCATCATGTTCTCTGCATTTAAGTTTTCCCTTTTAAATTTACCAGAGTTACTGTACCAAGCCTTAAGAAACAGGTAGCAGTTTGACATCATGAAATCTTATCTTAAAGTTTCAAAGGTAAATGAAACCTACGGAAAAACATTTGTAAAGGCCAGGCACGATGCAGTCTTCCTGTGAACAACTGTTCCAAGCCGAGCTTTCCCTTTCACAATACAGTAAGGAACTCCCATTTTTCGGCAAAGTGCAGGTAAGTGCAACACCAACTGCAACAAACAGATTTGCATTAATCATAAGGAAATACACATAACTCGGTCATAAACTATTTCAAACAATGCAACATAAAATACCCGATAAAACTGTTACAACTCAATAAAATTGCTATAGAAAAACCAGTACAAATAACATTCTTTAAAATAAATGATAATATATTCTTTGTATACAAACAGCAATCTCTCTCAATCACGTCTTAATGGGAGGAACCTTTAACACTTAACTACAATGCTTTTCACTGTCTGTTGACGGTCTCGATATTTGCTGATTGATGTCCAACAATAACTATGCACCTGTCATGTACCAATGTTCAATATGCAATAAAACATTAATACCTCCACTATCCTCCGAGATGTTATTTTTACATGAAATGCCTCTCTCTAATGATGAGGTGTGATGTTTTGAAGCTTGTTTGTGAAGATTTCATCTTGGGGTAAAAATATAACTGGAAATAAAGTAATTAAGAATAAACAGCTTAAACTGGGAATTCAGGATTTTGACGAATTTATACTGAAATTTAGATATATTTTTGATACTAGAGTATCCCAACAAAATCCAAGCAAGTTTTTCAATATTTAAAGCTGAGGGATTGGGATTCCTGGTAAGGAAAGACACTTGAAGCTCAGATTTAGCTCATTTGCAGTCTACATAGAGTATTCAGGTGAAGAAATTCAAACATCATTGCAAACAAGTGACTTCTCATTAATTCCAGGGAGTAAATATTGCATCTCAATTAAGCAAACCCAGCAGACATTCTTGCAAATTCTAGTTCACCCAAAAATAACTGCAGATCAGTATCATTATAGTGGAAATGGGAGCACATAAAACACCACCACCACTCCCCATTCCCCAGAAGCTCAATGACTGTGCAAAACTAGAGTTATATCCTGTGGTACAAGTTTTCAATCAAATTATATATGAAAAAAAAAAAAATAAATAGAAAAGCAATTGTACTTAATCTGGGGAATCTAGACCCTGGAAAACAAAATCTAAAGATCAGGAAACACTTCACACTGATGTGGACCCCATCTCCTGATGCATGCACTGTTTTATTCTTCAAATTTTATAAGCAACGATAAACCAAATCATACACTGTTCATGTCGGTAATCACTCGAGTATGCTGTACTGCAGGGTACCTATATATGATCTTGCACAGCTTACCTGTGAACAAAAATGATGCCAAAATTGACATCACAGGGATTAAAATTATGACTGACATTTCCTCCTTCATAAGTTTTAACACCCCCCTCTCTCTACATAAAACGATCATTTTTTAAAAATCTCCCAATAATGCTTTTCAATGTACCTCAAGTGGATCCACATCATGGGCTATCACTACTAGCTGTGCTTTTTTCTGTTCAACTAAGCAAGTGACTGTGTTGACACCAGAGCGAACGACAGGGGGGCGCTTGGTTGGCTGGTCTTCTTTGCCTGCTGCCCTCTTTTCAGCTCTCTCCTTAAGCCTTGCCTTTTTCTGTTGCTTGGTCTCAGGTCTGTATTTGTCCGTTAATCGGAACAGCTGGGTGGCTGATAATAAAATGTAAAATATATCATTAGATGCAAAGACAGCTGATGTAAATAATTTAATTCTATCACATTCACACTAATTTGTAAACAGTTCATGAATGCAAAGAAAACAAAAATACAAGCTTGGCAGGCAGTCATGGCTCAGAGATCTTGGTGATAGATATTTTGTTCTTCATATCGCTGTCAGATAACAAATTATCTTTACATCATTGCCATCAATTGCTACCCATGGTGGACATGCTGACCAATATATAAACACCATTTTACCTTACGAACATCTAAACATTGTATGTAATCTTCTGGTGTAAACACCACGGCATTAATTGTTAATTCTTAAGAATTGTTGTTTCGACACTATTTTTCAGCAAACTATAGGGTTCATGGTTAATGTAACTGGTGAAAGGAGAACCCTGTTAAAAGTCCAGGTAAGTACTACACAGGAAGCTACCAGCACACTTTCTCACATAGCCACTGACCTAACCGAAAACAAAAACTTTTGACTACTGAGCGGAGATGATAGTGATGGATAAAGGAGAGTGCTTCAGACAACTGGGACACATTGGGACCAAAACAAGGATCACCAATATCAAGATTTTCAAGATATTCGAATTGAATATCAGAATGGTCTCATTTTATTAAAGAGAAAGTAATCTGAAGAACTCGTTTATTGGAAACCCCATATTGATAACACTACCTTCTGTAATCATTCATCCAATAGTAGTAGTGGCAGGAATTTCAAAATGGCCACTGTAATGGCCATGTTGCCAAATTGGATTGGCACCATTTTCATTTTGGATGATCCAGATACCACAATAGGTTTTTTGGTGAAAAACTCGTATTGATCTGAACATCCATCGAGGAGAACAAATAAGATTTTCATCACAAGGGTACTGTGGTGCCCATACTGTATGCTACAATGGAACCATTCTGATTTAGAACCAACCCTACATCATGAAAAGTCTTCTGGTGAAAGCCCAACGCTAGTATGACTTTACATTGAGGAAATGTAGCGATAACAAAGCTTTCAAGACAACCACTGCATTAACCATACTAGATATCAGATGAATCCTATTTTCAATTAGGAATAACTAGACGTCAAAATGTCTTTGATTAAAACCACAGAGTCAAATGACCATCCATTCAGGAGGAATGGTAACAAGATTTTTAAGACTGTCATTATAGAGACAACAACTTTTTCATTTAAGACAAACTAAACCGTGAGATGAATATCTTTGTAAAGTTTTCTGGCAATCCTCCAAGTAGTGCAGATGAACAATGCACAAAAGACCATCCCACAGGTTCTACTTGTCCAGATCAGCTGAGCTATGAAAACTGTTCTACTTCCAGTGTACAGGATGATCCAAAATATGCATCTACGTTTCTCAGCATCTTTTTTCACTTCTTAAAGAATATCAATTATAATAAATTAGGGAAAGTTTGTAAAATAGAAGTAGTACAAACATACATTAATGTAAAAGGTATATAATCATCTTGAAGCATCAATTCTGCACATTTCTTTTAGTTAATTTATCCAGCCAACCAACAAAAAAAAAACAATTCAGCCATTCAATTCATTTTAAGGAGCAATGTTAGACCACGCAACTACATGTACAAATCGTGAACCCTATTTTTAATAAATGCAATTCCAAGGATCAAATATGTATGCAGACCTGCCAACCCTGATGAGTCTGTCTCAGTAAGGAAGTTGATTTTTCTCCATAAGATTAACCAGTTTTTAGTAAGGTGTAACAGAATACCATTAACTGCTATTGTTAAGTTGGAAAACATGAATAAAAGTTTGAGCAGTAATGGTAAACATCATGTTTAACATAAAAGTTTGTAAAGTACACAGACTTTATTTACCACTGGTACAGTTGCACAAACGTTAGTTCCAAACCCTATGCAACTCCAGACCTGCCAACCCTGACGAGTCAGTAAGGCAGTAATTTTTGTTATGTACATTTGACCAGTCTTCAGTAAGGTGTAAAAATAATCATGAACTGCTACTGTAAAGCTCAAAAACGTAATTAAAAGTTTGGTATTCGAAACATGCAGTGAAAAGAAACATTACGTTTAAGTGAAGAGAGTGTTAAGTATGCATAGACGTTATTTACCACTAGTACATTTGCACAAACTCAAGTTCAAACCCATATGCAGCTCAATCACTTGTTGCTGTCTCTCAATGATAGGAAATTTTTGTCTTTTTCCATTGTACATGACAAAATTATATCTCCCACATTGAGTCATAATCAAATGACATGTGATGTCCAAAAAAATGTAATTAAAAAAAATTTGTCCATTCCATCTTTTGTTACAAAAATCTGAATATTCCTTTTTATTTGTCAGTGTTGTTCATTAACGCTTTTTAAGAGGCTTATTTTCCATTTAGTCTTAAACATCCATCACTTGCTGGATGCCCTTTTAAAAAAATTCTATACTCAACAGTTGGATCATGTGGACGTTTTGCATGAACATATAGTAGCAGTTTAAAGTGTTTTAAGCAGCTCTTGTAAAGTTAGTCTGGTTCCCTGATGAATTTCACAAATTCTAATACGAAACCTGGATCCAAATCAAACACTGATTAACAAATTTTCTGGCAAAAATCATTTTCCCGTAGTTTTTGCTTTATGCCGTTAAGTCCATATTTTAAGGGTAGTTTTCATTAAGAGATGGCAGGTCGGCAACTCTGGCTTGTTGCTATCTTTCATCTTGACGTAATTCTTTCTCCATTCCACATGACAAGAAACATATCTCCTGCCATGAGACATACTCAAATTGGCATGTAATGTCCAATAAACATAGTTGCACATCTTTTCCAGCTTCTATTCACAAAAATCTGAATACTACTTTTTATTCTTCTGTATTGATTATTAATGTTTTATGGAAGCTTATTTTTACCATTTGTCTTAAACATGCATCATTTTTTGGATGCCAGTTTAAAAAATTCCATAACTGACAGTTTGATCATGCTAATGCTTTGCACGAACAACTAGGTACAGTTTAAATCATCTGGAGTGCTGCTGTAAAGTTAGTCTGGTTCCCTCACTAATTTACTAGTTCTAATATGAAAACTGGATCATGCAGAAAGTTTGTATTTTAAGGGTAATTTTCCTAAGAATTAGACAAAAGCTTAAGAGTTCGCAGGTCTTTGTATGTATCAGTCATTATCACTATTATACCTACTATACAAAGCAGCAATAAAAAAAAGAAATAAAACAAACCTGAAATTAATAAAAGGACCAAATACATAGTGCTAACAAAATGGAAGAATTGTCTGCCAATTTTCCTAAGACTTTCAACAAAATCATAGAATTGGCAGGCCTTTTTATGTATCAGTCATTATCACTATTATTGCTAACTATACAAAGAAGCAATAAAAAAAAAAGTAATAAAAGGACCACACATAGTGCTATCAAAATAAAGTAATTGTCTGCTTGCATCTCCTTGGTGATGTATATTATAATGCAGAATCCAAATACTTGTTAACCCTAAATGCACAAAAGAAATGGCAAACCAAATCAAAGGTTAGCAGAGGTCCTGCTATGATTTTAAAACTTAAAGTCCAGGACTGTGGTAAAATAGGAAACCCACCAACAAAAATTGCATTCTACTCCCAGAAAATGTGGAACTTTGCAGATTAAAAGAACCAGTTGGTGCCATTGAGTTTAACTTTTCACATTCTTTATGCCACTGATGTATACCTCTAGTTTGTTCATCAGACTGGATTTTGTCAATCTAAGGAAAGGACGTATTCCAACACTAAGCAAGGCATCACACAACTTCTTACACTTGGCTACTGTCCCATCCAAACAATCAGTTCTAGCAAATTTAGCACTCTAGCAAATCTAATTACAAACCTCATTAATTTACCTTTTAGACCCAAAATACTCATCAAATTTGCAAACAGCATTTTGTCTAGGTCTCAACACATCTTGATTTTAAAGTAGTATGCCTTATTCAGCTATGCTCAGAAATGAGAAAGTTGTTAATTTTTATGTACTCTTATAATGAACACATGTACATCTCTGGTTCATTCTACCTCTGAATTCAGTCATGGTAAATATCAGCACAATTAAATTATCATTTGATCAATTTTCCATCCTGGCAGGTGGCGAAAACAGGAGTGGCAAATATTTGAATCTGCCTTATTTCAGATAAATACATATGATTAAGCATTTCCGAGACTAATGGTTAAAGATAAATGCTGTTCTGATCGAGCCATGTACATTATGAATACGAATGAAATAAGGGATAATTCCAGTGAGCAGGATTTTCTAACTTACAACTGGATATTCCATATAAGCATTCGGCAAACAATGTATATTGTGGTAGGCTGATGGCCTTAATTAATATTAGGGAGATGTCCAAGTCTTTGCTGAGTGAAGCAAGATAAATATCATTTATATACAAAGAAAACAGATATAGCATGAATTAATCCTATTTTTATTCACAGGAATATATAAACATTCCAAAAAATGCAAAGAAAACAAGTGCATAAATACAAGCTTGGCAGGCAGTCATGGCTCAGCGATCTTGGTGATAGATATTTTGTACTTCATATCATCATCAGATAGCAAACATTCATCACATCATTGACATCATCTGCTACCGAAGCTTTCTCCAACACTTCACTCCTTTTTGTCAGAAAAGTTACTTGTAATTCAATCCAATGAATTAATGACAAGACATGAACAATTACGCAGAGGAAAAAGGCATTATCTTTAATACAATTATAGCCATAACTTATTAACAACAACTATTCTGGATGAAGAAGCTAAGAATTTGTGAATTGCCTCTCAAAATTCATTTAAATTCTAAATCTCCAACCCATCTTATGATATTTTTGTTAAACTCCAACATAAAAAATTTGCCAACAAAAACTATTGTCTTAAGTCCAAGTTGTTATGAACACAAGAAAACTTAAGTGCAGTATTGAATTCTTATCACACTCTTTTATCCTGAACTAGATACTATGGACCGAAGATTGATGAACTCATCTTGGACAAAATATAACATTATGCTTAAGTCTGCCTGAGTAGGGGACGTGGTAAATTCAGTCTCTGCATTCTTTAAAAACATCTACAAACTGGGTTAAATTATTAAAATCCATTTATACTTGTTAATTATACTTACAAACAAGAGCAGCTAAAATCTTGCATAAAATCTATTCGCCTTTAAACCAATGTCTGAATGGTATAAAGTTCTTCATACGAATGCAACTAATTACAAACTAATCAAAAGTTACTTGTATGTTCATAAACCTAAGTACAAGAATGCTATCAATGACTTTTGACTTGACCCCAAGGTCAACTTGGTCTATATTCAAAACGAGTGTAAATTCCTTGGTGGATTTTTCATTCAGAACCTCTTAAATACTGCAAGAGTGTCTAACAAAACCTCATGTCAGTGTCACCATTTGTGCAAGTGGAGTAAAAACTATTTTCACACTGGCTATGCTGGTGATTAGACAAGCATGATTTTTTTAGAAGAATTATCCTCATTCACAAACACAGATCTTGGAAATGCTTAATTACGCGTATTTGGATGCAAATTTTTTATTTGGGACGCAGAAAATCACCCACACAGGAGTCCTCTGCACGCACGTTTTTGTTGCAAGGAGGAAATTTAATCACTATGAAAACTGAAGCAATGTTTTTATTTTAGTTAGTTGCCGACATCTTTGATCAAAGGTCGCCGGCTTGCTTTGATGAGGGTGCATGCGTTATTTAAGGTACTAACATAGGCTTACTTTGAAGGACAAAACAAATACTCACTTGTTATTGATGCTGCAACATTAAATGAATTGCAGAATGACAAAATTTGTTAAAATCCTTAGCATATATCGGTGATTCAGAGGTAATCATTTTCCATTGAAGTTGCAGCAAAACTATATTCTGCTATTTTTTTATAATTTTTTTTTAAATTGCTGTTATGTGGTCGACTGTAGTTATTTCACATTTCCGCCCTCAGAGGTGGTTGATTATGGCTAGTCAGTTGCATGGCTATTTGATTATATTACAGCATACAGTATCAAGGCCAGATATCAGTATAAGCAGATTATGACATAAAAATTAAATGTTAGAGTGGTTGGTCAATAGGAAATAAGGATTTATGTAATAAATGATTTCAGTGCATTTTTATATCCAAGTTTGCAGCTTCCTGTCCCAGTGCCTTTAAATTTCTCCACTCCAAACTTTAGCATATATACCATTTTTATCAGCCAAAAATATGGCAAGATGGTAATTTTGTTGCCAATATGTTAAACATAATTGCAATTTGTGAAAATGGCACAGCCCAGCGCAATCATTGATTTCATTTCCGGTTAATGCCATATAATTATTGGCTGCGAATTCGAAATCAAGAGACTCAGACAAAATTTAGACAAGTGTTATGTAGTTAAACAGAAAAATGAAGATTGCAATGAGATTCAGAGCTGTGCTAAAGTTGCTATAACATAGTTCAGATGAGACCGTAGCCAAGTGTAAGAAAGTACGCAATTTCTGGCTTAGTGGGGACTGAAACTTGTGCTAGTGGGACTCCTTTTTTTTTAAAAAACCAAATTAGGAGTCCTGGACTCCTAGTTTTAAAATCCTAGCGAAACCTCGAATACTCAATTCTGGAGGGAATAGAGGCAATGCCTAAGAGCAGATCTAGGTGACAACACTGTACTGCATAACATCAGCAGCAGGGACTTTTCATGACAATGTCATCACCGTGAGCAGACAATTGCACTTGCAGTAGATCAAAATGATGGCACTAAATCGTGAAGAGTCTACAACTTTCGAACAAATTTCATTAATTTTTAGATCAAAATTTTAATTCAATATTAAACGTGCATCAAAACTACAAATGAGGAGCACATAGTTGCTACATTGTTTATTATTGTTTTTATTTTACCACATAACTCGGTGTTTGTAGAGATCTGATGTTTTCAGCTCCTGACACTGAAAAATCTTAAGAAAAAAGGATTTAAAGGCAAAATAACACCATAAATTTTTACTACAATCAAGAGGTGCCTCTTGATCTCTATCGGGAACACCTTCCAGTTTACAATTTTTAAAACTGTTTATTTGAGGTGTACAGCATTACCAGTATACTGGCTTTTTCCCCTAACAATTCATCGTACCAATACTTCAAATGTTTCTGCCAGCAAGGAATTTATTTGGTACAAAATTTATGAATATTAAAAAACTCATTTTTTATAAAACTTTTTAATAATTGTTTTTGTTAGCTTATTACCAATTTTTTGGTCAAAAACTAAGTTTCAATATTAAAATTTATAAATATTTATGTTCCTCTTATTACAATTGTGTAAGTTTTTTGGGCCAAACCCACCTTTTGGAAACAGTTCAGATTTTTTTTAGTAGTGGATGTAAATGTATTAAGAATATTTATTCCCAACTTATCACTGAATCCTCCCCAACGTGTTTCCAAGCAATTTCCCAGGTCCAATAAGTATTTTCTCATGTGTTCAGCAAGTGTTTTATGTATAATAATGTTTTCTAATAAATATCAAGCCTAGATGTTAGCATCCCATTTAAAGCAACATTTTCCGGCCAATAACATCAACAGTATAGCTAGTATATTGTATGCTTCAATGTTAACACTTTATTATTTTTGGCAACAAGCTCTCCAATATCACCATATCGATTTTCACAAGGTATCCATCTCACACTAGTTAGTTGCTGATTACAACTTGTACAACAACATATACTTAGCAAATGTTATAAAAAGAACCATTAAATGGGAATAGCAATGTAATTTTCTTTAGAACTGAGATACTTTGGCTCCTTTCATCTCAAATTTCTTTTTTTTCCAAATAATGTAACGATTATAATATGGTGTCATGCTGCTTTAAATCAGAGCAGGATATTGTTTCTAGCTACAAACAGAAGAATGTTTTTATTGAAAGTGTAAAGCTGCTGCCAAGGAAAAGTTTGGCCTGAATATAACTGTTATACTATGGTGTGCATCGTTTCATATTAGAAATACCACACCAAAATTTATCCTGGTGTCCTTAGCACCACTTACTTGACACCACAATGGAAGTAAACTTGTGCCAACTACAAGGATTCTTGGGATTGTCATTACCAGCAGATCAAATTGTTTTCCTCTCAAAAGATCAACATGGCAACACCAGAATTTAGTTTTAACATGATAGGAAACGGAGCACTGACCCAAATCCAGGGACGGGAAATCTGGAATAAATTAATTGGGCAAATTAATTTAAAACATTTTTGTGTGGATATTTTGGAATTTTGACCAGTAGTACTTTCTTTTAATTCTGTGAACTCCTAAAATAATCAATGCACACCCCAACTCTGCATTGGTTTCTAAGGGACACTACTCATAATACCTGTTTGCCTGTCCAGAGCCTGTTTAAACTGGTTAATTGGGGGAGGCACCTTCAATCTCTGCAACAACACTGCCTTCTGTCGCTGGAGACGAATGTACTTTGGCCATTTAACAAATCGACTTACATCTCTTTTAGGCTGGATGCATTGTCCTATAAATAAATACAAATTAGTATTAGTACTGAAACATGCAATCAAATAACACAATTGTAAAAAAAAAAATTCATTGTGTAAATAATCTATTCCAAACATTTTCTGCAATTTTTCCAATTTCTATAATAGGCTATTCCACCCACAAAAAAAAAATGGAAAGTTTTCTGAGAAAGATAAATTAAGGTATACCATGACTTTTGTTAAGATATATGCTTTAATATAATTAGCAGGTAATTTGCATGAAAAATTTATGTAGAGTTTAAAGCATAAGAGATATTGCTATCAAGTTAGTTTGGTTCCCTATCATTTCTGTCGATTTTAATATAAAATCCTGATCTAAATTAAACACGGACAAGCCAGTATCCAGCTTTAATGTAACTAGTATTTCCATAATTATTTTAATTTTTCCACAAGTCCACATTTCAGTAAGACTTGTCAAATTAAAACGGACTGGAAGGTCAGGCATTTCAGATATCACAGATTAAAATAAATGTTACTGACAAAAGTAAAACTTTGTAATTAGACTTGTGATGACATTTAGAACACAGAATCTACATTTTGTTCAACACTATATCATGTAAATTTCAGCCCAATTCAAGGAATACAAAGCAAAGCAAAACATTTTTTTTCCACTGCCCCTCAATAATAATCTGCAAGCTGAGTAATCTCTGAGTTTCAGCAATAAAGATACCAACATAGCTACTAAAAATATGCTCCTGGGGGCTTCCTAGCTTGTCGACTAGTGTTAACAAGTCAATATCTATGGATCTTGCTCAACATTCAACATCTGCAAAATTTTTATCACGTATATCTATAGTCCAACAACAAGTAGACATCATAAGAACTACTCTAGTGAAAACACAATATTGACATAGCTAGTCATCAAAGAGTAGTGAAACTACAGCATTCCAGAGATTCACCATTTTACTAAGGACCAGACAAGACAAGAAGCCTTCCTATATTAGAGCATCAAAATTTTCATTTACAACCAGCCAGATTCATATGTACATGTATATCTAGTTTGATGGAAATCTTACAATAGTTTAAGAGGCATGGTGACAAGAAACTTTTGATAATGAACAGATGTATGACAGAACATCAAATAAGCATGTTTGTGCAGAGTATTTTGGGGACCACTTTAACCACACTGCTACAATGTCTGCAGCATGGAAGTTCAATAATTTCTAACTCTGGGACATTGTGCCAGACATGTAGCATTATGTTCCACCCAGTCATGTTATCCTGACTACCAGTAATAACACTGACCTCTTAATGCTGAGCATCTAGTAAGCACAATTTTTGTCTTTGGCATGAATCAGCCAGGGTTCAAACATGTAACCTCCCACATCTGAGGTGGGCACTCTAACTACATATGCCACCAGCATGGTTTATCCATCAAGTTCTTCCAGGAATAAAACTTTAGCAGATCAATTTAATTCTAGTTAATTAACCAATTCTAAAATAAAAAGAAAAACAAGCAGCACAAATAGTTTTTTGATAGGTACAGACATGGCTCAGAGATCTTTGTGGTAGATTTTTTAAAATTCATACTGTAATCAGATAGCAAATATTCTTTACATCATTGCCATTGTCTGCTACCCATGCTTTCTTCAAAGATTCACTCATTTACAAGATGTCATTTGCAACAGAATTGAAGAATCCGACAAAGCTGCGGTTGCTGCACACATCCCCACTACCACCGCCTGTGCCAAAAAGTAGTTTGCACATATTAGCTTTGAAACTTGGGCAAGCCTACATGACTACATCACATTTTAAAAACTAACAGTGTCTCTGTACATTTAAAATAAAAATTACAACTTCATCTTTAGAAGAAGACAGTTGCATAAATGTTCCCTTACAGCTCATTGTTGATGCAATACAAAATGGCTAATGCAAGATGTCAATTCTTCATGCAGACCTTTGTCTCTCTTAAGACCATACAATCTTTTATTAGTGATCATAAAGCACACTTCTTTACGTGTTAACCTCAAGTAAAAGTAAAAGCATCTTAACCAGAGCAGTCCATATCAAGTGCAGCTGGCCGATCAGAAACTAGTACTGAGGTTTGATCAAGGTCTTCAATCAGTTGGAGAAAAACCTTTTGATTTCAACATTCAGATTTCTGCATATTGAATATTAACAAATAAAACTCATTAAAATATTTCACAATTTTCCCCAATTTCATTTAAACCAAGGTCAGGTCTTGAAAATTTTGCTTTGGACTAGCAGGTCCAGGACCAGTCCAACAAAGTCTAACATGCACCTATTTACTACAATGCATTATCACAAGCGTTAAACAGGTAAAATAGCAAATAAACTCAAAATTCAGTCTACTTTATTGCTTATTAAATCACAGAATTATTCGACTAAACATAACATTTTAAAAGTTTTAAATCATGTGACTATACCTTCTACAATTTCAGTGCGCTAGTTAAATAAAACTTTAAGTCTAAATGTTCATCCTAATAAAACGGAACACATTTGACAGTCAAAACTTGTTCAGTGAAATAAATGGGAAAACATGCATAAAGTCAATCTATATGCATGCTGTAGCCCAAAAAGTCACGATTCACTTGGCAGAGTCCAAGTATCCTCTGACCTTTCCAACTAATTTAAAATCTGTTTGTCAAATTATCTAAATGCGGTGGAAAACTACTTGACAGATTGCTCAATCTCAGACGCACTTTGCCTTGGACCTCAAAATGTGCATGTCAAATGACTTGTTTTTTCAGCAGTCTGTGATTAATGGTCTTCTCATGACAGAAACAAACTAGGTCTTGTCCCTCTGACATGGCATAAACTTTCACTTCCAGATTTATAAAGTTGCAAAGTAACTGGGTCTTGATGATTGAGAGAGACATACTTATTTACAATCAATAACCTGTCTGGTGGAAGTAATATGCTTGTTGTGCATGTTCTGTGCTATCAAAGGATCAGTTATAAAACCGGATGTGCCATTCATGAAAAGCACTTGAACAATTGGCTGACTCTATGTAATGCATGCTGAACAAAACATTAACGTGGAAAGTCTGAAAAGGTTTATATTTTTATTAATGTCTTCCTTTTGGACCTGGGAGACAAAAAGCCTTGAGGAGCAACTCGTCTTGCAGCAAAATTTATCTGTTGGTTGATTCTTGAGTTCATACGTTCTTCAAACAAACTCATCTAGAATATACGGTAATCCAAGACTAGTGATGCTTAACCCAATGCTAGTGATGCCTAGTTTTAGCTATGGCTGAGAACAAAAGTGATTGGCAAAGATAAACCTTAGACTGATGATCAGTATATTGCATATTAAATTTTAAGGTTTAGTGTCATCTTTTACATCATCAATCTGTCACCAACTCAACTTTCACTTTAATTGGTGCACTTTTGATCCCTCCTTAAGAATTAGAAAGCACATTGTTCCTTTAATTATTAGAAATCAATAATAAATAGTGCCGCTTACATGAATGGTCGATGGCTAAAAGCATTTGATCCCAATCCTCGGACTATCATAATTTTCAGACTTAGTCTTAACATTTATAAAGGAGCAGCAATGTCACAGAATACTACATTTTGGCCAAATTTATTTTCCAAAACAAAATAAATGGCAAGCGAGATGTACCCACAAGACAACAGAATAGGAGCAAGATCTTTGGTCGTGGGACAGTAAACATAACTAGCAGGCTTTTTGATTAGTAAATAATCCTTTACCTCAAAGTGTGTATGGCTATGTAGACAGTTGATATACATATATCAATGTTACACAGTGCAGTGTGCAAAAAAGAGAATACCATTACCTATTTAGTACAGACCTGCCAATCCTGAAAAGTCCATCCAAGTAAGGCCATTGATTTTTTTTTTTGTACATATGACCAGTTTTCAGTAAGGTGTAAAAAATAATCATAAACTGCTATTGTGGTAAAAAAAAAACTGCAATTGTAAAGCTCAAAAACGTAAAGTTCGGTATTCAAAACATGCAGCAAAAATAAATATCATGTTCAACTGATGATATTGTAAAGAACGCATAGACTTTATTTATCACTTGTGCAGTTGCACAAACTCAAAGTTCCAAACCCTATGCTGCTCAAGGACTTGCTGCTGTCTCTGAACTTGATGTAATTCTTATCTTTTTCCATTGCACACAAAAAAAATCATATCTCTTCTGCCATGAGTCATACTCAAATTGGCATGTGATGTCCAAAAAGAGGTAATTTTGTCTGTTCCAGCTTTTATTCACAAGAATCTGAAATTTCCTTTTTATTCTTGTGTTGATTATTAACACTTTTCAAGGGGCTTGTATTCCCTTTCGTCTTAAAACGTGCATTGCTTGCTGGACGCCATTTTTTAAAAAAAATTCTATAATCAACAGTTGGATCATGCAGACGCTTCGCATGAACAAAGAGGGGCAGTTTAAATCATGATGTACTGATTTAAAGTTAGTCAGATTCTCTGATGAATTTCACTAATTCTAATATGAAACCCAGATCCAAATCAAACACTGATGAACAAATTTTTCGGATTTTTCAGCAATGATCATTTTTCCGTAGTTTTTGCTTTCATGCCACAAATCAGTATTTTAAGGGTAATTTTCGTAAGACTTGCGGCAAAATCGTAAGAGTTGGCAGGTCTGGGATATGGTCCACCTTTACATTCCCTCAGTAACAACAAATTGTTCCCATTCAAATGCAAATTTCAAGAATTCATCAAAACAACAAATATTACCTATGCCAAAATTTCTCGGTCGCTTCTCAAAGAGTGGGTTGACAACCTTCTTGGGTTCTACTACCTTCTTGGCCACCAAGGGTGCAGCAGCTACCTTTTTCTTTCCCTTTTTCTTAGGTGGCTGTAAATATGATGCAAACATCATGGACAATAATTTTTAAAGAAACCTACCATCCCATAAAAAATTCACTTTAACTGAAATGTCTTTTCAATAACAAAAATTTGGTAATTGTTTTCTGTATAAAATGTTTAAGTCACAGGAGGAGTTATTCTGACTGCAACAGATTCTGGCAACACCTGCATTTGAACCAACTGAAACTATATCAATGGATCTTGAAAACACATCCACTTGCTTTTGTCAAAATTCGATTTCATCAGAAAAAAAGATATTAAAACACACTTCATATTAAAACAATCAGACGTTTCAACATTTTATTTCCAAAATGAAATATGCAGCTTCTTACCCAGCTGACCAACAGGAGAACTAGATCTTTAAATAACATCTCAAACACCTGATGGCATATACAACACTTTCCTAATGGAATAAAATTCTGACACAAGCCAAGTGGATGCATTTAAAAGCTTTTTTCTCTTCAGTTATTGGCAATGTTATGGTTACCAAGGAATGCTTAAGCTGTTTAAAGAAAGTTTATTTAAAAAAGCTATTTAATCACTTTTGTCAACAATAACACTTATATTCATTTAGTTACAGAAACATAGCCTTCCTTTAACTACACCTCTCCTTCAATAACTCGCACCCTAATAACTTGCAAATCCACTTATAATGTGGGGTCAGGTGTGGATCCCATCATTTTTAACCAGCAAACACCCCCAAAATGTATCCATATTCTTGAACTTGAAGAAAATCCTGATCTATCAAAATTGGTAACTAAAATGTTGATAAATCACTTGTTTTATGGTTGAAAATGGTAGATAGGACCTGGAAATTTTAATTTTAACAGTTTGAAATCATCAACATTTAATAAGTCACAATTGGTTATGTTTACCTTCCAAATAACATTCTTAGTACACCATAATTAAAGATATTCAAAGAAATTTACATCAACGAAAATGTCAATTATGCCTAGTTTAAGTAGTACATTAATATCAATAATATTTAAATGCCAATTAAATATTTTTTATCAAGTGAAATTTGTTTCAATTATCTTTTAATTCATCTTAAGTGCAATCATCATCATAAATGTATTTAAATATAAAAATATGTTAATCTACCACAATAACTGTAACAGTGTTGTATGAAAGCATTTCTCGAGAACCTAATTAAGCGCAAACCAGGTTTTGATAACTCTTTGCAAAAGTATTTGTTGAATTCCTGCAATGAATTAAAAGCTGGCCTCCCTTGCATTATCATGTTTTTTTTTTAAATCAAATAAACATGGAATAAAAGAAAAATCAAAAGGCATGCAAATCATACATACTTAAAATCTAGTGGTCCTGTTCATGTTCATACATCCTGTTCATGTTCATACATCGGGTGAACTGACTTCAGTTGATCAATCAGTTATAAATATTACTGTGTATATAACGTAATTAAGCCATCTTAAATTAACTGATTTATTCATAACTGTGATCCAAGATTCCAAGGCAAACAAGCGAAATGAATAATTGGTAAAATAAAGAACTTGGTTACACAGATACCGACCTTTGTGGGCAAGCCTTTGTGGGCAAGCGAGTTTCAGATAATTCCTGAACTGGCACTTGGAAATGTCCTCAAGTAAGATAATACGTTTCACTATTACTTCCAGTGAAATCATAACAATACTGTACTAACTGAATACAAGAAGTGAGTTTCGACTTAGATGATTGTCTCAACCTTTAGAAAATAAATGTTATTTATACAGAATAATGAACTTCATTAGAAAAAAGCATGTTGGCAACAATTATAATATTGATGTGATTATAAAGCAAGGATTCAGTCATTAAACAGCCAAGTTGCATACTTCCCAGCAGTTTTCTCGATGTCTATAGTCCAATGCTACATCCATGTTTGTACCCCCCTACCGATTTCACTAACAGTAACAGTAACGTTCAATTTGATAATCAATTTGATAAAAAGTGCAAAAAACTTCGATAATTTATTCATTGATTTATATTTTCTAACCTGAATGTGAGAAGAATTGCCATAACACCATCACCGCCTGCACGTTTCATGCTTAACGAAGTTTTCAATGTAATAGACTAACATGCTTGAGAACCATTTCCAGTTTCTGGACCAGTCCATTTTCAGCAAAGGGGAAATGCACAACTAAAGATGTACATACATGTCATCTGCTTCGATATTTAGTGTTGAATCAAGCAAAGGAAAAAATATTTTCAATCCTGGAGGTCCCTCGGTAACTCACCCTTGCTTATAGTGTGGTCCGTTTGTGCAATTTTCTTTGTAACGAACCCGTGGGATTATGCATGGATCCACATGGGTTTGTTACAAAGAAAATTTTGAGCCTAACCTGTAACAATATCATATTGCTACACGTTAGGTTAAAAATTTTCTTTATAACGAGCCCTCGAGTATGGATCTACTTCATAAAAAAAAATGTACTTTAGAACTATAGTCTAAAACTATTATAAAGAATTTTATCATTTGTGCAAATGATACAAGAATAATGACTTTACTTTTTTGTCAGACTGTGGTTAAGGGTATAACTCCAAGCCGGAGAAACTAGACCGACAGTCATAACCGAGAAAATTCTTTATTTTTTATTTTTTTTTTTGCAAGTGTTATAAAGCTGAACTTATTCGATTCAAAATTAAGCGTGTTCCATAAGTGTTTACTTGATACAGTTTAGAATAACTTCGAGATATAAAATTTAAAAACGAAATGTACAATGAAAGTATTCGTAACGTTTACGTACATTTGTTTACTCCAATAAGAGGGTGTGCATATCAGCATTCAATAATTAGAAACTGCTGATATCAAACCATTTATATTATTTATATATTATTTTACTTTCGTCGTGCAGCTTTTTAACTCATTTCATTGTCAGTCTTTAAAGATGCATGCAGATTTTAAGCAAAATGTATGCAGTGGCTTACCATGATGAATTTCTAAACCGGAAAAGGAAGGGACACGGTATCTTCAAACTGGTCTTCATATTTCTTTCAAGAAATTGAACCTAAAACCAGTCAGACTTAAATTATCCTGGTTGAGTACAACCTCTACATAGTATGGAAGAGATTACATGCGTCTTACGTATACTGATCATTGTAGCTGCAAAGCACCCATTTACTAGTCAAAACTGCTGAATACAAACGATGTAAACTGCTTTTACTCATTCTTTATGCTTCACAAATATGATATTCACATGAAAGAACTACTCAAAAATATATATGTCAAACATGGTTGAGTTTCGGAATTTACTATTTCTGTAAATAGTTTGGGTGCTATGAAATCCATTTGACCGTCATATCAATATACATCAAAGATATATTGCGTTTGGAAATGCAGAGGCTGCTTTACTGATTGCATGGTTTCTGACTAGATCTTACAATGTGTTATGAGAAAACAAATCGTAAAGTCCTTGATGTTTCATTACCATTCGCGTCAAAACTTGCATATAGCACTAGGTTTCGCACACGTTAGCGTTTGTTTGTAAACCCCCCCATTGATTTTAAAACCAAAAGGCATCATGGATATAAAAAATATGCAAAATATTTTGTCATTTTATTCATTGATCTATAAGTTCTAACCTGATTGTCACCAGGGTCCCAAGCCATGTCAACTTGTTGGCGTTTCGAATCAAACAGGATTTTGTTCACTAACAATGTGACCATATGCATATGGGTCAGTCTGTTTTTGAAGAGAAAGATGTGATATAGTTCACAGTCTTTGATAACCTCAATAATTACACAAAGTTTTGAGTTGCATCTCTTGAAACATATACAAGACTTACTTGTTTTATTTGTTAAATTTGTTTTAAAGATATTAAAACTAGTCATTGCAAATGTTGAATTTAGACAACACAGTTTTACTAAAATAGACTGTTCTAGAAACCAGAAATGGAAGTGAGCTGTCTGTCTGCATGTTTACTTTGAGAGGTTCCGTTTTCTTTGAAATGCCAAGAAGTCAACAGTGTTACAGACCCCTTAGCAACTGTCGTGTTAGAAATTATTCATCATTAAATGAAACGACCAAAGTTTTGTGTATTTTTTTATACCCTTGATGCTTTCGATTTTCAAAATCCGTTTTGGTTACAAACAAATGGGAGGGTGTTTGAACACTAGTGAAGCTCAAGTAAGGGAGTGATCACTCTAAGCAGCTTTTGGATTTTAACTTCTTGCATATAATTATTGGGTGGTTATTTTTATAGGAAACACCACAAATTATAAGTATCTATGTTATTGTAATGTTAGCATACAGTTTAAGGGGAGTAAAGGAAATGTTTAAATTGCATTTGATTCTCTTATTCAACCAAGCATGCACTCAGTGCATATATTTTTAGAAAGAGCAATAGTTTTACCCTTTTTTAAAGATATTTTTGGAAGTTGTAACTAATGCACATTGAATGAAATTGAGTTTAGAATAAAGTGAATCTGGCATGTAATCTTAACTTGAACGTGCATTGACAAGATAGTAGAAAAAGTACATATTTCTAGTGACATCATTCTAAAGGCTTGTAAAGATGTTACACTGCGAAGTATATCTTTTTTCTATTCTTGAGAATTGTTGTTAAGTATTGTCTCAACTTTTAATTTGCTATCTAGTTGCAGGGATGGTCCTGGCTTATAAAATGCTGTTACCAAAAAACATCGCCAACCTAAATATTTTGTCGCCAATTTTCAAAAAATATCGCCAGAACAAGTAGTGAATATTTTTCAATTGTATTTGCCATGTTGTAGTAAGCCACAAAGTAAGTATTCCTCATGGCACTGATAATGGCATTTTTACTGTTACTAATAGTAATGTTCTTCACTAAAAAAATCTCACCAGAACAAGTAGTGAATATTTTTCAATTGTATTGGCCAGGCTGTAGTAAGCCATAAAGTAAGTGTTCCTCATGGCACTGATAATGGCATTTTTACTGTTACTAATATTAATGTTCTTCACTACTTACAAGGTCTTTGCATATTGCATCACCATTACTGCATAGGTATGTCTCTTCTCACCTGAAAAAAATGCATTTTCAAATGTAAAATATCACCTTTCTGACATCTACAATATCTCACTCATTTGTTTAATAGAAACATCAGGTATTAAGCAAGGCTATATTATGTATATTATTTTCCAAAAAAAAAAGTTTTGTAAGGAACATTAGTTAATGATATTTTAATACTAAGACCCTATCTTCGCATTTTGCAGTTTAAGACAAGACCGTCGATTTCATGCATTCAGTAATTAATTCCCTTTCCCCCTTTATGGCTAGCTTCACAAAGTACATCTCTGTCAACTAGGTGTTCAGAAATTTATTTTTGCTGTGCTTTACATGCTTTGCTTATAGTGAATTCTTAAATCCCTAGAATGATCACTGAATGCTGTAGAATGTTTCTCAACAAGCAAACTAGGATCTCCATTTCCACCAGTGAAACTTACACAAGTCAACAACTGGCATAAATGTACCATATATATATATAAGCATTATTTACCATCAATAAATTAAAAGAAAGCAATGATGCATATGTGCGCCCCCCTTTGGGAAAAAAATTGTTTTTGAGTCACCATTGTTTTATGCATATACTAGTTAATAAGGAAATATGGTGGGACATAACATAAATTCACACCCATTTTAGGTATTGTTAGCTATAACAAAAACGGGCATGGTTTATTTGTCAATTAATTTGTGCTTTCACTCAATGTAGAACAGTCGGTTAATTTCAAGTATGTCAATGAGGGTCAAGTCTAACCTTCAGCTATTGTATAGAATATGAAATGAAATAAGGGCACATCGGAGGGGGCAAATAACGCACTCCACAAAGAAAAATGCTGTGACCTTTTTGAGAATTTCACATGTATTGGACCTGAAAAATCAGAGAATATTTAGTGAAAACGATGCTCAAATATGCCACAAAAATTTTCCCAATGGTAAGTCAAATCTGCATGTTTTTGGATTGCATCTCCTGCATTGGCTTTTGAAAAGATGTATTTTTTTTCTTGACACGCTAGAATAACTGTATGGTATTAACTAAATTTATTAAACAATTATTATTATTCTTTGGAAATTAATTCTTTCTATACATATATAACTTCGATACGAAATGGGCTTTTTTCATTGGAATATATTTGGATTTCTTGGGACTATTGGAATAGGTATGACTTTTAGGAAATTCATTCACCATGCTCTAAGATAATTTGATCCTTTCACTCCTGTATTTTGAGAATTAAATTTATTTTCAATTATGCAAAACTTGTTTGTTTTGCTATTGCTTGTGTAGTTTAAGTCCCAACAGTTGTAACAAGTGATTAATAGCAAAAGGAACAGATCAATGAGCAAAATTAATATATTCCTTACTGCGCCTGGATTCACATTTGGTGACACTCACCTTCAAAATATCACAGTCATTTGTAAATGAATTGATGACTTGTGCCTTGATACATATATCACAAAACATCTGCTTTAACTTCATATCATATCTGTCACAGACACCCAAGTTTCCAGCTATCAAGAAATTTTTGGGAACTTTTGACCCATTCATATTGATGTGGTATTGCTCTTGAAGCATTTCTACCATCATGTAGATGATGCTAAACTTCCAAGTATAACATCAAGTTCAGTGACTCTTATCTGATGAATTTTTACTAAATCCAAATGCTGTTAATTTTGTTAACTTATTCTTAGGATAAGATGCAATGTCTAACTTAACGTTTACCCTTGATAATGTTGCGCTGTTGACGGTATATATTTCTTATTGAGATTTTTTCTATTTGCTTTGTATTTGTAAGCAGTAATCGGTACTTCAAAGGTAATAAGTTTTCTCAGAAGTTTCAGCAAAGCTCTTTTGTTGGTATAAAAAAAACAACAGTAGGATTAGCTGTTGTTCAATTAATTGTACCTTTTTCTGTATGTGTCTTCAGAGGTTGGTCGATTGTATGAATCCTAACATCAATTTATGTTCTTTGAATTGCTTGGATTATGTTTTTATTTTGAAGTAAACAAAAGCAAAGTGAATTCTAATACACAGTCAGGGACAATACTTTATACAGTACAGGAAAAACCTGGGGATAAATGCTTTCTCTGTCTTTTTAATTCACTTGCAGAAATGTAGGAATATCAAAATGTTTATTTTGTTGAAGGTACTTTCCAAATGTTGGAAATTATGACTACATGCTATATTAGATTTCAGCTTGATTAGTTTCTAACCCAATATCTTATGCAGTTTATGGGTATAAAAAAACAAAAAGATAATTCTGAGACCCAGTTAAATCTAAAAAAAGTTAATATTACTCCTTAAAAATGCATGTTTCAAAATACTTTGAGTATAGCTATCAAAACACCTTAAATACAAAGTGAGACAGCTTTGTTTTACACATCTTCACTCACTGGGAGAAAATTGTCTCTTCTGTTTGGCCATGAACCAGAGGCTTCAGAAATGCTTAATTATGTGTATTTGGATGCATATTTTTTATCTGGGACACAGAAAATCACCCATGCAGGAGTCCTACTTAGCATGCAAATATTTAGCTGGGCAGCAAATTCAAAGACTTGCCAGTCTTTCTTCAACCACCTACTGAGTGGGAGTATGTGTTGATTAATTGATCATTTTAGCTGTGCTGATATTTACAAAGACAGAATTCAGTGGTTAAAAGACCCCCAGATGTGCCTGTTGTATTTATAGGAGTACACAAAAGAACACGATGTAATATCTGGGCAGCAAATTCGAAGTCTTCCACTAACAGCATGGGTGGGAAAATGTGTTGATATTTACAATGGCTGAATTCAGAGGCAGAAAGACCCCAAGATGTACATTTGGTTATTATAAGAGTACATCCGAAGTTTAGCTTCCATTATTCTATTCATTTCTAATTGTAGCCAAATAAATAGTGCTTGAAGCCTCAAAATTAAGAATTTGATAAAATGTCATTTGTAAATTTGGATAAGTATTTTGGGGTTAAATGGCAAACTGACAAAGATTTTAATGAGATTCAGAGGAGTGCTAAAGTTGCTAGAACTGATAGTTTGGATAGTAGCCAAGTATAAGAAGGTGTTTGATGCCTGGTTTAGTGTTTTGAGATTAAAAAAACAACACAAATGCTTCAACAAGTTTCTAAAAGAATGAATAGTCATCGCTTTCATATTAAAAATTATAAAGATCCTCAGTTTTCATCTAATATTTCTACACATTTTAACACCCATAATCACTGTCTACTCGATTTTTCTTTCATGCCAATAGATATTGTGCATGGAGACATGAACAGACTTATAAAAGAGACTTATTGGATTCATAAATTAGATACTTTGTATCCTAATGGCCTTAACACCAATGTATTATATAAAATTGTATAATTTTCTTTTCAATTGTGAAATTGTATATCTTTTATAACACTATAATTGTGTGTATGAATTAAAGGATGATTGTTCTTTCTTGATACAAATTGGATTTTCAACAAAAACTTGATCCAATGTTTACAGAAATGATGTGTCATTGTGCAGACTAGGCTGATGGAGTTTTATGTGTCAGTGTTAAAAAGAGTTTGGAAATTAAACTTGATGGCAACTAACATTTCTTCTAATCTGCAATGTTCAACATTTTCTGGGAGGGGACTCCTATTTTTACCAAAATGAGAGTCCTGCACTCCTAGCTTTACAATCCTAGCGAGACCTCTGATGAAGGTGTATTCTGAACCACAGATAAATTAACCTTTGACTCGATAGTTGATGATTTAAAGAAATTTTCAGTGCATGTTGAAAAGTTTAATTTAGAACTGTGTTGTACTTCATTTTTAGAAGAAACACATGGTCAGACATTGGACGAAACACAATGCAGAGTCAGTAAATAATCAATTAAAGAGTTTGATCATTTTGAAATCTAAAAAGATACCATTTCTAATAGAGAAAATAATGGAGGTGACCAAAATAAAAGAGAAAAAGCAAAAATAGTTTGATAATTTCATTCACATTTTAAAGTGCAAACCAGATTTTAAATCAAAGCAGCCAACCTACATTTTTTTTTATTCCAATAAAGAAAACAGCTACAAAATCACTATAAAATGAAGAAGATCAGAAAGAACCAGAAATAATTACTTTGCTTTCACAACATGTTTTTATTATTCTGTTAACAAAGTCTGATAGTTTTATTATCCATGCTTGTATCTTTAAAACCCTTTCCATTTTAAGTTCATAATTTTTATGATTTGTCTAAATTAGGTTCATAATCACAATTTATTTATGTATAAAATTGATGCATTTGTTATCACTGAATACCCAAATCATATTTTGTAGTTATCCGGTAGTGTGTTGACATCATCATTTAGAATCTTTTAATAATTACACACATAGACCTATCTTGCAGGCATTATGTGGTATCCTTTGGTGAATTAATGATTATGAGCAATGATGAATATACAACTTTAGAAAGTAAAGTGCACTAAACACTTTATAGCTGTGACTCTTTCAATTATGCTTTTATTCATTTATTCATTTTTTTCTTAATGCTTATCTGATTTTCTTTTTTATATCATTATCTTTTTTTATTGTATATTTGTTAAAAGAGAAAGATCTAAAAAGTTTATTAAATTATTATATTATTAAAAAAAAATTAAATTCATGCTTCTTCATCAAGGTCAATGTTCTAAACTAATTTCTTGGTTATAAATGAAATCCAACAGTTATTCCTTTTGAAAAGTTTCATTAATAGTGAAAAATATAAAATAGATCACAGCTTCTCCTTGTTGTCTTGGACACAGTTTGCATTAAAAACCTGTTTTTTGTTTTAAAGTGTGAATAATCTTTAAAAAAAAATTGAAAGATAAAAGTAGATAGTCTCTAGGACTAGGCTTTCATAGCTGTACCAGGATGTTAACCCCTCCCCTTCCTTTGGACATGTATGCTATTGAGGGCAATGCCAACCATGTCCATGGGAGGAGGGGTACTTTTATGTGGCATTACATGTATGTGATTTATAATCTTTAATCAGTAGAATAATGTATCAGTCATCTAATATGTAAACCTCAGTCATTCAGAACTTGGAAAATCCTAATTTTTTGCAGGTGGCAGAGTGAGATTTTGGCTTTCTGATTTTAGAGGTTGGCTCCATAAAGTGACCCTCACCATGTCTCAGCCTCAAAGAGGAGTAATTCCTCAAAGCAAAGAAGCATTACTAAAGTCATACACAAAGAAACTTAAAGATGATGTCAAGTCTATGTTAGATAATTTCACAGAAATTGTCAAACTATCTAGAGTAAGTACCAGATATTTGGGTAACTGTGGCTATGTATTCAGTTCTTTTATTTGCAATCTTGTGTGACTTTTTTGTATCATCCATTCATCTATGTTAGATGGCAACTAAATAAAGACTTCATTTGTGTTGGAGTTGTAATCATCATTATCATCACCACCATCACCATAATTATCAATGGTCAACCTATCATCATCATAAAAATTGTTTTACCCATGTTAGAAGACAGGTAAACGTTTTTTTTTATTTTCTCCCTGAAGTGTTGGTGTTACTAGCTCAGATGTATTGTATACAAGTTTTATTTAACTGTATACATCAAAAAATGTGATCTTTAAATTAAGATATTGTTTTAATTTTTCTTCATATTTTTGAGCAAAACTCTTTGCAAATAATTTTGGTCTTTTCATGAAAAGGTTGACTTATTCCTGAATGCTTGACAAGATTTGTATTGATGACAAAAAAGAACTTTATTTTTATATTTATATTTATATTTTACATTTTACAAGATTCATGAAGAAAAAATGATTATTGGATCTGAGACTATTAGTTCTCTATCAAAACCTCCAGCTAAATTTTTCTCGAATTAGAAGTTCAAACTAACTTGTAAAATGGTTTGTCTCTAATAGTTGTGTAATAACTCTTGGTCTCAGTTTGATTTTCTAGAGAACTCTGTTTATAGTATGAACCATTCATTTTGCAAAACATTACAAATGTTTGTCCTAAGTAACTGATTGGATAATGCTAACACTGAAGCGGCAGCAAATTTTGACCCAAAATTGATGCATTTTTCAGGTAACTGTAATAATTAAGTATACCAGTATTTTATTTTTGGTTGAATTTGAAAGTGCTTAATCCCTGAGGGGAATATTTTTTTACTGGAACAGCCCTTACAACTTTTATAATGCCTTGAACTGCTTTTATATTAAATTTCACAGTATTTGGCTGACTAATTTTCGGAGGAAAAATGTTTTGCAAGAGCCATTAGATTTTCAGAGCCTCATTTGTGTGTGTCTGTAGTCATTAGTAGATGGGCTTGGACTGAGAGCACTTTTTTGTTATTGCAGATAGAAGAAGATTCTCAGGTAACCAAGATACTTCAAGCAGAACAGGATCAATATGAAATGCAAGTCCGAGCCGCTAATATTGTAAGTAAATAATTTATCTAATAGTTTGATAATGCACTCAAGGATTATAGCAAATACTACACTTGTGCTGGTGTAGTGTCACATATTGCTACAGTTGTGCTGGTGTAGTGTTGCATAGTGCTGCACTTGCGCTGATGTGGTGTTGCATAGTGCTGAACCTGTGCTGGTGTAGTGTTACCGCCGCAAGTTTGAAGCTATTGTTTTGAATCCAGGACACACAGAAATACAAAAGTGGGTGTTTATATAAGATAAAAGAGTGCCATTCATTTGAAACTTTTGATCTCTACAAATATTTGGGACAATAATAGCTTTCAGAATAAACCCATTGGTATCCATATTGACATGAAACTAATAATTGCATAGTTTATGTTTAGTATCTATTTACTGTATTCTGAATAAATCTGAGAAAATGGCTTAATCTATGCTATACAGCAATGCTTTCCTTTTCAGTATACAACATCTCTTTCTTTATATCTCTAGTTCATCGGATCAGACTTGGATCTCATTTTGTTATAGAAAATAAAAAAAAGATCAATCCCTATTGTTTAGCATAAAGAAAATCATGATCAAAACTGGTATCACATATCATTAATTACTTGTGCCCAGAAATTTTAATCAAACATGCAACTTGTAATAAGTAATATATTCTGTTCAATTTTCTGTACAAATAGAATTTACAGTACACTTTAAGTAACAAAATTCAACAAAATTGTGATCCTTGAAAATGTTGTTAATGTCTACTGGTGGCATGAATATTTTATTAATGGAACAATTGTTTTAAAAACATCTAGTTTCCACATTGATGGCTGTTGTTTCACAAAATAAATGTCCATAGTTTGTGAGAAAATATAGTGTTGCTGTAAGTGAACGTTAATACTCAAATATAGCTACATTCACATTCAAACGCAGTAAGGCAATATCCATTGTTTTCACATGTACACTTGTTGTGTATTGAAATTTCTTGGAGAAAATTATTAACATCCTTTCAGATGTTGGATAGTTTGAAAATTAGGGTAATTTACAGAGAAAACCAAACAATAAAATTACGAGAAGCTTTTTTTGACAGTTATTGCTAAATGATTATCAAATGATTATAAAACCATTGAACAGCACACACACACACACACACACACACACACACACACACACACCTCAATGTCGATGTCCAACCAAGATATTATCCTCTTAAGTTTTCAGATGACTGTCTGTAACTCATGCCCAGCACTGTATTTTTTTCCCTTAATGTTTGTGAATTATTGAGGAAAAAGTGTGTCTGCTTTTCATTGGATTCCAATTTTTGCATCTAATGTTAGGCAAAAAATTTAAAGATCCAACTAATGACTGTCCTTCTTTAGAAGCAGTGTGACCATTTCCATAATTTAGTAATTAAATTACCTGCTAAAATATCCCTTTCCTAAAATTGATATGCATGCAGGAAAATAAGTTGTTGTTGTTGTTGTTGGGCTTAACGCCATTTTTCAGCACACGATAGGCTATTCATGGCGGCCAGTATTAATGGTGGAGGAAGAAACCGGGAAATCACCGGAAAGAACCACCGACCCACGAGAAGCTACTGGCAAGCTTTCTCACATATCTACATTCGCCGAATCCTAGACTCAAAACTCACACAGACAGAGGTGAGGTGGCAGTAATCCGTAACGGACAGCGCTTTAGACCACTCGGCCACTAGGGGCCCCACTGGAAAATAAGTGAATTCAGTGTATAATTATTGGTTTTTGCATTTGTATGGGAAAATATAAACAAGTTTTTTGGATATACTGCACGACCTGGGAGTGAGGTAAAGCCATCCGAAAAAAACAAGTTCATATTTTTCCATTCAAAGGCAGTAACCTTTTTATTATATGCTCATTTTTGTTTTATTACCAAAGACTTAACAATAAAATTCACAACCAAATATATTTAATAATAAAATTTATTTTTTTGTTCTTAAAAAAATGAAGTTCACAATAGTAGATTCCTTCAATACATGATAATAATATTCATGCACATATAGCTCCTCCCACTGACCTTTTAACTTCATAGCGTACCGCATGCTCACATGCATCAAGCATGAGGAGAACAATATGAAGGTGTTCAATATGAGGGAATATTGAATAATTTTGACAATGTAAAGTTAACAGAGAAAAAAATGAGCATATAATAAGAATTAAAGTATCATCTTTTTCTCAATTCAGGGTGGTCCAACATCTTAAACACATGGCCACATGAACCAAAAATGTAAAGTTCATGGGCCATACATGATATGTATATTATAGTAATAATATATAGCATGTGTGGCCCATATTTATCTTATAGTAATTATACTATAATTAAAGAACTAATTTTTTATGAGTACAGGCCACCCACAAAAATTACCCACAGGCCTGTAGTTGGTCCTCTCTGGCTCAATTTGTTTTTTTGGTGGAGGTGAATCTGGCAGATTTAATAATTAATGAACCAGATTTGACAAATATCTTTCTTTATATTTTAACAAAAAAAATTGACTTCAAAAGCCATGAAAAGCTATAAAGAACCATCTAGTTCTCCCCTGATTTTGTTGCAGTGTTTAGTTTTTACTTGTTCACAGTCAAAAAACCAACTTTTTATTTCATCACATGTCTACACAGATCCACAGAAATATCATTTAAAGTGCAGATCGACAGAGAATTTTGCAGTTTTAGAGGAGACTTGAAGTGTTTTAGCTAAGGATGCATCATGTATGTAGTTACAGTTAGCATGTATTGATCTCCTTGGCAACTTAGCATCTTTTTATCTTTTCACTTACAACTAGTGGAGGATAATTAGCTCATGTACAAGAA
>JAEAOA010002337.1:0-85000 GCA_016746295.1 Potamilus streckersoni | reverse complement strand
GTCTGATTCCACTCCCCCCCACAAAAAAAAAAAATTGGGAAAACCCCATAGCAAAAATGTATAGCCATACCAACATTTTAAGAAAAACTTCCTTGCAATATATCTGTTCATGTATTAAAATGATGCTGATCTAATCTTCAACATTGCTGCTTTGACAGTCATCCTGAAAATCTATTGTTTGGCTACTTTGACCACTGGTCATCCGCATGGAGTTTCTACTGAAGCAATGTGTAACTGGTTCTGGGCAATGTGTATCTGGTTCTACGTAATGTGTGCCTAGTTCTATGCAATGTGTAACTGGTTCTGAGCAATGTGTATCTGGTTCTGTGTAATGTGTGCCTAGTTCTAGCAATGTGTAACTGGTTCTGGGCAATGTGTATCTGGTTCTACGTAATGTGTGCCTAGTTCTATGTAATGTGTATCTGGTTCTGGGCAATGTGTATCTGGTTCTATGTAGTGTAAGCCTAGTTCTATGCAATGTGTATCTGGTTCTAGAAAATGTGCAACTGGTCCTAGGCAATTTGTACCTGGTTCAAGACAATATATGTCTGGTGTCTGGTTCTGAGCAATGTGTAACTGTTTCAGGGCAATGTGTATCTGGTTTTAGGCAATGTGTCTGGTGTTTGGTTCTAGGCAGTGTGTGCCTGGTTCTGGGCAATGCGTATCTGGTTTTAGGCAATGTGTGTATGGTGTCTGGTTCTAGGCAGTGTGTGCCTGGTTCTGAGCAATGGGTATCTGGTTTTAGGCAATAAGTGTATGGTGTCTGGTTCTAGGCAGTGTGTGCCTGGTTCTGAGCAATGTGTAATTGTTCAGGGCCATGTGTATCAGGTTTTAGGCAATGTGTGTCTGGTGTCTGGTTCTAGGCAGTGTGTGCCTGATTCCTAGCAATGTGTAACTGGTTCTGAACAATGTAACTGGTTCTGAATGTAAACTGCTGCTCATCTGACTTCCAGCATGATACCACAGTGGCCATCTAAAAAAATTTGTCACTGTTGTTGCACAAAGTGTGGCATTCACTAAAATATGTAGTGTAGTATTTAAATAGTTCTAGATGAACACTGTGCAGATAACAGCATGAACATATCTGCACTCTGTTAAAAAATATTTAAAATTGACCCAATTATTGCTGGGGTGAAGTCAAAGATAATAGCTTGCATGTTTGTACATCAGTTTGCTTATCAACACAGTGACTTGTACATATATACAAGATAACTTTGTATTTGGTTGCATTCCTAAAAACGAGCTATATAGTTTGCATGGAGACTTTTAGTTTAGGGCCAAATGATTTAAAACTGCTTGATTCAGGTTTTTTTAATGTACCACTGTATGTATGATAATATAAATAACTATGAATGGATTTACATCAAATTCAGTTCACATATGATTTATACCTTGAATGATGCCAGTTAAATACATTTTTTATATAATTAATTACAGATTTAACCAAATATAGCATGTTGGTACATCTTGACACTGAGATAGCATCATTGATTGTTTTCATCCATGAAATTAGGTTCACGGTCGAAAGACATAACAAAGCCTTGTATACAGCACATACGGGTATCTTGTGGATTTATTAACTGACACACGTAAGAATATTTGTGTTGCTAAATTTAGTATAATGGATTTAAAGTTTATATCATTATCAGTTAACAATAATATACGGACAGGAGAAATTGGCTTATAACGGATTCCTGGTAATTCTTTTTGGTCAGTTGCGTGTCAGAAATTATGTCGATCCAAGTCAGATAGGGCCACCATTACTAAAAAAGACATGATATAATATCTTTTCGGAAATTGCTCTGCATAATTTTACAGGAAACATTCTGGACTTAAGTTTTTAAGAATATTTTTACAAATTACATTAATCTGTCATTAAATATGGTTTTGCTATTAATAATAGAAAACTTTAATCAATTTTTAAAAGTCGTTTAAAAGAATGTGACGGCGTTTGGCATAAAGCGATCTTTAAAGTTATAGAAATGATGTAGACCTAGTTAATAATGACCACATTTTATAAATGCAGAAAAACATTTGCATAACTTGATTTTAAAAATGCTTGTAGAACTTGGCCAACTTTTACAGGATTCATCCTGACATACGAGTCTTTCAATATTGGACAAATGATCCTGGCGTGTCACCAGGGATTTTAACTGAAATATTAGAAAAACATTTCCATATCTAGTGAAGGAAATGTTTTGGCATGCAAACCAAAAACTGCTGCAGCTTCAAATCGTAATGTATGTACATTGGTCCACTCAACATATCAGTAGATACACTTTGCCATAGTAAATGACTAACCATTTAATTTTGTTGGAAGAGGTGAGTCGGAACCTGGAATACTCTTGCTCTAATTTGCATAAATACGAACTAAATCTATCCATTATATCAGTTGGTAGAAAACAATATTGCCTTAAAGCAGGGCGTTCATTCTTCTTGACTGGGGGACAAGACACGCTGTCGCATGCCGCAAGAGCAATAACAGTTTAATAATTAAATACGAAAACCTAACAATTATTACCTGAAACTAATAACATTTTTATGTAACGGTTGTAATAATACTGTTAAATAAAGTAAGAAAACATCGTCAGAAAGCAATACAGAAATAAGAAATAATAATTAAAATGCATTTGTTCAAAAGGACTGCCTACATGGCCATTGGTCCCACAATGTGATTGACTGCGCCGCAGTCAGTAGGGTGGATATATGCCTGTCTTAAAATAAAAGACATCCTGACTGTAGAGAGAATCCAAGCCCCCCCCCAACACACACACACACACACACACACACACAAATAGGTAGTTGATCTCTAATGGTCTAATATCTGTTAACTTGCGTATCTCAGTGAAGAGAAACAAAAACAAGCCTCGTGATACATCTAAAAGATGATGCACCTATTGTTGCACAAACAAATGCAGTGGGAATTGTAGCATTTGTAAAGAGAAACAAGGGTTTTGTGGAATTTGAATTTTTCACAATAAATTTACATTTCTGGGAGCGTTTAATTCAAGATCTGGATGATTTTTAAGTGTGCAGTTCTATGGCGGTAGATGTCCAATAAGCCTCAAGTGAAAAAGTGTTGTGTAATAATCTCACCTGGCCAATAAGGTATATACTGCGCACGTTGTGTCACTTGCATTATCGTTGAAAACTAATCTTTTTAACTTCTCCAAAACAACTTAAATCGTTTCAACCAAAACTTAATAGAGACCATCATGTTGCGTCTAACTTTAAAACTTGCGCAAACGATGTCATTCTGTCATCAAATATAGCCGCCAGTAATACTTACAATTATACAAACCTTGTCTATTTAAAAAAAAAAAAAAAAAAAAAACAATCGCCAAAATTGGACCAAATTTGACAGCAAATCTCATGGCATAAATCCATTCAATTTTATATAAACATGTGCTGATTCGCCATAAAATACTGAAACTGATACTGAAAAATAAGAAAACATTTATGCGACTTATTGTTAAATGCTACAAAATAGAATGGACCAAATTTGACAGCAAGCATTCACGCACGAAAACTTTTCAAATTTCTACAAGTAATGCTGATCCAAAGTGAAATATGGACGCTGTTGCTTAAAATCATAACATTTTAACAACTTCCGGGGGGGGGGGGCCTGGGACAACGCTCAACAGACTTAACCAAATGTGAAAGTACGCATTGTTTTTTCGAAAGGGACGTCAAATATGGTCTCCATTTACAATAATGAAAATAAAAAATGCAAAAGAAATTCTTCTCAAACGCTGTTAAATATTGCCGCGGTTACTAAAAATAGATGAAAGTTGATAACATCGTCTCAAAATCACTAAAGAGAATTTAATTAAATATAGCAAAAAGCATTCTGTCATTAAATATTTTTAACATTTTTATTTAAATTGTTCCTCTTTGACAGTTAAAGACTGCTGCCGTTACGAAAAATTGAAACTCCTTTGAGTCGTGTATCAAATACAACTAACATAATTTTATCAATTTTGACAGAAAGCATGTTACATGGAGAGCGTTTAAGTTTGAACAAATGGCGTTTTTTACCTTCAGATAAGGCCACCGCTACTCAAAGTGAAATGAAAGCACCATTTTTCCAAAAATGCGGCTGACATAATTTTAACAAATGTGTAAGAAACGTACAAGTTTAAAAACCATTCATATTTATAAAAGTGGTGCCGATCTACCATCAAACATGTGGTCAATGACAAAAAGTCGAAGAACATTTACACAACGTTGTTCATTACAACAAAATTGCTATCGAATATTTAGCGTTACCCCGGTGGCCAAGTGGTCTAAAGGGCCCGCCTTTTCTGACCACTGATATTTTACCGCTGTCCGCGTGGGTTCGAGTCTAGGGCTCGGCAAACGTGGTTATGTGAAAAAGCTTGTCAGTACCTATGAGGCGCCATAGCGGAGAAAAGCTGGTCAAATGAGAAAGCTGCAGCAGATTTCTATGTTAAATGTCGAGAAATCCAATATCACGTGTTGGATTAAATTGCATGTTCTTAAAAGTTACATTTTCTAGATCGAGATTTTAGATCTTAAATGTTGAATTATACAGTGGTTTATTAAAGTTCTATTTCCTATGTCGACGTTTTATAGCGTATATTTCATCTTTTGAATGTCACAGCAACAAGAAGCAGCCTCCTTGTTTAAAAATAACAAAGGCGACCTCTAGCGACGAAATTCACAGTAATTATCGACCTGTGAATAGTAGCTTTCAAACTGTAAATGCATGAGATATAATGGCGCCTCATAATTGAATACTCGATTGGTGTATCTTAACAGAGTTATTTTAAATTGTTAAAGTAGACATTGTGTAATGTTACTTTTATCACCAACACGTTATTTTACTATACAAAACTGACAAGCACAATAAAATGTCCAGTCACCGCTGTGTAATTTAACAGACACAATATAAAAACTCAACATACGAAATGGAACTTTCAGCACAATCAATGTGATTCAACATGTTAAAATGAAACTCTCGACATGTGACATTGAAATTCCAACAACAGTCGTGTAATTCAGAAGATACAATCTAAAACTTCAACATCTGACATCGAGTTTCAACCGGTGCTGTGTAATTCAGCAGATGAAATCTAAATACTCAACATTTGAAATAGAACTTTCAACAAAAACTGTTTCAAGCAATACGTAACTTACAAATTCTCGACGTATGGTAGTGTGTGTGTGTGTGTGTGTGTGTGTGTGTGTGTGTGTGTGTGTGGTTTAGATTTTTAACGTAGCTTTAACAATTTTTCAGTCATATCGCTACTATGTCTGCAGTGTGACATTTTATAGTGATGTCTAGCACTGGGTCATCATGCCGCAGACATGTGGCATGATATCCGACCCAGACACATTATCCTGACACCAGGCCAACCAGTCCTAACACTAACCTCTTAATGCTGAGCGCCAAGCGAGGCAGCAGCTAGTACCATTTTTGTAAGTCTTTGGTATGACTCGGCCGGGGATCGAACCCACAACCTCCGGTATCCAAGGCGAACGCTCTAACCACTAGGCCACCGGAGCGGTCGTATGACATTGAAATTTCAATCACCGCCATGTAATTCAAACGACGCAGTCTAAAACCTCGACATATAAAATATATCTGTCAACCACTGTTTAATTCAACTGATACAATCTACAATCTCGATCTAGAAAATTTAACTTTAAGGACAAGCATTTAAGATACAAGACGTGCAATTGGAGTTCTGGACATATTCCATTAAAATTTCAACGGCAACGTTCTGATTAGACCAGCTTTTGTCCACTTCGGTGCATCATAGGAGGGCATCCAGAATGTTTTAATGCTCTGTGTTTTAGCACGTCAGAAAACACGTGTGTGTGTGTGTGTGTGTGTGTGTGTGTGTGTGTGTGTGTGTGTGTTATTTGACAGACAACCTCCAACATCTAAATTACTGAAGGTATTTTACATAAAACCTACCGTTTTCATGCACCATATAGCAACATAGCGTTAGTTTGATTCTATCCTTAATAGGAGTCACTTCCCGCCAGTCTCCTGCCACCATATTATTTATTTATTTATTTATTTATTTATTTATTTATTTATTTATTTCAGTTTTGTGACCAGTGGGACAAAACTCTGAGGACACTGCCACAGAGAATAAGAAATTTTCTTTCGCATCCTCAAAAAATTTTAATATATGTAAAACTGTCAGCTGTTCATGCATACATATGAATTATATTGCATGTGTATCTATAATAGATACAACCTTTTACAGAAACATTTCAGTAGCAATTTAAGTCAGACTCGTATTTACTAAACTGATAGACATCAAATGATTTCTAACAATTTAGTAAATACGAGTTCGACTTAAATTACTACGGAAATTGTTGTTGTTATTGTAAAATTATATATATATATATATATATATATATATATATATATATATATATATATATATATATATATATATATATATATATATATATATATATATATATATACACACACACACACACACACACACACAATTGTCGCCGATTAAGATAGCCATTGGAACCGTCGTCAATTTTCAGTTCCAGATCGATTATTTATTTTCTTTACTGTCTTTCTAGCTAAACGTTTGGACATATACACGTATATATGAAATTTCCTTTGTAAAAAAGAAGGAATTTATGTAAATGATTAACCAATCTGACAAAGTTTAAGCATCATTTTTTTTTAAATACAAAAGCTTACTTATATTAAGCTTACTTAGATTAAGCTTACATAGATTACGCTTACATAGATTAAGCTTACTTAGATTAAGCTTACTTAGATTAAGCTTACTTAGATTAAGCTTTAAGATTTATATTATGTGCCAATCATATTAAAGTCATAAAGCATTTGTTTCCCGATAATAAGTACATTTTCATTCGGTCAACTTTGAAATATAGATAGAGACACAGAACGCGCAGATTTTAAATTATTAGCAAAAAGTATATATTACCGGAGAAAGAAAGACAGGATTTAAATTTACGAGGCTGTATATTCACAATGATCATAAATCCATGTTTTTAAAATCTTTATCAACCCTACCCAATAAATAGCTTAGTTTTAAAATACACATGAGCGTTTGGTGCAAATTGTTATTTCCTTTAAACATCTCTTATAATAAGCTGTATTATCACGTTTAATATCGGTTTTTATTTTAATTTTATGTTCAACAATTTTATGCAAAAATCAGAAATATTACAACTGTTTGCCTGCGACGTAACCTCTGATCAAACAATCTCAAAGTTGTGCCCCTTGCAAACTCTTTCGATAACTTAGGACGACAACCTTGGCCAATCACAGATGAGCTTTTATCAGAGATCCAATCATGTTTGATCTTACAATAGATTTCAATCACCTAGCAACGACAAAACTGCAGTGTACATGTGTTGGAGTCTGTCGCTCAATATTTCCCAATGGATCAGACAAAAAGACCGCTTCAGGTGCCACCAGAATTTGCAACCTACGCAGAACAGCATGGTCTATTTGATTTATATAAGGTTACACTTTTCTTTTCTTTTTTTTTTTAGAGCAAAATGTAGAACATATACCGGCAAATGCGCGTTCTTGACGAACCAGTCACTATCATTAATTCTAAATCACGTTTCCCTTTATTTTACTATACAGTACCCGTATATTTTGCTTCATTAGTGATTATTAGGATTTGAACATCCTCTTTACATTCTAGGATTATGTTTTGATATATTGTCAGTATGCGGCAACATACATGTTCAGAATTTCGTCAGGTCAACATAGCAAAACACGAACATTACTTGAACGGTAGCTTTCTATGATATCGTTGGTTCTGCGTTATCGGAGTATTCGAAGTTGTCGGTATTTTTTTCTGCATATATTCACCAATTGTGTACTTGACTTATATACATTACATGCCCATAACCTAAAGTTTTGCATCACTAGCTGATTTCGGGACAATCATTGGAGCTCTGACAAGTACACTATATAAAAAATACACCCATGAATATCACTGTTTCCAAATAATGTCCTTACCCCATATTCTCAAATAGAATTTAAAATTCACTGTAACAAATCATTTAATCATATATCAATTAATGTCCAATGATGTTATGCAAGAGATAGAATATATAATTACTCTATTTGTCAAGAACCAAGTGATTGAATCTAAGATAACAAATAAAAGTCAAAATGGGAAGTATGAACAGTTGTTTTTTTTTTCCCCTGGTAGCCTTTGCAATCGACAAGTATTGACTTTAAAACTTTCTTGTTTATTACTTTTCATTGGAACACTGGGAGTTTTAAACAGTCTGAGGCTAAAATGTACATTGATGCTCATGTTGATTGTCCATTGTCATTGACAATCCTGGAAGTACTCTTCCTATCACATGTAGTTACAGATACATTTCTTTAATTCTCTCTGATAAATTTCTATTGGATGGCACAGGTGACAAAAAGAGTGCCACAAAAGTAGTATCCATTTTTCAAGTTGATTTTGTTGAACATATCCATAAAGATCCTAACATTAGGACAAGTATATGCCATCATAAAAAATATTTTTTCAATATTGCTACAGTATCAGAGTAACTCCCCTTGCATAACCTAGAATCTACATGGTGTCTATTTATCAATCATTTCCAGCAGTCATTTGATTTTAAACTGGGTGGGGCATAATTCTACATATCTGCAGCATGCAGCATGATATGCCCCAGTGTTAGACATCACTATAAACTGCCGCACTGCAGACATCATAACAATTTGACTGCAAAATTTTTAAGCTATTTTAAAAATCCAAATCATATGTACTGATTTAAACTGGAGAATAAATGCATTTTAATATAATATCTTGAAGGTCAGTGTTTTTATTTACTTATTTGCTGATTTAACAGGTATGGTAGACACTGAGTATTAGATAGAAACATTCATGCATAATTGATGAAAAACTATTTGAAATAACACCTAAAACCTGCTTGTTGTTATTTGGAGATTTGTTTTATGCATTTCATTATGGCACCATCTTATTGCTTACAGAAATGTAAATGTTGGGATATTTTAAGATCTTTTCAGAGAAAGAGTTTGGTTTGGTATGATTGTGTGGATTTAACAATATTCTTTGGCACATGACAAGTGATACATGGTGGCCAAAATATTTGGTGGATGAAGAACCTTGGAAAATCCACAGAAGAACTACCATCCAAGTGTAAATTACTGGCAAGCTTTTTAAGTTACACACACTGGTCAAGCTGAGACTCAAACCCACATGAGACAGAGGTGAGATGTATGTGATCTGTAATGATGAGCACCTTAGGCAACTTAGCCACCCAGGTCCTCTCTTAAGAAAGTCAGAGATTAGACCTAAATATGGTAGGACAGTATACATAAAGATACATTTTGTAAATGGACAATGAAATGAGGTCTGAAGGTGATAATACGTTTATTATGATATCACTTTTATTGCCTGTGTTGCAATATAAATACTGATACATTTCAACATCTCATAAAATATAGAATAAAAGATGAAGAACATTGTTTTATAAAAAAATTTGTACCAGAATCATTTTTGTCTTTTGATAAAAAATGGAGAGGTTCATTAGAATGAGATTTGTGAAACAGGTTGCATAATTTTTTATAATTTTAACTTCTTGCAGCCAGCCAGAATGTTAGCTTTTGTAAATGTCATGCTTAATTTACACACATTAAAGATCCCACAAGTTAACATTGTAAATATTCTGTATTTAGACCTCAGACAATCTTCAAATTGTTATCAGTCTTCCAGCACATGAAATTTTTCTGGGTTTTAAATAAATATATAATTCCAACTGTCATAATCCATGAATCACAAACATTACAAGTTTAAACCCTGCTGCTTATGTTGGCATACAAGGTTGCTTAGTGTTTAATCATGAATAGACACATGATGTGTATAGTATGGTGTTACAATACTAACATCAAAAGTTGATTCATGAGGTACTGGATATGATGTGAAGAATATGGTGTGATACATTTGAGAGAAAATGTAATTGATGAATTGTAGAAAAAATATTGAATAATTGAGAGGATGAAAGTTATCAGATTAATTTTATTTATAGATTGTACAATAAACAGCATTACAGATGTGTGAGATAATCAGTTATGTAAGATTGCAGTCAGAACCATATATATTTGCTTATAAGAAAAGTCCAACTGCAAACTACTCAGACCCAGATCTGCTGTCACATGATATACTGGCAGATCTGAGTCTATGCAGTTTGTTAGGATTAATCATAGAACAATCAACATAGACCATAATCTGCATTTACATTATGTGATGGAAGATCATGATCTTTTTTGTCTGCAGTTTGTCTTGACTTATAAGCAAGTATATACAGCACATATGTAGATTACATTCTGTTAGCCATGGCAATAATCATCTTGGAATCAAAACAGTAATAATACTGTTGCTATTTATTTAATGGTAAACTTAATCCTTTTGTAGCAAATCATGCTATAAAAAGTTTATTTATATATCAATTAGTAATTACCTAAACAAATGTTCTGTTTAAAAGAGTATTTTTCCACTGTAATTTCAGAGACTTATGGAACAACTTATTGTTCACAAACCTGCCAACCCACTTACCTTTCTGGTTGAATTGCTGAAGAGGGACAATATTGATGGTATGTACATTGATTGATCTTAGTTAACAGTATAGGAAATTTATCTTTAGGAGTAACCTACCATTATAAATTACAAAGTGTATTTGTGAGTAGTTGTAGTACATTGTGACTTTGCTATTGCACGCACCATTGTAACATTAATTTGGATGTAACATGATCAAGGCCTGGGTCACGAAATATTAAATACATGTATTTTTCTCATACACAAACTATATTTTTTTCTTCTTAAAGGTATGAAAAATGAAATGTAAAATGTTTATTACAATTTTGGGGAAGAGATGGTGAAGGAATTCTTAAGATGATCATGGCAGGACTCCTGAAATTTCATATACATGTATTTTCTTGTGCATGAAAAAAAATCTTCTGAAACGTATGAAAAATAATGAGTAAAGATTTATTTGGGGATCATGCTGGGCTTTGCAAAAGTCAAAAATTGTAGTTTTATTTCAGATTGATGACAAAATATACCAGGTGATGATTTTTTTTTTGCATCAACGTTGTTGCCTGTTTAAACTTGTGTATACAGTCTTGGGTATGGATAGGAGAAATTTAAAGGCACCATGAAAAAGAGCTGTAAACTTGCATATAAAATGCACTGGAATCTATCTATTGTTACAAAAACAAATCCTTTGTTCATATTGATAAACCAAACTTAATAGTGCATTGTTATATCATAATCTGCATTATACTGTGATCTGGACTGAGTGTTGTATGCTGTGATGCACTCAAATAGTCATGCTACCTGACTAACTTGAATTAAAGACAGGAACATGAATGGATACAATCAACCAAATAGGGGCTAATTTTTTTTTTATATTTTAATTATACCCAGAAAAACAATAGTTTTGCTGAAACTTAAAAGAAAACTGATTACTTTGAAGCACCTATCATTCTGTGTAAACAGGTAGCAAATGGAAAAATTTTGAAACTCAGTCATTGATCTACATTTATTTGATTTTGTTGCCACAGTAATATACAGGCATTTGTTTGATACTCTAAAGTTGCTTTTTAGCAGTGGCTCTAATAACACATGCATACTTCATCAAAGGAATTTCAGCACCAAACTTAAATAAAAGCCATGGAATCTAATGGATAATGTTGTATTTTCCAAAGTGACTGGAAAACAATTATTATGATTTGAAAGTTTTCTTTTTTTCAGGATAAAGTCTATGTGTACAATCACTACAGATGGTGACATAAAATGCAAATAAAATTTCAAATCTTTTGAAACCTTTTGATTCATAGTTTATGGATAATTTTCAGGGTGTATTTATAGATCTATATCTTCAGTGACCTGGGCCTCTGTAACTATAGATGAAACTTATTTGCCAATCACCATGACAACATGCACAATTCAATAATCAGCTATGATTAGAATTTTATTATGAATAAGTAAATTATCATTACAAAGTAGAGATAGAGTGGTATACAAAGAGAGGGTGATAATGTTTACTGTTACGTGACAAGGTCTCATACTCAGTAACAAAGAAAAGAGTGAAAGCAAACAAGCTTTGAAAATTTTAACAAAACAATTTATTTCCCTAGACAACAATGTAAAAATTTGTAAATAGGACATACAGTTGGTGAATATAATCCAAATATGAGTCTAAGAATAAAAGCACAAGTCCTATCAATAAATAGTCCTATAGGAATCCAGATTCGAGTCCCAACGACGTACGAATATGGGGGGCAATGACATCAGATGCAGTCCAATGTATGAATAACAATTATTCCTCACTTGAATCACAGTCTTTTTTTCAGAATAATTCCAGAATAAACTTCCATGAATATCTTTGAGAAATTTTTATAAGAAAGTCAACTTGTTGAGTGTCCAGGAGAATAAATTATTAAATCCCAAAATCAGACTAAAAATACAATATTCTGGCAACAAATTTAAATTTAAATACACCTTGTTCTTTCAAGGTTTTGAATGACTCTGGCTAATGAAATATTAAGAATGCATATTTACACTCAAAACATCACTTCAAATCTCGCCAGATTGGTCATGTGATCTCTTATTATGCTAAAATTCACACATAGACCAATGTCACTCCACTAAAAGAAGAATCATGAAAAAGATTGTTTATAAACATTGATCATCATGCAGAGAAAGTATGTATGTGATGCTGACAAATCATTTTAACTTCCTGTTGATTTGTTACCAAGGTAAGATGAACTAAATGCCAACCTTCAAGTATTACATCTTCGTCTTGAATAAACTAACTTTGTGCTAAAAATATCTCACTTCTAAAAATAGAATCCCAAATCTGAGAAAAATATTCATTGCAATTAAATACAATAAAACAAAAATGAAATAAGAATTTTAAACCTTACGCACAAGCAATTTAATCACATATATGTAACATTACAATATAATAATCCTGATTTGATTATAGCCCTTTGATACCTATGACAACACTAAAAATAACTGTCTTTCTCATCTTTGTTATCATTTCAAAGTCCGAGTAGATCTCAGATAAGTGTGAACTGAGATATCTAATATTTTCATTATTTTTTAACATAGACAGTTATATGTATTAAACCCACTTAATTTGGGTACTTCCTGGAATCATAGTTCTATTTAATCACTGTGCAATGGTCTGCTTGATGATTATATGAAAAACAAATTATATCTTACAATAGGTATGGATAATTCTGTGTATGAAGAGAGAGAGAGAGAGTGAGGGGGTGAGGAGAGAGGGAGGGAGAGGGTTATGTAGTCACCTTAGATAGGGTATATGAATTAAGCTTCAAAACACATTTAATTTTTCTTCCTAAAGTTTCCGTTACCAATTACCTAAGAAGAGGGTTGTTTTGGGTTTACACGGCACAGAGGACTGTATTGTTTCTATTTATATTAAATAATATCCTTAAGTATAATTTAAATTACCTGACACTTTTTGCTGAATTTCGAGTCATATCTTTCTGACATTTGAACATGTCTTATTCACTTATTGGAATAAATGTTTAAATATATGCTCTTACTTAGGGGTACTTCCTTGTCAATGACAATTAAAATATTTGTGTGATATGAAGTACCTGTTTTGTTTTTAAAATAAAATATATTGTGTCTGTCAAGTGTGGACAGTATTTCCAGCACATATTACATTTATTACATGTACTATTATATTGTTTTATATAAGAATCATTATTATACTGGTATGTATATAAATCATTTGATATGTATTATTATGTTGCTTTGTGTAATATTCGTTTTATATGCTCCATTTCAGTACCACAAGTTATCATTTTGGGTCCCCCAGCTTCTGGGAAAAAGACTATATCCAAGATGGTGGCTAACAAATTAAGGGCAGCCCACCTAACAAAAGAGAACCTTATTGGTGAGGCGGACCATGAATTGAAGTCACAAGCACAGACATTTATTAACAAAAAGAAGGTAAATTAGATGGAAGCTTCATTTTTTTGTAGATTGATTGTTCAGATGGTTCTAAATGTTGCATGTTTAACAAATGTTGTGATTATTTTTATTTTTATTTTATTTTAAGGTATTTGTGGATATATGGCATTGACAAAATTAAAGTGTGTAATCATGAATGCACAATTTTAAACAGTTTAAGAAATTAAGAAAAACAAAAATTAACAGATTTACACAATTAAGGTGCCATAAAATTATTTGACAGACCTGCAAACCATCAGATTCAAGCAAACAACCACATCTGTCTACTGCTCAAAAATGTCACTTTATGTTTGTATGTGAAATACACTTCAGTGCATGAAATATTTGAATTGGGTAATCATTGAGGTGAAGAAGACAGGAAAACTAGGGGAAACTTACTAACATTTATTAGGATAACATCAACAGATTTTTTTCTCAACTGTTTTTGGAGGGGTGAAAAAAACAGGTTGATTAATACCATTTCCAGTCAAAAAAGGTTGTGTATTTACTAATGTTCAATGACATAAACCTGGTGTTAATACTTGATTAACAAGACACTTCATTAGTAGGCGCTTTGATGGCACATTTCCTTTTTGACACCTGAAATGTCAAGCAATAACATTATAAATCCTCTTGTCAGCTACTTATCTTCTATATTCTCATATATATATATATATATATATATATATATATATATATATATATATATATATATATATATATATATATATATATATATATATATATATATACACATATATATATATATATATATATATATATATATATATATATATATATATATATATATATATATATATATATATATATATATATATATATTCTTTAAGCTCCAGATTGGGGAATTTTAAACATTTTAAAAAGTGTCTTTTCCTTGAAGTTTTACTCACCTAAATGCAGGTCACCCATCTACTTGTATATGTGGTTTCTCTCTGTTTCTTCAGAGGGCATTATAAAAGTCTAACATAATTTTTCAACACATTATTGTTTTCCAAAATCTAATCATGCAGCATGGATTTTGTTTGCATAGATAATTGATTATCTTACCATATATACTTGTTTATTAGTGCAGACTACACAGACACATATCTTCCACTGCATACTAGACTGGCAGATCAATGTCTCTAAAATTTCTTAATAGCAATCATCAGAACAAACAATATAGACCCTGATCTGCTGGCACTTTGTGCAACAGAAGATCATGGTCTATATTATTTGCAATTGGGCTTAATATATAAGCTAGTAATACTGTACAATAGCTATAAATTTTGTATCTTGAAACACACCCATGGATCTCGTAATTAAAATGAATGGCAAATGGACATTATCCTGTATAAATTTATATTTTTCTGTTTTTCTGCAGCCTGTACCTACACAATTATGGCTTAAGATTATTGGGGAGAGACTGAAACTATTTGACTGTATCAAAAAGGGTTGGATAATGGAAGGATTTCCTGAGACAAGGGAACAAGCACTTGCTCTGCAGGAGATTGGGATATATGCCAAACATTGTGGTAAGAAACACACATATTCTACTACTTTTTTTACCTTATTTTATACATGATTTCAGATGGCAAATAATAATAAAATAAACAATTTTTCCTGTCAAAGATATGCTAAATTATTTCATTTGGTACCTGAAAGCAAACAGGAGGAAGAAATGTCTCATTCCCCAGCAACTATGTAACAAAAGTTAGCCCCTACACTGGTGTGGAACCCAAAATTCGAAGAAAAAAACCCAACTTTTTTAAAGGAAAAACTGAAACTGCTTGCATTTTTGTATTTGATATATGCCCATTCACCAGAGTTTGTAGTCATATATGGATCTGAGTCACAACTTGATGTACATATGCAAAATAACATCCATTTTAGTCATCTTTGAATTTATTACTGCTATGTAATCAGAAATTTTAAAAGTCTACATTACGAATGCATTTAAATTTCATTTTTGTGTAAATAAGAAATGAAAATAAGCTAATTAAAAAGGTTTTTGATGAAGTATGATTATAATGATTGTCAGAGAAATGTGTGTAATTGGTATTGAGAAAAGAAATGCAATTGTGATGGTTAGTCATTAAACAATATTAAGCAGATAGTAGCGTGTTGGTGCAAGTAATGTTGAAATTTTTAAATAAAGAGGACTTATTAGTTATCATTTCTTTTATTGTTTTAGTTGTTTATAAACCACAGAACTGATGAATTAGCTACAGAACAATAGTTACCTTCATTATACACATGACTGCCTACCAGGATTGTAATTCTTCTGTTGCATGATTCCTTTGAATTGATTACTCCATGCCAATTCAGTGATGTCTTATTTAAAAAGAAAAGTTTATAGAATCATAGTAACTAATTACAGCAAAATAGTTTTGTTTACCTATAATCAAAGCTATGATGTACTGGATTACATTAAAAGGAAACAGGTTCAAGTATAAACAGGATATCTAACACTGTCAGTAATTACTTCAGTAGCTCTCTCTCTCTCTCTCTCTCTCTCTCTCTCTCTCTCTCTCTATATATATATATATATATATATATATATATATATATATATATATATATATATATATATATATATATATATATATTTATTTATTTATATGTATGTATATTTATATGTATGTATATTTATATGTATGTATATATAATTTATTAAAATACAAATAAATACAATGATCATGAAAGGTTAGAAAATTATTAGTTTATAAAGGAGAAGAAATCAATATGATATGATACATCTTTTGAAACTTCGGTGGCACTCACCAGTTTTTATGTACTTTTGAGAGAGTGATGTATGTAAGGTGAAGTTGTTTGCATTTTCAAAAATGGACAGTGGAAATAACATTAGCATATCTCTATACTTTTATGTAAATGTGGCTGACATTTCTTTGGATATTGTACTTTTGGAAATTGTAAATATTGAACAGTGCCTAAGATATACAAAGTCTTTTTTAAATAGCCAGTATAACTAGTGAGGAAACACAGGGAAATTCTTTTTTTTCTAACCATATGTTAAATATGAAACTGTTGAGCGACACCTTTACAGACATGGTTATGCTTTCACTATCATACAGTTATTTTACCCCTATGTGGGATCTCACTTTTAGACAGCCAGTCAGGTGGTTGAGTACACAAAATGACATTCATACTAAACAAGACAATGGATTGATATTTCATGACAATTGACTAAAATGGATTAAAAATTATTGTACTGGTAGTTTTTGGTAAGTTCATAATTATAGTTGCTCTAAATATTTCTGTTTAATTACCAGCAAATTCATTGATACTTTAATGAAACACCGTGTCCTTATAGATATGTTCCCAATTACATAAGTTCATTTCAGAACATTGCCCAGGGCAATAAAATATTAGTTTGTAAAAGAAAATATTGTGCACAAAAGCAAAGTTCAAAACCAGATTGAAAATGTGGTACATAAAGTTGAATCTGTTGATAAGTATAAATTGGGCATGTGAAACTTAAAACATGTGGGCTGCATCCAGCCTGAAATCTGGATTTATCCTGTTACATTTACATTATATGATGTTTCTAGAATTGCTCTTTGGCATGTTCCCTGGAGGAAGCTGCACATGCAGTTTGTTAAGAGTAAAAAGCAGAACAAACAACATGGACCTTGATCTGCAAGCACGTTATTTAATGGTAGATAAGGGTCTGTGTTATTGGAAGTTGGATTTGACTTATAAGCAAAAATATATGGTGCTATAAAAATTGATGTTGTTCATGGGAGCCAAAAAACTGCACCTTGTTATAGTTGAGATTACCTATAAATACTAGTTGAAGTACATGGTATCAACATAATGGCATCTGTGTACACACTGGAATACATGATATCAATGCAATGACATCCATGTACATAATGGAGTACATGATATCAATGCAATGACATCCATGTACACACACTGGAGTACTTTATATCAATGCAATGACATCCATGTATATAATGGTGTACATGATATCAATGCAATGACATCCATGTACATTATGGCATACATGATATCAACGTAATGACATCCATGTATGTACTGGAGTACACCATATCAAGATAAAGACTGCCATGTACAAACTAGAGAACATGATGACAATATAATTTCATCCATGTACATATGGTGTACATAATGTCAATGTAATGGCACCCACATCTATTCACATACATTTTAAAAATAGACTGTTATCTTGAGGTACTGAGAGAGCACTGTACAAGAAATTTACCTTTGTATCATGGTTTTGAGTCTTTTGAATTCATCGGATCCTTAGATACTCTTTACATTACAGTTGTATTGGAAGCACCAGATACAGTATTGATAGAGAGAGCTCAAGGCCGACGAGTTGACCCCAGAACTGGAGGTATGTATGTACTTTATTTGCAATGAAAATAGAAAGTTGTTTTGGCAACTTGGAAGTTTCCTGCTAATTCAGGGCTTAAATGTTTCTTTATGTCTAAGGTCCCAACCCTATTGTCACTGCCAGTGGACCCTTATATTCAATGAGAAAAATCATACAGACCGTATATAAATAGCTTATTTTTTTAACAGAAGTTGCATTTCTGAAGAAAAAAACCCCATTGTTTTTCCTCAGAAAAATTCCTACCTTATCAAGACTTTTAAATGTCCACAATGGTACGTCCCAAAAAATTAAAACATAGATGAGTAAATCCAACAACTGTTCGAAAAATCAAAATAATTTACAAACATATTTAGTCAAACATTGGTGTACAGTATTTAAAAAAAACAAACATAGACACAACAAAATCAACACCCCCCCTTTGGAAATCGCACCTCCCCCAGGGCATCTATTAGAATAAATACAGTATAAATGGAAGATGAAAGGTCATGAAAAAGACATGATAGACATTACATTTGTTTAGGGGTAGTTATTAGGGCATCTCATTGAGATATGGGTGACCTACAGTAATCACAAAGACATTACATTATCATTTTTTTTAGCTCACTCTGGTTCACAGATTTTGTAAACATTGAGTTAAAATGATTGGCTGTTAGCAGGCTCATAGAGTTAACGGGAGACCTACAGCAGTCATATTTTCTGTCTCTTAGTTGAACAATCTCAACTTTGCAACCAGCATGGTTTTACAGCCCTTATACATAATTGAATGTCACTTGTAGGTGGATTGTCTCTTACATGTAGATTTGGCTTCTGAATGATTCATCTTTCCATCTCCAATTTTACTGAAGCTATTGCTCATTTTCCCCATTGTCTAAAAAACAGGTTCTTGTAACAGTATTGCTTTGATAATATTCAGATATTCTGATGCAATTTCATGTCATGCATTGTCTTATAGACTTAATTGTTCATTTTCATGTCATGCAACGTCTTATAGACTTAATTGTTCATTTTCATGTCATTTCCTGAGTTTTGTCATGTCAGTCTTCTTTTGGATTAAGTTATGGCCTTTGGCAATTCACTTCATGCCTTTATCTGTGATGCTGCTTGTAACAGGTGTTGGCTCTGTTATTCTTACACATGATTGAATACCATTTGGTGGATGAATTACCCATTACATATACATATAACTATCAAAGGTTTGATAGTTCAGGTTCAATTTTGCTAGAGTTATTGCCCATTTTCTATCAGTATTACATCTCCACTACAGTAGATCCTAGTAGCTAGTATAACTCGGGAATTGTTCAACATATCTGGTGCAATTTGGTGTGTACATTGTTTTGTAGATATAGCTGTGCCTTTTGTGTTTTTTATTGTTAGCTCCTTTCTGGAAAGAGTTATGACCCTTGACAATTAACTTCATATCATCAATGGGATGTTACTTATAGACAGCATAGCTTAAGAACCTTTCTACTTAATGTAATGAAATTTGGAATAAACACAGTCTAATATGCTTACCTGTACACATGTAATTACATGTACACATGAATTTATTATCAGTTTAGTCTTTTTTTGAAGAGTTGTGGGCCCCATTTCTGATCCCTGACACTGGTTTCTGCAAGCTGACTTTTTTTACTTTTCGGATTTCAGCCAAACTTGAAATGTTACTTGAGATTGATGACATCCTGTGTGATATTTTTTCAAGTGTTCTGCAACATGATGTACAATAGGGAGTGATGATCCCTGACTTCCAGTCCTCCAGACATTGGTTTCATCTGAAGAACTTTATGATTTGTTGCACTTCAGCCAGAAATGGCATGCAGTTTGATATTGATGAAACTTTGTCTTAGTCTCAATTCTAGTGTTCCACATTATCAGTTATAAGAGTTTTGGCCCCTGATTACTGATTCTCTAACTTTGCTTTCCACAGCATAACTTTACTAAGGAACATTGAATTTAAGACAAAATGATCATGTGCCTTATAATGATAAGACTTTTAATGATGGAATTTTTCATAGTACAAGTTCTCATTTGGAAGAGTTATGACCCATGAATGATCATTTTCTTTAAAAAAAATTCCTGTATAAGTTTTTAAAAAAATATATATAATGCTTTGCCTAGCAAATTGTAGTGGGAGATCTTTGTCATTCATGTGTTTGTTTTAGTTCAAGTTCTAAAGCATTTTGACAATTTGATTTGGTCAATTGAAAATGTAAAGATTTTTGAAAATTCAATGTTATCAAAATTTTCAATACATTCTATAGGATTACTACCATGTTTTCATGATAAGATAAATTCTTACATTGAGTCATCAACTCCCTGCTTGTGGTCAGTTTATTACTGACAATAGACATCATCTTAAACATTACATTCATTCAAAAGAAAGAAATAGTAAGTAAAGATAAACATCAAGATCAGTTATATTACAGATAACTTGGAAATGTTTTTTAAATAACATGGTTTAAAAAGATATATAAGATTTTAAAATGTCTTTGTTATCACTGTACACCATCCCTAATTTGAATATCTGGCAATGCAACATTATTGCAAGTTTTTATGAATGAGTTAATCTTATGCATCAAGAGATGAGTATGGATTTTTTAAAATTCTGATTGTTAAAGCATGATTGTTCTCTTCTGATTGTTAAAGCATGAAATACATATCTCAGTATATATTTCTAGACATGGTTCATCTCTTTCTAGCCAATGTAGAGATAGTAATGTTTTTTTTAATGAAGCAATTTTGTACCATTTGAACCTAAAATCTGAAAGCTTTCTCATTCTTTATACTCTTAAATTCAAAAACCAAAACCCTTTCATATGACCTGTAACCTTGTCACTGGTTTCTGATTGAATAGCAGTCTAAAATGCAACTTGCAAATTTATTGGTTTGTTTGACTTTCACAGATATATATCACACAACGTTTGACTGGCCTACAAATAGTGATCTACAAAACCGTTTACAAGAGGAACCAGGCTATCATGAGGATGATATGATCATGAAGCTGACGGAATATCATCGCCACATCAGCGACATTCTTGCCTGCTTTTCAAAGGTGACCAAAACCATAAATGCAGATCAGCCCAAGGCAGATGTATTTTCTCAAGGTACATTTTTCACAATCCATGTTTGTGCTTTCATATGCAAAGGGTCAGTAAAATCTGCATTCCATTCATGCATTTGCATGAAGTTGAGTAATTATTTGAAAGTGTAAAACACATACTCTTGCCACTCCAGTGTTACAATCTCTGACATGCATTTTCATTTCGTTTCAAGTCTAAAACCTGTATGGCATATAGTGATTATATTGGCCAGAAACCAAGCAAAAATTAAATGTTGTACTTGTTTATGATTTGGAATCCAGTAGCTAAATAAATAAATAAATAAAAATAATATATATATATATATATATATATATATATATATATATATATATATATATATATATATATATATATATATATATATATATATATATATATATACATACATACACATACACACACATTGAACAATATTCAGCACTGTTAATACAATAGTACATGAACAAATGTAAAAAGTTTTGGTAAGAAATCTTGGAACATTAGGAATATGACAAGAGTATGATAAACATTTTTTTCTGTTCTTGTGTCAGATCTTATGGCTAACTTAAGGCATTTGAATAACTCTTAAAAAAAATAGAGATGATTTTAAAATGTCTTTAATAAAATTTTCCCTATAGACTTTAGACCTATAGATTGAGGATCTTCATTTTGTTTACCTTTTTTTTCCTACATACATTTTTATAAAAGTTTAAGATCCAAATTTTTATGTTGTGGTACTTCATGTTTTGTTTTTATTTTGGAAGACTAAATTTTCCAAATAGTTTTCTTATGTGCAATTCTTGATACATTTATTTACATTTTGTTGAACATAAATATTTAATTGGCAACATACAGCATGTATTGTGCAAAAATGTCATTAAGCCGTAACACATCAATACATACATTTTGCAAATCTGTCTACAGAAATCAAAATTATTAGTGTCTTACATTTAAGTACAGAGCAGTTATTCTTGTATTTTTACCTGTGTCATCAAATATTGGTGTCTTATATTTCAGTACAAAGAAGTTTGTCTTGTTGTCTTACTTGTGTCATTATGATGAGATGTAGATATCACAGTTTTCGGTTCAATTTGCACAATTTAGATACAAGGGTGATACATTAAAACATGAATGCTGGCTAGACACCATATTGTGTGGAACAGTTATTGGACCTTTATAACTTTTCATACATAAGTACAGACTTATCATATTAATTCAGTTTACATATTTCTACACATTAGTTATTTTCATAATTGAATCAAGATTGTTAAAAATCTAAATGTATCAGCAAGAGAAATATATTCATGTTAGTGTAACATCATTTTACATGAATAGAATATCACATGTACTCATTTATAAGTTGAATTCAAACGCAAACTGCACTGATGTAGATCCAGATTTACCATTGCATAATGTGCCAGTAGTTCTGGGTCTTTGTAGTTTCTTAAGAGTAATCCGTAGAACAGATGTTGACCCTGGTCTACAGGCATATTATGTGAAGGCAGATGGGGCATCTGTGTTGATTGCAGTTTCACTTTGCTTATAAAAAATATATATGGTACATTTATAATAATAATAAAACTCAACATCTGATGAATGACAACTATACAGTTTTATGATGATATTACAGTTGAATGACAACTATAGGTGAGGGTTTATATTTACATTAAATTTGGAATAATATGAACTAAGCTGGATAGTTTACAGAAATTTTAACAAAATACTGTAGAAATATTGTTGATTGATTGATTGATTTATATTTTTACGGCGCATCAGCACTATGTGGCTATTTAGCGCCAAACATTAGTTTATATCCTTTTACATTTATAAATGGTAAAATAATTTTATCGACCAGCAATTGGAGACCAAAGAGTTAAAAGGTAAACCGATAAAAATGTGAACGATTGTAAATAATTAAAAGTTTCCCGATCAACGGGGTGTGCAAATGTATGACAACGAAAACATATGATTGGCAATTAAAATCTATTGGCTGCATAAATATAACACAAAACTAAACAAGGTGATAAAATAAAAGCTATAACTTACTATAAATGTTTGATTCCTTAAGGAAGTCTATAATGTTGGTAATGTTAACTGTATCAAAGAGCTCCCTCATGTCTTGCACAACGTAGTAATAATTACGTGTAGGTTCAAGATCGAAGCATTCCAGCATAAAGTGCTTAATGGTGAATGGTTCATTACAAGCTATGCACTCTGGTGGGTCTTCTCCTTTCAATATGTAGGAGTGTGTTAAATAAGTATGACCGAGTCAAATTCTTGCAATGACTACCTCCTCTTTTTTTCTTGTATTGAGTTTAGTTAATTTACAGATCTTATTCACCTCAACATGTATAATATCAATTAAGATAAATTATTAACAAATATGGCAGTCATATCTAGTATGCATTATTGAAGCAAAGGAACTCTCCCGATTGCAAAAGGAAAATATATAATCATTCTTTTCAGAAGCAATTTTAATTGATCCTTTTTCTAAACATGAATTTGATTTTTCATTTAAAAGATTTTTGAGCTTCCAATAAGAAACTTATGATGTCTTTATCAGTAATTTCACCATACACAAGAAAACCATTTCAAGCACATATTCTCTTTGTTTGATCAGACTAAATACATTATGTTTTTGAGAATGAGCTAACATTCATTTCTACAAATTAAATTTACAAAGGATCATTGGCCAGATTTAACATTGACATTTAAAATGATGAGAATGAATGAAATTGTGTTTTTAGCATGCTGCCTTACCATTTACAAGAGTTATGCACCCTTGATTTCCTATCCTTCCTATTTTCTTTATTTCTGCATAATCAGAACTTCAGGCTACAGTTAAACTGGTCTGATTTGCAATTAAACTTAAGAACTGGTGAAAGAGTATTTTCAACTGATTGTCCTTGTAACCTTCAAAAGTGGTAACTTAAAAGTGGCATAAGAGCATTCCAATAATATGTATATAACACATTTAATACTAAAACTATTTGGCCTGTATTTTACAGCATAATGTCTTTTTTATTATAAAACTGATGATTCCTATATTAAATTGCCTTCTTTTACATTGACTAATCTGGCTTATAGCCTATAGGTGGCACTATACAGTTTCATAGTTTGCATAGGGTTAGAACCTCAAAAAAATAAGAATTTCCCAGGTTTCCTCACTGGTTACTGGTATACTTAGAAAAGACCTTGTATATCTTAGGTATTATTAAAAGAACAATTTAATTCCCTTTATATTAGGTGCTTGGTTGGTTAACTTCACTTCCTGGACTTAAGAATTAAATTGTAAACCCCCTTCATCCCCAACTGGGTATCATTTTTACATTTTATATATTTGGTAATTCATTCATTGCACTTTCAGAAGTTGGTGTTGTCTAGTCTGTCAAAATTCATTTTCCCTATTTTAAAAGCTGCTAAAGATAGTGTGCTTTACACTAGTTTATGCTGGTTGTTTTCGCACAGGGATCAGTAATTTTAAGTTAGCTGTGTGCTTAGATTGTGTACAGTAATTTCCACAAGTGCAAAATCCAAAGCAATTTCAGCCACAGTAGTACATGAATGTAACAGAGGTATACAAATATTCTCTCCATTGTGCACATTGCAAATATAAACAAATTCACCATCCTCCCACAAATCTCTCAGACATTCAAGTGCCAGTTATATATGCATTTGAGACCAGGCAATACTGTATTAATGGTTTAGAGAACTCCAGATTGTGAGTTTTTGATGACTGATCTGAGGTTGAAGCAGACGATGACTGTTGACAGTTCATTTAGACAACTCTGAGTATACTGTTATAAATAACATTATGCTTTATTTATGATTATTTCCTAATTATTTTAACACCTTTACTTTTCTTTATATTCTACCATTAATTCATAACTTAATTGAATTTGGCTGTCTATGACTATGGTAACCAAAGTACATTGCTCTAGCAACCTATATTTTGAAAATGGCCACTAGAATTTTCATGTAGTATACTCAGTTGGTAGTTTCTAAAGTTTCAGACATACTTGGAGGACTAACAACTTTACCTAAGTTTCTTGGATTTAAAATAAATTAGGCATCCTTCTTGATATGGATAAAATTATCTTGATTTTTGGAAATCTGCAAAATCAATTATTGGGGATATGACCCCATATTGTCTACTGACTTGTTCCTGCAGCAATACATTACAAAGCATTGTTGTATTTCAAACAGATATGGCATACAGCTGTATATATATATTTAAACATTACTATACCTTACAACATCCACTGTAATAGAATTAGTTAAACTTTGGCACTAGATTTGTAAAATTTAATATATTGCATAAAATGAAATAATTCCAGAAAATGCACACCATTAGTGCATCTCATTTGCTTAAATTACACTAGCTCATGGATTATTTTAAAGTAAAAATATTGTTATGAAAAATCAGATACTTGTGAGACCAAAATTAATTTAAGGTTGAGTTTTTAAGGGCATTTTACTGGGATTGGGTGAGTACTATTGTCTGGCTTTTTAGTATTTGTTATTTTCAAAACCCAGCCATACAATGATATCTGAAAATACTGTGCCATGTTTTGTTTTAAACCAACTGTATGACCTGATAGTAATTAACTATATATTTTGTTTTAGTGTTCACATTCCTGTGTAGCATGCCCCGCACCAATGCACCACATACACCAAGAATTATCCTGTTGGGACCCACAGGTTCTGGTAAAGGAGTGCAGGCAGCTTTACTGGCTAACAAATACAATATTGTCAATGGTAAGACTTAAAGTTCTCCTTCTCACCATTCCAACTATTTCTCTCTACATGTGGAAAATTTGTTTGCATTTATTTTTGTAATTTGTGTAATTTGTAATATTTTTATTATTAATATCTGTGTCATTATTATTTGTATGATTAATAATTGTGTGATTAATATTTGTATTGCATGATTAATATTTGTATGATTGATATTTGTGTGATTAATATTTGTATGATTAATAATTGTGTGATTAATATTTGTGTGATTAATATTTGTATTGTATGATTAATATTTGTATTGTGTGATTGATATTTGTGTGATTAATATTTGTATTGTATGATTAATATTTGTATTGTATGATTGATATTTGTGTGAATTATATTTGTATTGTATGATTAATATTTGTATTGTATGATTGATATTTGTATGATTAATATTTGTATTGTATGATTAATATTTGTATGATAAATATTTGTATTGTATGATTGATATTTATGTGATTAATATATGTATTTTTATTAATATTTGTATTGTATGATTAATATTTGTATTGTATGATTGATATTTGTGTGATTAATATTTGTATGATTAATATTTGTATTGTATGTTTAATATTTTATGATTAATATTTGTTACTAAGTGCAACTTAGAAGACCAATTTGTTTAGATGGCTGTCATCATTACCCAGTATTCTAAGACACAAACAAATTAGTCTTATTTGTGTCCAAAACATGGCAACAAAGTAAATAGTTCCTATCAAAACTGTACAAAAACCTACGGCTGTGGAGAGGATCTGGCAAGATATAAAACCTTTTGTTGTTTCTGGAGTCACCCAAATTATGATTGTGTTTTTGCAGTGTAGATAAAGTAAAGTCACAAACTTTGAAATCTTTAGATCAATTTGCACTGGATATCTTTTATGTACTGTGTTATGGTGAGTATAAATTGTACAAGTATGTCTAACACATACATGGATTTTCTACCCAGAATGAAGTGAAAAAGTTCTGCCATATAATGCACTAGCAATATAATACATTCCAAAATTTTGATAGGGCCATTCCATTTTCATATTTCAACACAAGTCTACCATTTTGGATAGTGCATATAACACAAGATATGGCCAATGATTTTTTTTTAAAGAAAGAAATTTTAAAAAATGGGGTAATAATGAAAGTATATCATTTTGATTATATTGATAGTCCTTATAAGGGCAGTTTTAAGGTTTACTGTGTTGAAAAGGTTTAATCTCTTTCATCAGATCCTTCAAATTTGTTTTGATCCTCAACATTCTTCAAAAGTCACTGAGTGTCCTCATTTGTTACCATACCATGCACTGCTGTGTAACAGCTCTCATTTTCACTCCCTGGGTGGTGGTGATGCTTGTCCTACCACAAGATGTTTATTCTTTGTGACATCCATTTTAACACCTCTCAAAGACATGAATGATGATGCTTGGATTCAGCTCATCCCTTGTATCTACTACTGCTCAAGTTTCCACATTCTTCCAGATGTTGCAAATGACTGTTGGTATACCAGTCAGTACATCTATTTTTGTATAGTTTTCATGGGCTTGTTGATGTTGACATCTATAGTTGAAGCATCAGTATCATACTATCAGGAATTATGCCTAAAGAGGTCTGGTAGATAGTGTCTCGATGAACCTTAGTATTGTATGACTTATGTGATTGGAGATCATTCAGAATTTATAGGCTTTTTATGACATAACTGCTGGGTTATTTTTCTCGTCCATACATTCTTTATCCAGTCTTTTGTCAATTTTGCATTTATCCATCGCTTTTCCTGGCAAATGACAAGGAACCTCTTTGGCCAAACTGCACTATCTGTAACTTTTTTTGTTTCTTGAGTTACCCAAATTATGATTGTGTTTGCAATGTAGATAAAGAAAAATCCTCTTGAAAAAAAACAAATGGGGTATAGCTTTCCACCATATGTAGTACAGTGGAACCTGTCTTGAATGACCACCCCTTCTGCCAATACATAATGGTCTCTCATGACAGGTGGTCTTTCATAGCAGGTCATAATGATATATAATCAATAAATCTGTACATTGAGAATCTGGTCTCTCAAGACAGGTGGTCTCTCATAGTAGTGGTCTCTCAAGACAGGTTTTACTGTACAGGTAAGCATCATTGTAAAATGATTTTTCCCATTTAAAGTTTTGGGGATATTGACCTCTTTCATGTGGATAGTTGTGTTGGCTGAAGATAAAATGTCAAAGGCAATAGGCAGCATTTCCTATCTGGCTCAACTCAAAGTTTTATATTTTAACTCTGTTTAATTATGAATTAACGAAATTCAAGCAGTTTGTTCTCAAAATCTTCTGGTTGCTTCATGAACTTGATAAACCATGCAGCTGTAGAAATGCATTGATCCTGTTCACAGATCTAATGTAGTCCATCTGTATTCTTCTGCTTGCAATTAGTACAGCCTACAAGCAAATCACCATGGTTGATATTGAAACACCCTGTCGTCTTCTATCCATCATCCAGTCAGGGACTATTCTCTATATACCAGGATCCCTCTCTTCTTCTAAGGACTGCACTCTCTGACAGGATCACCATCTTCTTCTATCCATCACCACAGGATTCCACTCTCTATGGCAGGATCCCTCGTTTCTTCTATTTGTTACCCATTCCAGGACTCAGCTCTCTATGTCAGGATTCCTGTCTTCTATTCATCACCCATTCCAGGACTCCACTCTCAATGTTAGGATTCCTGTCTTCTTCTATTCATTACCCATTCAAGGACTCCACTTTCTATGTCAGGATCCCTGTCTTCTATTCATCACCCATTCCAGGAGTCCACTCTCTATGTTAGGATTCCTGTCTTCTTCTATTTATCACCCATTCCAGGACTCCACTCTCTTTGTCAGAATCCTTGTCTTCATCTATTCATCACCCATTCCAAGACTCCATTCTCTATGTCAGGATTCCTGTCTTCTTAAATTCATTTAGGACTTAGCTCTCTATGTCAGGATTCCTGTCTTCTTCTATTCATCACCCATTCAAGGACTTAGCTCTCTATGCCAGGATTCCTATCTTCTTCTATTCATCTAGGACTTAGCTCTCTATGTCAGGATTCCTGTCTTCTTCTATTCATCACCCATTCAAGGACTTAGCTCTCTGTGTCAGGATTCCTGTCTTCTTAAATTCATTTAGGACTTAGCTCTCTATGTCAGGATTCCTGTCTTCTTAAATTCATTTAGGACTTAGCTCTCTATGTCAGGATTCCTGTCTTCTTCTATTCATCACCCATTCAAGGACTTAGCTCTCTATGCCAGGATTCCTATCTTCTTCTATTCATCTAGGACTTAGCTCTCTATGTCAGGATTCCTGTCTTCTTCTATTCATCACCCATTCAAGGACTTAGCTCTCTATGCCAGGATTCCTATCTTCTTCTATTCATCTAGGACTTAGCTCTTTATGTCAGGATTCCTGTCTTTTTCTATTCATCACCCATTCAAGGACTAATAGCTCTCTATGCCAGGATTCCTGTTTTCTTCTATTCATCACCCATTCAAGGACTTAGCTCTCTATGTCAGGATTCCTATCTTCTTCTATTCATCTAGGACTTAGCTCTCTATGTCAGGATTCCTGTCTTCTATTCATCACCCATTCAAGGACTTAGATCTCTATGCCAGGATTCCTATCTTCTTCTATTCATATAGGAATTAGCTCTCTATGTCAGGATTCGTGTCTTCTTCTATTCATCACCCATTCAAGGACTAATAGCTCTCTATGCCAGGATTCCTGTCTTCTTCTATTCATCACCCATTCAAAAACTTAGCTCTCTATGCCAGGATTCCATCTTCTATTTATCACCTATTAGGCACCTACACCTTCTGTGTCATGATAGTTTGTGCTTGTCCCCCTGTTTGTTTGTCTTGTCCTCTATTTTCTTGTCTTTTCTTTATTCTTGTCTACTTCCTAACAGAAGACTCTCCTACATTGAACTCCCTCCCATCAGATTTGTTACCATGAGTTCTGCATAGAAAATGATGGATCCCCATATTCTATCCATTACCCATTCCAGGACTACAATATTTTGTCTTTCACAATGTACATGTTTCTTACATGGTGTGTTGATACTTTGTCTATATTTATTCATACTTGAGAAGATGCTAAGTAAAAGTTCAGTTGATATATATTTGGATTATCATGAAATATTTTAAATATATCTTAGTGTCTAAGCTTGAATTTGCCAAGACATTATGCTTCATATTTATATTTGGTATGGATTATCTCAGAAAACACTATGCTGCATCTATTAAACATTTATCACTGTTTGCAAAAAAAAAATATCAAGTACTGTGATTAGGATATTATTAAATGAAATTTTGAACCAGGTTCATTTTCCAAAGATAAAGGTATTTGCCATTTTCATACTAATTATTTTGTTTCACAATATATTTCAATTTTACTATAAAAGAAAGTCCATAGTCATGATAAAGATGTCCCATAAATATGACATTTACCAGGATTTTGTTTTGTTCTGTCGTAAAGCACACATGTAAAGTTTAGAAAAATGAGAAAAATAGTATAAAAGTGCATGTTATACACACCAGAATAAGGTAATGCTGTTGTTTCCAAATGAAAAATATTTGCATTGAAATGGCATTTAGTTATTGTAAGCGGGGTCAGAGTTCAGTTGTTATAACTGCTGTAAATGATCGTGTATAATAAGGTTAAACTTTTTCAACTGTAGATTGAACAAAGAATGCCCAAGACTATGAAAGCCTTTTTCTAAATATTTACTTTATTTATTAAAATTTTCACTGTAAAGTCCAAAAAATAACATGTTATGATGTGCACATGTATTTTCATACATACTATACATTTAGCCAATCAGAACTTAATTTGTAAAGGACCGACAATGTGTGAGTATTGTTGTTTTCACTCTGACAAAGCTGACATCTGAATGGGATAGTAATATTCAGCAGGATGAATGTTAAACATGTGCATCATGTTTACATCTCTCTCTCTCTCTCTCTCTCTCTCTCTCTCTCTCTCTCTTGCTTGTGATAGAAGAGACAGCTTTTTGATGACAAATATACAAGTTATACCTAAACGGAAAAAATAATACATATTCTATCTTGTAAGTCAAGCTCAACAGCAAACAACATAGATCCTGACTTGTCATCACATAATTTTCTGGCACATCAGGGTCAGTGCCAGCAGATTTCGGTTTTTTGTAGCTTGCAGTTGGATTCAGTTTATAAGCTTAGTATGTACAGTACAGGTAAATAAGAACATAAACTTAGAAATTTACAATTACAACCAATGTGTGTTTCTTTAATTCATAGCATATGTTGACAAACATGTGAATTTGTTCTGTGTCTACATTTTTATAAGGCATTTTATGATTTGGACTGGGTATAAATATTTTCAGTTTATACTTTTTTATAAGGCATTTTTTGATTGGAATGGGGCATCAAGAATGTGAGCTACAAAGGGACTAACTATTATAAAGAGTCACGTTACATTCTAGCAAAGGACAAATGTAATAGATTTGTAAAATTTAATTAAATGGTATTAGGACTTAAAGTTTATGCATCTACTTTTATTAATTTTGTCCTTCCTTTCTAGCAAATGTGCTTTTTCTGTAATTTATTTTGCTTGCCATTTGTCTTGTACATGTTTTTAGTAGTGGACCGACTAAACAGACTGGGATCAGTTCTACCCTACCACCAGCTTCAAATACGGAACTGCTTTTAAATTACCGATCGGGAAAATTACAGTCAAGATTTTTCCTATCATATTTGTTTCAGTTTTGTTTTTATTTCAATACAATATCCCCAATCTTTTAGAATTATATTTACCAGTAATTTCATGGGTGATACTGAGTAGATGATATTACTTGATATGGCAGATTTTTTTCCTTTGTGTATGAAGTTGTGTTTTTTTTGCTTATGTAACTATTCTACAAAACTAGGTAGAAATGTCACTTTCATTAGGTACTGATAGATTGTGATTACATTGTGGCCTGACTAATAAGGGACAATTAAATATCATGTGTGGGTTTGGATTGTTTGGGCTTTGTATGGTTTCAGATAGACAAAGAAACATGGGATTATTATTTGCCTAATGAAATGAAACATACAGAAAATATGGTATTATCTTTTCAGTGTCCTGTGGTCAGCTGATGAAACAGGCAATTGCTGATGAGACCAAAGCTGGACTTGCTGCCAAAGGTTACATTGATAAAGGAATGTTAGGTACTTCAACTACAGGCCATCATTTTTGAGCTCACTTGCTTGATGTGATGATGATGATGATGATGATGATGATGATGATGATGATGATGATGATGATAATGATGATGATGACATAAATCATCTTCTTCATCCAAAAATAGAATCCTTTTATAATGAACTCTAATTTAGGTTATTGCCAGAAATAAAATTTTTAATAGGGTATGAGTTTGGATTTCGAAATAACACATGTAAATAAAATATTTGCAGGTGGCTGGTTGTAAAATTGAAATCTCTTCTTTAGGCATATTGTATTTTCAATTAATTTTGGTGTAGGGCTGTTGATTTACCAAACTGACTTTGATTGATTTAAAGAAATTAATTTTGTCAACATTTATACCTTTCCAAAAACTACAACATTTGTGTATATTTAAAAAAAAATGTTATGCTTTTTTACTTAATGAACATAAAGATTATCATGGTTTTGTATTAGAGCATAATTGCAATTTATTTTATTAAGGTAGATGATGATCACATTTGCCCTGAGAAATAACTTTATTTATGTGTAGGGAACTACATATAAACTTAATTTTTCTCAATGTACAGTTCCAGACAATACTGTCATGAGTGTACTGAAGGAGCGCCTGTCTCAACTGGACTGTGTCAGCAGAGGTTGGGTTCTCCATGGCTATCCACAAACACGGGAACAGGCAGAATCCCTGAGCAAAGAAGGCTTTGTTCCAAATAGGTATTCTGTTTTCTCTGGCACATGCAAAATGCTAAGAACTTTTTAACTTTTGTTTTGCAAGAAACTCAAGAATTCAAACTCAGAATCTAAAGCCCCACAACAACAAAAGTATCTTGTATTTTCTCTAAATGTCTTAATTTTACAAATTTATCTTGAAGAGGAGCAACTAAAGTTAAGAAGTTTTAATATATTCTAACTTTATTTTGAAGAAAAAGTTGCATCATTATATTTTTAACTTTCAACAGTAACAAGTTTCTTGGTCAAATTCTGAAAATGCACCATTGCAGTCACCGGTCATCTAACATGGCATGTCCTTGGGCAAGAAACTTTACTGTACTTGCCTTGGTACAATAAAATCTTTCAAGTTTTATAGTGCCATAAAACACAAAACAACTCCATATCAAACCAAAAGGACATTTTTGAGAAATGGTGAATACTTAAATAAAAGGAATTAAAAAGGTGTCTAAATTACTAAAGAAATGTTCTGGAGCTTTATAGAAAGATTTGATGAAAGAAATATACTTTTGACATTATCAATATAATTCCAGTTCCTCAAAAATTAATAAGGGAGCTTTGTCACTGCCAGTCATCAATATTTGATGAAGGAATCATTCTAAAATTTGTTGCTATCATTATTATTAACATGGGTATCCATTTGTATGGCGAAAAAAGGACATTTTTTTGGCATATAAATTTACCTCTGATGGGAAAAGTATTGTGCTGCATTATTTTCATACAATATTGCTTACAGTAAATTTAGATGCAAAATCTTACCTCAGTTGAATGTGTTTTCCACGATAGCGGCAACCATTTGAAGCATGTTTTTGCCCATAATTGTTCTATAAGCAGTCTTTCATGACAACGATGTAGCACACTAATGATGCTGAAGTAGAAGCGATTTACTTTTTTTTTTTTTTACCTGATTGGCTTTTCTCAAAAACCTTTCATCATTTGTTGCAATTGACCAACACATAAGCCACTTACAAAAAGCTTAAAGTATTCCACATGTTCATAATGACATCATTTTCTCTTTGCATATCATATAAAGAGTAATTTCTGCATAAGAACAGTAACCCATATACTGTCCCTCATTTTGACTTGCCTTCTGACATTGGTAATCATTTTATTCAAGTCAGGCCAAGTGGAAGCTCTACACAGTGATTACTTTGGCATCTGTTTGTATGTGTGTGCATCTTTATGTATATCCACACATTATATTAAGGTCACTGTTAATGTGTTTATAAATTAAGCTCAGTGATAAAGTTATACTTTCGATTTAAATAAAGGATTCAGCAAAAATGAGTCCCTTGAAAATTAGTTCAAATTCCTGTTGCTAAGACCGTGCTTTTGACTGATTGCATTTCCAGTTGCTTTCTAAAAAAAAGGCTGTATTTCTGATGAGTAAATGGAATGGACCTAAATGCAAGTTGCTTTCAAAAGACTAGTTTTAATTTTTAAATGGAATAGTCCTAATGCAACTTGCTTCAAAAGACTAGTTTTCATTGGTAAATGGAATAGTCCTGAATGCATTTCCTATTGCTTTCTAAAAAAAAAAAGTCTATTTCTGATTGGTAAATGATATAGTCTTCAATACTTCTTGCTTTCTACAGACTGTGTGAATGGTAAATGAATAGTACCAATTGCATGTTGCTTTCTAAAGGATGTATTTTTCATTGGTACAATACAGTCCCATGTTGCTTTTTAAAGACTATTTTTATTGCTTTTTATGTTTTAATTTCAGAGTGTTTTTCTTGGATGTTCCTAATGATTCAGTTATAGAGAGATTATGCAGCCGTGCCACTGACCCCATCACTGGCGAGAGGTATCACACCTTGTATAATCCCCCACGTACAAAAGAAGTCAAGGATAGATTACAAAGACATCCGAGTGACTCAGAGGACAAAGTCAGGCACAGGCTTGCACAATACCATGCATATGTCGAAGAAATTGCGGACTTTTTCATCGAAGCACAGCACATAAATGCCGACCAAGATCCTCATACAGTATTTGAATGCCTGGAAAGCATGATAGTTAATCTACTCCCTAAACGTTTTAATTAAGGAAGTGGAGTATTTTTAATGAAAAAAGTTTATACCACACTGTAATCTGTGATACAATTTTAATTCAACTTTATGAGTTGCAGTTAAAGATTACATTAAAGATAATGTATTGACTTTGGGCACACACCTTTTATAATTTAACAAATTTATCTTTTAAGGGTTCTACATATGGAACCATTTAATAAAAATCAAAATAAACAGCCGTTTGAGCACTTACATTAGGAATGTACTGCTGACTCAGCATTTTAATTTAATTGTGAATCAAGTCTTAATTTCCTTCCCATCCACAAAATAAGTCAGTGTACATGTAAGAAATGTACCTAAAAAAATGGGAAAGAAAATATGGGATAAGGCTTATTTGTAACCTGTTCTAAGTATAGATAATAACATTTTGTTGTTTTTATAAAACACTCTAAACTATAGTGATATTATGTTTATCACACGTCATCAAGGAATCCATACGAATAGCATACTACTGATCAGCTCATGTCTTGACTGGCTTCAGCAGCTGACAGGTCATATGAAAAAGGGCAAAAGTGATAAGATTTTATTCAGGTTGAAAAATATAGCATCAAAACTTCCTAGTTGATAAAAATTCCCCTTTAGGGTTGTAAGTGACTAGAATAAATCTGATTTCAGATGCTCTCTCTCTCTCTCTCTCAAATATTTTATACAAACTGGAATGCTCTCCACCTTTGCTTTCTGGTAACTGTTTTCCAAACAGTTGTTGCATTTGACTATGACATATAAGGACTGTTCCAGTCAAACATACCTGGGACCCAGGGAAGGGACTTGTGTTGTGGGGTACTCATCCATAGATTAATTTAAAATTTTCTTAATATCATTTTATAATGAACTCTTTGAAATTAAAAGTACCCTGGCATATAGTTGCTTAATAAAAACTGCCTTCCTTGTATATTTAAATGGAACATCCCTATGTGAACACATGCAGCTCTGAAGATTTTTTTAAAATGTGAATTTAGGTGATACCGCCCTTAATAATTAAAATGTTTTTGTGGCTATTAACACATTCTTCCTGCTATTTAAATTGCAATTAATGCTTCAACAAAGCATTTTTTCTGACCATATTAAAAACTTTATAGATTTTAACCTTTATTTTCATGATAAGTATTTTGCAGAAACAATCTTGAAAGCAGAGTGAAATATGGACATGACATGGCTTGACATTTAAAACAAACTCTTGCCCACTAAATACAGTTGCAAAATATTCCATGTACACATAGATCCCATTTCAACCTCGTCAAAATAGCCCTCTGGTTATCAAGATTCATTGATGGATCTCTGTAAAAACATTATACCATTTGTGAAGGTTTCTCTGGCATACAGATAAATTCTATGGAAAAATGGTAATATATCTTTTGTGAGTCAAAACAATCCAGAAATTTCCCTTGTGCATCCAAAGAGATTGAAGGGTTAAGCATCCATTAGACCTATATCATTCAAATAACCGTTTTTCCAAAAGTTTTCGGAAAAATGTCACTAAAGAGGACTAGTTTTGTAATATGTTTTAATTACTAACTTAACCTTTATTTTGTTGCTCTGGAAGTTTGATCTGAAAACTGATGTTAACTCCATAGAGTTACTGGTTATATACCAATTCATGCCATGTACCAATTGTCCCCAAAGTTTTGGTTCTTGTTAAAAAAAATAGAAAGAGTGATTATATCTGAAAAGCACGATCAAAAATAAGCATCAGAATAATTTTATTAACAGAGTTATTATTATGGCGACAATTAGTACGAGGCGAGAATTAGTCTATTACCAGTACAGTTTTATTATATCAACTCTTTCATCACACATACATTGCCATGCTTACTAGGTTAAGTCAGCCTGTTAGTGAAAATGAGGGAGCACCACACAAAGGGGAGGGTGATCTTTAAGGTCATATATATCAATAAATCAGATTGGAATCAGATTAATACTACTCTGATTCACGCTTTAAGTGCTGTCACCTGACTTTATGAGTGGGTGATTTGGATTTTAACATAGCTTTAACAATTTTTTTAGTTATATCTTTTTTATTATCGATGTATGCAGTGTGGCAAGCTATAGTTATGTCTAGCACTGAGTCATCATGCTACAGACATGTAGCAAGATTTCCCACCCAGTCACATTATTCTGACATCAGGCCAACCAGTCCTAACACTAACCTCTTAATGCCAAGCACCTAGTGTGGCAGTTGTTAGTACTATTTTTATAAATCTTTGGTATGACTCAGCTGGGGTTCAAACCTGCAACCACTTACATCCCAGGTAGATGCTCTAACCACTATGCCACTTGAATGATCACCCTGCTCTACAAAAATTATTGAATGCTTGTGCAAATACAGTCACATGGTGACACTGAAAACCAAAGTTTATGCATAAGAGTGAATCAGAATTGATTAGCTGGAAGCCTTGATTTGTGTGATGATAAAATGTTTATTGCCTTAAAAACAGGTGACCCAAAATTGCAGGATTGTTGTAATCTTTTCTAAATTTAATACCTTAGTTCTGACTATTGTAAAGTGGTTTTTGTTAGCATATGATTATTTTAATGGAATTTGACTACATCACTTAATGATTGCATATAATTCGTAGGAAAGCAGCAAACATAGCTTTCAAAGCATAGATGGACTTCATTAAAATATGGTTAGTAATTATTATTCATTATTTTATATTTCATTGAAGTTTTATTTCTCATTTCTATAGAATTCATACTTTTAAATGGTTTATAACACATTTACTTCATGTTATATCTGCATTAAAACATGTTTATAATCTACTGCAATATGTCTTGATTCATTAATACAGGTCTTAGCCATTTTGATATCTCTCTTTTGTGAAATGAAGTTCATTTTTTCATCTTAGTTTTCAATTTTTTTTCTTTTTCCCCATAACCAAGGTGTCATTTTAAGTTTTCAGGGTATGGCAGTCCCAATTATGTGTTTGAAAAGTTTTAGAAAAAAATTTGAAGTTACAAAGAAAATAAAACTCTAACAAATTTAAAACTGTAATTGTACTTTCCAAAGTCAAATAAATATTTTGCAGCACTGATATCCATAAATTACAATTTTTATAATTATTAACTGGATTGCAAAACAGTTCTGGCTTAATATGGATTAAGTGTTTGTCCATCTGTATGTCAGCATTTGGGATTTACCTTTAGGTCATTTTCTCCAACAATTGTGCTGAGGTCAGTCACATGGTTTGGCATGAAAATATGACACTAAAGCCAACATATAAATTAGGTCATTGTGACCTCTTTTATGTGGTTCATTCATTTGTGAAAACTTTTTCATTGAGTTCATTTTCACTTTGTTACAGTTTATGTTTCTCAGACACTATTGTTCCTAGAGTCATGTGAGTTGATATTTGTGTCATGTGGAGTACTTCACAGATCAGTGAAAATTAGCGCGCTCTGACATATTTTAGTACATAGATTTATTAACTTTTGCATTTAACTCATTTTTCCAAGTCACTACTAAAAATGGAGTCAGATGATTTGGTGTGCAAATATGTTGTGAGTTTTACAACCATTAATAAAAACTAGGTCACTATCCTGTATTTCATGGTTCAGCGAGTTTTGCTTTGCGAATATTAGATTGAGCTCATTTTCTCAAGATTAGTTCTTATGTTTTATCAAACTATTGCTAAAATGCACATAAGAGTGATATTAAGATATGTCTCTTCTTGGTTCAAAAGAAACAAAATAATTTGCAACGATTACTACCTCATTAAAAAAATGAATTTAAAATATTTATGGCTTGCAATTTTACCTTGCTGCCATTGGTGAATCTATTGTTTGAGAAAATATTAAAAACTATGTTGGGATGTAGATAAATCTTGTAGTTGATAAAAAAAATGTTTGGTAATTTGCTGTTACATATAATATCCTGCTAGCTAAGCTTGCAAAAGTTATTAAAATTACTGTTAATGTCATACGATTCTAAAATACATGTATGTAGTAGTCTGTGAATTCTCTCAGCTGATATTTCTGCAATAATATAAGCAAATTTTCAGGCTATGATGTTGATAGCCTAAACCAATGTATCTCACATTAGTTGCTCTCCAGCCTGTATGGGATGTAGCCTCCCATAACCTTGATATATTAACTTTTGACACTTAGCCTTTGATAACCTAATCTTTAGTTAGGCATATTAATTTTACTGTATTGTTCATCCATTCCATAAATTTTCATGCATTGATATATATATATATATATATATATATATATATATATATATATATATATATATATATATATATATATATATATATATATATATATATCAGGGGTACATGGTATGTCAATTATCTTATCAAAACCTCACTCAAAGGTCATTACATGACGTTAAGGAAAATATTACAGCAAAGGAAATTATCTCGGTGAATTTATTTTCTGGCTGTTTGCCATGTCATGCCCCTACCTTAAGTCAAGCTCACAGCATAGGAAAATGTAAATATCAGGAATGTAAGTTATGAAATACTTGAGACAGGACATGATCCAGATGAATGCTAATTAAAATCTAGCGACCATACATATATAGCACATAAAAATGTTCAAGGTGATAACATAAAAGCTTTATCATATGATAAGTTTTTACTTCTTGAAGGAAGTCTATAATATAAGAAATGCTAACTGTATCAAAGAGCTCCCTCATGTCTTGCACATTGTAATATTGATTACGCGTAGGTTGGAGGTCAAAACACTCCAGCATAAAGCGCTTAACAGTGAATGGCTCATTGCAAGATATGCACTCTGGTGGGTCTTCTCATTTTAGTATGTAGGAGTGGGTTAAATAAGTATGACCGAATCAAATTCTTGCAATGACTATCTCCTCCCTAGAGATGGCTCTTTAGGAAGGAGTCCATTCTCCTATGGTTAGCTTGATAGCATGAAGTTTGTTATTCAAGGATGATGCCTGTCATTTCTGATGTAAACAGTCTTTGATACTACGTTTAAAATCAGTATATGGTGTTTTAAAATCAGATGGTTCTAATGATAGAGCCATATTAGCAGCGTGGTCTGCTTCATCATTACCTTTAATTCCAACATGGCTGGGTAGCCAACAGTATACTATATTGTGCGAGGTACTCAGCTCAGCATATTTAAGGAGAATATTAGCTAATAATGGATTCTCTAGTTTTATATTATATAGTGATTGAAGTACTGATAGTGAATTGGAGAAGATGATGATGTTTAAAATACCCTTGCTTGCAATGTATTGCAAAGCAAGGTATACCACTCTAATTTCGGCTGAAAAAAATTGACATACCATTTGGCAAGCAAACTCTTGTGTTTTCCACTAACGAAGGCCACATGTTAAATTCAAGGACTCTGTGGCAGCATATAATAGCAGATATTTGATACTGTAAGAAGCATTTAACTGAACAACTTTGGAATGAATAAGCTTTGCATAAAGCAACTTTTTCTTGTGTATAACTTCCTCCTTCAACTTGGAACAAGATCTTCCTGTGCATTATGAACCAGCAGATCAAAGTCTACTGTTTATTTCTTTTTAATCAACCAGATCTCTCCTTTAGCTCCATGAGATCTCCATTATACACAAGGATCTAATAAAATTGTTCAGTGATCCTTGTTATAAAAAGAAGGTGCTTCAGTAAAATTTTGTAAAAATGAAACTTCAAAGATGTGCAATCCTGTCTCATATATTTTTCTAATCAAGTTTTCTGTAAGCATTAAAGCCAAAATAAACTGAAGGCTTAAAATTCAACATCCCTTTATAAACTGCTGCTCAATGCATACAGAATGTATATGTTAACCACTGAAACTGTACTTGTGTACATTAAACATGTTATCTTACCATCAAAATGACTATCATGTCACCCCATATCAGCCAATCAAATTCTGTGACATATTATGTTACTCCATCTTATCAGCAAATCAATCACTGGGACATATTTTGTTACCCAATCTCATCAGCCAATCAAATTCTGGGACATATTATGTTACCCCATTTTATCAGCAAATCTGGGACATAATTTGTTACCCATCTTATCAGCCAATCAAACTCTGGGACATAGTATGTTACCTGATCATATTAGCCAATCAAACTCAGGGAAAGCCTCAAACTGATGTTACAATAAAAACAAATCATTTTTAATTTTTAAAAAAAAAATCTTGTTAAGTCATGAAAAAAAATCTGGTTGTTTGAGAGAATTTTTTCTTTGATTTCATGATGCATTATGATCTGGACAAACAAAGATTACAGTATTGTGTACATTACATACAAGTTAATATTATATCAAATGAAACAATTATAAAACCAGGATCATATGCCAATAAGCATTTATAAGCATTAAAAGTTAATACAGCAAGACTCTGTACTTAATATTAAATATGAATGCAGATAAAAAAATAAACAAGTCCTGAAATCATTATTATTAATCTTTACTACATAGACAGCCATAAAAATGACAAGACATAAGCAAATGATAAAAAACAATGTTTAGAAATGTGAATAGCTAGGAATAAGTACATGGAACAGGGATGCTTTGAAATGACCTATATGCATACATGTGAATCTACTAACAGTAGGACAAAAACATTTTAAAAGCCATCTACTGACCTTCCATTTTACATTTTTGAAATCTATCACTTTTGAAAAATTAAATTGTTCTTTTTATTATTAAAAAATATATTTTTATGTATTATATCCACACATTTAGAACTGAAAATCTACTGATCTGATGTCCTGGTTCTGTTAACCAAGGTTGTATATGTTCATAAAAAATATATTATTGAAGAGCAAAAGAATATTATTGTACAAAAATGCACACATACAATATCATTCACAAGAAAAGGATATATCTATATCAAATATACATGCTTGTTATTTATATCAATATTTGCAAAATTTACCGAAAATTTAAATACAGATCAACAAGTTCCAAAACTGTTAATGTGTGGCTCAAACAGTGTTTGTTTAACTCTGCTGTTAAAATTGACCTAATGGTTTATTTATTTTAAATAAAAACAAACATGTTCAAGCTACATAGGTCAAGATCTACCTTTACATAATATGTTGGTATATCATGGTCTGTGTTGTCTCCACTTGGACTGGACTTAAAATTGAGACTATATGGTATCAGGGGGCATTTCATACAATGCTATTCCAAATTGAAATACACTGTGATGAAAGCAGTTAACCCTTTTACACCACATATATTTGGTCCACACATCAGCACTATTTCCACCTCAAATTAATGGATGGTGTAAACACTCAATCTGGATCCCAGTTTTCATCTGGAAATTCTTTCATAAAAAACTTCATGATGTATATTGAAATTTGAACATCTTTCCATTCCATGTCATATCGTTTTCTTGCATGATATCCTAAGCAGAGAGACTCATTTCAGGACCCTGGTTTCATTTTTTTATCAGAAGCTCAACATGGTTAGTCTCAATCATGAAAAATTTGTCAATAATATATAGTTGAGTGAAAATATTCACTTCATATCATTTATTTTAAAATAACTGGATACTAATTTGTCTTGGTATACAAGACACTTACAAATTGTATTTGGTTTCCAAGTCCAAATGTTTACACTTTCACCATCATTGAGTAATGACACTAATTTTATCTTCTCTCCTCTCATCAGTTCAAGAGTTAGGTGGCGCTCACCAATTATTATGTACTTTTGAGAGAGTGATGTATGTAAGGTGAAGTTGTTTGCATTTTAAACATGCACAGTGGAGAGAATGTTGGCATACCTATATACTACTTTCATGTAATGTGGATGAAATTTCTTTGGATATTGTACTTTTGAAAATTTAAAATGAGCTTAGGACACTGCGAACTTTAATGACTGCTCCCTTGTGCTCCAAAAATCAACCTGAATTTGTCTAAAGTACACTATTCTTGGCAGCTATTAAAATATGGAAAATGAATTTTGCCAAACTAGATAATACCAGCTTCTAAAAGTGCAATGACTGAATTACCAAACACATAAAATGTTAAAAAAAGTTATCGGCTCTTTTTTTTACAATTTACCTCTGAAGTTCGAGAAGTGAAAATGAGCAAGTAGAGCTAGCACTTTTTTGAAAGGTGCACATCTGCAGTAAGGTCAAGCTGTATACTCTCTAACCCATATTACACCCATCAATCATACATCAAAATAAAGGGAATTAAAGGTTCTTTGAACAATACCTAAGATATACAAAGTCTCTTTTAAAAAACCAGTATAACTAGTGAGGAAACCCGGGGAAACTCTTTTTCTTTAAAATTTTAACCCTATGCTAAATATGAAACTGTAGAGCGCCACCTTAATAACAATGATTCACTTTTAGCTTTTTTTTCCTCAATTATTAATTGTATTCCTGCCAACATTTTGCACCAAATAAAGAGGTAAAATGATATCCAGATATTATTAACATCCCTGAGTCAAGATATTTTTATTTTTTCTAATTTACATTATCAACATATGCTGCAGTGTTAAATTAATACAAAAGTCTAACTCTTCTCTTAAATAAATAATCTATTTTTAAGCTTGCATAAATTTGTTGTCTTACCCTATTATTTGCATAATGTTGAGGTAAGAATTCCTGAGTTAATGTTCTTAATATGTGAATAGCTATGTCCCTTAGCACCTGAAATCTCGTCAGGATACATTTAACAATACTTGCATGCCCCAAATTAATTTATTAAATCACTTGCCCAATAGGGCAAATTTTCAAAGAAGTTACTTTCACTGATCTGTTCATTGCATGTTCTGACCTATTCTTTACTTGCCCTGACTTATTCTTTACTTGGCCCGAACTATTCTTTACTTGTCCTGACCTAATCAATATATGTTCAGAAATGGAAGCAAATCTTAGTGATGGACGATTAAATTAACAATGGCCATACCTTAATAAATTAAAGTAAGAACGGTTCTAGTAGCAAAACTGTATCTTATGAAATTAAAGTTAAAAACAGCCATGATGTAATAAATGATTGAAAATTATTGTAAAAAAAACCAAACAAGGTCTTGTTCTGCTAAAGAGCCATAGCTACTGCTATTATTATCTGTGTGATTTTCAAACAGGACATGAAATGTGGCCTCTTTCTTCCTTGTCCAAATTAAGCAAGGTGTACTCCTCTATCTGCTTTGATAAAAACTCACTTTTATGCTGGACCCTTCCACATTTCTCTCAAAGTCAGTAACTTATCAACATTTTTTTATAATTCCTGTTCACAATATTTCTTATTATTTTACATTAAAAACTCACATGGAAGTATTTCAAATTTGATATTTCATTTATGTGTTGAACCAAAACATGTAAAAAGTTGTACATCAGATGTATATAACATCCTGCAATAAGATTGCTGAATTTTTCAAACAAAATAATTAAAATATTTGCATATATAAATACTAAAAAAAAGTTTATAGAAATGTTAATCAAAATGACAAGTTGAAAAAGTTTAATATCCTATAGGGAATAAATATACATTATTTTGCTAGTTTCATATGCATCTGTCATACTATAAAAGATGAAGACTGCCAATGTTTGGAAGGATTTACATACTAAGTGGATTTTGCATGAATGGGACATTTCTGCAAAAGTATTGAATTATTCTGAACTGTACATGAGCAAAATGGTATGAAATAAAAATCAACTTTATAACCTGAGTAATAATTTCTACAACGTTATCCTTGTATTATGTTAATCAATAATGCTCAAAATCAATAATAAAATCAATAGTTCACTGTCCTGCCTTGGACAAGTTTCAAGTTCCGATAGCTTTTCAAATGCTCAGGGAATTCGGCAACTGGTAATGTCAAGCCCTGATTTAATAAGCATTTCTTAAATCTTCAACATCCTGTCAGGAGTTGGAAGGCACTTTATTTTATTAATGGTGTTTGGAAAAATCAAGACTTTTTGAAAAGCTTTCAAATACACTGAATAGTCTAATTAAAAAAACAACACAAAAAATGGATGGTCAGTGGAGTGTAAAAAAAAAGGCCTTTCTATTCTGGAATAAATCTTATGTAAAAATGTTTTAAAAGTGATTCTAGTGTTTGTTTTTAAATTGACACAATCTACATATCCATATCATGTTTAGAAATAGTGTATGTAGGCATGCTCAATATATGCATATCACACTTAAATTGACTGTGTAGACATGCTCTACATAATCATATCACATTGAAACAGACACTGTTTGTAGACAAGTTCTACATATGTGTAACATTTAAATAGACACTATGTAGGCATGCTCTACATCACATTTAAACTGACTGTATGTAGACAAGCCCTATAAATGCATATCACATTAAAATTGACGCTGTAATGTAGATGTGCTCTACATATGCATATCACATTTATAAGGTCACTGTGTTGACATGTTCTACATAGGCATAAGACATTTAAATAGACAATGTATTCTAATTCAATGTCAGTATTAGTTGGTACTGGATATCACAGTGTGTTTGATTTCCTGAGGAATGCTTTATCTGTGAACATCTGACCTGCTGACAGACATTTCAGTAGTTAATCATTCTGAGTTGAGTCACTGCAGTTTAAAATGTCTTCCTGTAACTTGTCTATTTCTTGCCTGTTTCTATACTCCCGTTTGAATCCTCGTGGAATGGCACGACATGAGGTAAGATTTAGATAATGTAGATCCTTACACAGCTTTAGGATGGCTCTGTGATAATAAATTAAGGAAATCATCAATTTCTTTATTTATTCCTCCTCTATTTTAAACATAAGCAAGGAAATGATATCTTAAAATGATGCATTTAGAACAAAATAAAATATGTTAGTGCACCATCAGCAACCTAGTTGCACTATATATGCATGCCACAATAAGAAAAAAAAAATAAAATTTCATTCCAATATATACAAGAAAAATGTTTAGTTTAAAAATGACATTAAAAGGTTTTGAAAACAAATATCTTCTGCATGCCCACCCTCCTTAACATCCCAAGTCTACACTTCATACTTGTATTTCTCTTGATTTCTATTGCTGAAAAGTTTTGCAGATATTTCCTTCAATCTTTCTCAGTGAAGAATTACAGGCAGAGGCCAAATTAATGTCCTTTATGCACAAACAATCCTTACACATGTATGATATGTTTTATTAAACAGCAAAAAGTGTCAATGACTAAAAATTTTCAGTTGTGCATCAGTGAATAGCTGGATATTAGAAAGTATGAACTAACTAAAGGGCTCAGAGAAAAAAAATTCATACAAAACCTGCACCATTGAGTTAATAAATAATTAAAGTAGCAAATAAATCTGATTCAAAAACAACAAATGTTTCTCTGTTGTGTCCACTGATAATTTGGTTGACTGAAGCATTGTACACTTGATTTTTATTGCTGAAAAGTTTTGCAGATATAGCACTATCAGGTGTTAATGAGCCTAAGTTTTGCAGATATAACACTGTCAGGTGTTAATGAGCAAATGCTAAAGGTTAATATATCAACATATGTGCTTAAATTGTATATGATTACAAAAGTTAAGTAATTCATGTTTTATGAAAACATTTTAAACACAAGAATATAAATGCATTAGGTTGTAATTCATAGAAACCAATAACTGTACATTCGCAATCAATGAAAGCAGTGAATTCCAAATTTCCTTTGGTACCTAGTACTTATCCTATCTGATTCATGGTGACACCTTACAGTAAAATCTGAGCAATGATATAATATGCATTATAAATCATTCAAGTAAACTGCACTAGATAGATCCATTTAAGATATTTGTAAGTAAAACTTTTGTATACCTGTAAAAAAAATTTTAATTTTTTCATACCAAAGAAAAACAAAACTGCCAATTGTCCATCTTTGTCTTCTCTATACCATCTGATACAATGACAATGGAGTAACAAATCATTTGAAAATTTTAATAAAATTTTTTAAAAATTATTATTTGAATCCATGCTCTGGTAGTATAAATAAATACTCACATTATTTCATGGACAATACTTACTGGAGTGGCAACAAGTTGACAGGTGTTCCGGCAATATTCAGTCTCTGTAGAGGGGAAGGATCTTTACCTTGTGTAAAAGCATACAGGCCAAGGTCAAGGATTTCACCTTGGAAACTGTTCCAGGAAAGATCCACTTCCAAAAGACTATGCTTCCACTATATTAATAAAACGACAAAAGGTTTAGTAAGCTTTGTACTGGTAATACATAGTCTACAACATTTAATCATTTGTTGGACCATTGAATGAAAAGGATAATGCAATAAAACCAAACAAAGGTTGTCACTGCTGGGATCAAGATTTTTGAGAACTTAATACAGATGTCTATTATGAGGAGGTATTATAAGCATTTGGTCAGCCTTTTTTTAGGACAAAAATATACAGAAAGTTGGCAAAGAAATTCGGATTGCAGACCATTTGGTTTAGGGAAGTTTAACTATGCATGGTTTGGCAAGTATATTTAAGTGCTTGCTGGTGACTCAAATAAAGAAACTAAAACTGAGGATTGCAATCCTTTTTGAAATATTCTAGCAAATTCAACAAAAGGCCCAAGTGGGCATAAGACCACTCACCTATCTGATATCTGCCTTATAGCAAAATGCAAGAGCAGTAGGCTAAGAAATCTGTTGATCAATTATATTATGAAACCAGCTGTTTCTAGGTTGGTCTAGTTTTTGCACCTTCATCCATATTTGTAAATAACAACTGTGAAAGGACAAAACATGATAAATAATGGGCAGCTGAAAATTCCATAGGCTGAGTTGAGCTAATAAACCATGTGCTGTTCCTAAAAATCACCATAATAATTAAATTTGTTACAATCCATGGTTAAAAAGCTAGGTCCTTATATAATGATCTAGAAATAAACATGTGAAAAGTTTCAGTGTGACAGGAATTTAGATCATACTAGCTATATGGGATTATTCTCTGTATCAGTTCATCCTATATGTAAAGTTTTTGATGTACAGTTGATCCCGGTTATGTTGACGGACTAGGGGTTTGCCAAAAAGCTTTAAGATAACCAATGATCGAGATACACAAAAACCAATATGGCGTCCATATAATAACATGTGCTTGAAATTTCATTATGTACATGATGTATGTTAGTAAATGAGAATGTACATGCACATATTTTTGGATGTTTTTTTTCAAACAACAACATTGCCACGATCTGTTTGATAAAGCGATCGGCATGCTATAAAAATATACATACATGTTTGTTAACAACAAAAGGCATATGTGCACCAACTAACAGCAGAGATTTACCAGTATACATGTACAATACAAACCACCGTCAATTTTGGATACAAACCTTTATTATATTCTCCAACATTGCAAACACAAAGATCACTCAAAAATAAACAAAATAAGAAAAAACGTGCAGGGTGTAGTTCATTTTTACAAAAAAGCTAACCAGTGTCAAAATAAAATTTTCGAGTCATTTCACTCTGACAGCTCTGAAAAGTATCGTAAACAGAATAGCTACAGCATGTTATCCTTCAGACAAGATCAAAAAGAGTGAATGAAGTGTCATTGGAATGAACGACCATACAGACCGTCATCATGTGCTACGTGAACTTAGCACATGCGCAGTTAACCAAGTATGATCATTTTATTGGCAAGTCATAAGCTAGCATAAACGTAACCAATCGCAAGAAGTACATGTAAATTAAAAAATTGAAAGACCGTATTCTTGCAAAATAGTATCTTCATTCCCACGAATGAAACTTACACGAGTGAACACCTGGCAATATTGGACCATATATATTACTGTAGCATAAGTTAACACCCAATATAGGGATTCTTTCACTCCTGTATTTTGAGAAAGAATTATTTTTAATTATGCAAAAGTTATTTATTTGTTGTCTGCTATTTCTTCTTGCTGAATTTAAGTGTCTGTAACAACCAAAAAGCAGAAGGATTAGCCATTCCATTAATTTTATATGTTCTTCAGAAGTCGGTCAGTTGTAGGTATAGTATGGTAGCATAACTGACTGTCAAAACATACAGTACTCAGCATAAGCAGATTATGTTGTGACAATGCACAGCTAAGATGGGGTTGTCAATACAAACAAAGGATCATTTGTGTACTTATTGATTCCAATTCATTACTTAGTTAAGTTTGTAGCTTTCTTCCGTTCTCCCTTTTATTTATCCAGTCGAAATCCATGATTGTTTGTACAAGTTAAATAACCAAAAAGTCTTTCGCCAGATGGGACATTTTTGTCACCAAAATGGGGAAAAAAAATCGCCAGCGCTTGGTCATGGGGATCGAGGTAACCAGATTTATTTGGCAAATCTGGCCCTCTTTTGTGCTCAAGATATTAGGGTTCAGCGACATAAAAGAATCGACATAATCGATGAGAAAATGCTAAGACAAAGAGAGAATTAGGCAGTTCCACTTAAAAAACATGGACTTAAATAGGTTTGGCGAGGTAACCGAGGTCGAGATAAGTGGGTTTGACTGTATTTGTAAAACAAAGACTTTTCATTTAAAACAAAAACTGCACTCAAGCAGGACATGTTACTTCATCTTTTGAAGAGAGCTTACTAAACATCAGCACCAAAAATCTGAAAAACTTTAAAATCAGTTTACACTGTAATCTCAAAATATCCTAAATTAAGTGACATATTATTCTGAGACCTTATTTTATAATTTTCTGAGAGCTTCGACAGTGAAAAGAATTTTAGCTTTAATTGCAAAAAAGGATTAATTTTCTGTTGATATGTGGATTCATTTTAACTTCTCAATTTTAAATACAGAAACACAATTCTGAACCAAATTATTTTAAGGATGAGATCTGAAAATACTTTTAGTGCACAAAAAAGCCAGTTTTTTGTTACACAGTAAAATTAGCTCTGGGCAGGGAAAGTCTTTTCTCCTGACCATGCTAATACTACAATGTAAAAAATTAGTGGCAAGCAGGTTAACTAACTGTTAACTTGCTGCTTACAAAAAGTTGACAACATTTAGCTAAATGGAAAAAAAACCTGATAAGTTTCTCTCAGGTACCTCTCAGTTGCATGTATACATTACATAAATATTCAAAGTGAAAAATAAGTTGGGAATAAGAACTTAAAGCAAATATCATTTATTACTCAGCTTAAAGTTTAGAGCAAAGACTTGTCACCAGACATTTTTCTATCTAATGACTGGTTCACACATCTGGCAAAATTATATTACAATTTCATATCAGCCATTGTTAGTGTGCTTCAATATGGACACAATATATCTTGACCAGAATGGCATATTATAGGGGAAAAGGACATACACATGACATCAGTAATTTTGATACCAACTGTGTCTTGAGAAGCATAATATTACATATTACAGAAAGGTAAGAGTGATTAGCATGGTGAGTCATTTTAAGGCTGCAAAACTATGATTTTTCTTGTGCAAAATCAAGAAACTTTTTCCTGGTTTTGGTCTACTCTTGACCATAATTGTAAAAGCATCATCTATGTATAACTTATGGGATAAGTAAGTGGACAGGTACTCCTAAGCATGTGTCACAGAGAGAGAGAGAGAGAGAGAGAGAGAGAGAGAGAGGGAGAGGGAGAGAGAGAGAGAGAGAGAGAGAGAGAGAGAGAGAGAGAGAGAGAGAGAGAGAGAGAGAGAGAGAGAGAGAATAACACATACAACTGAGATAGACATTTTTCTAACTGTTACTACTAGTAGAGATCATAGGCTGAGACATATAATTTGCCTTCTAGAAGAGTCAGCACAGTTGGCTTTTTACAGACTTTGATAGAGGATCTGAGGATTTGATGTAGTGAATGGCCAGTTGAGTGTTACTTTTCCTTATATGGGAGTTGACTGCAATCTAATTTGTGTGTGTGTGTGTGTGTTTTGAATTTTTGATGTAGCTTCAACAATTATTCAGTCATATCGCTACAATGTCTTAAGTATGGCTGTTTATAGTGATGTCTAGCACTGAGGCATCATGCTGCAGTCTCATTATCATAACACCAGGCTGACCAGTCCTAACACTAATTTGCATGAGAAAGTTGTACTTATCAAATTGTTACCCATTAACCAGCAGCTAGTTAGATGTCACTGATAGCAGAAAGTATACATTTTTTGGTGTCACTAATAATACTGCTTGTAACTGCTATTTTACTGGTGCTAAATAGAACATGGCCATAGTTTACTGACATTCTTAAGACTAGTCCATAGAACATGGCCATAGTTTACTAACATTCTTAAGACTAGTCCATAGAACATGGCCATAGTTTACTGACATTCTTAAGACTAGTCCATAGAACATGGCCATAGTTTACTGACATTCTTAAGACTTGTCTATAGAACATGGCCATAGTTTACTAACATTCTTAAGACTAGTGCATAGAACATGGCCATAGTTTACTGACATTCTTAAGACTAGTGCATTGAACATGGCCATAGTTTACTAACATTCTTAAGACTAGTCCATATAATATGGCCATAGTTTACTGACATTCTAAAGACTAGTCCATAGAACATGGCCATAGTTTAGTAACATTCTTAAGACTAGTCCATAGAACATGGCCAAAGTTTAGTGACATTCTTAAGACTAGTCCATAAAACATGGCCATAGTTTACTGACATTCTTAAGACTAGTCCATAAAACATGGCCATAGTTTACTGACATTCTTAAGACTAGTCCATAGAATATGGCCATAGTTTACTGACATTCTAAAGACTAGTCCATAGAACATGGCCATAGTTTAGTGACATTCTTAAGACTAGTCCATAGAACATGGCCATAGTTGACTAACATTCTTAAGACTAGTCCATAGAACATGGCCATAGTTTACTGACATTCTTAAGACTAGTCCATAGAACATGGCCATAGTTTACTGACATTCTTAAGACTAGACCATAGAACATGAGCAGTTTACTGACATTCTTAAGACTAGTCCATAAAACATGGCCATAGTTTAATGACATTCTTAAGACTAGTCCATAGAACATGGCCAAAGTTGACTGACATTCTTAAGCTAGTCCTGAAACACATTTTTGCTTAGTTTGCTTATGATACCTCTGACAATATCAAGATTTTTGTCTGCAGTAGAAGCAGAGGAAAGGATGCAAAATCACTTTTAAATTTTTAAGTATATTCTAGGAAACCTTTATAAATCTTTAAAAGTTGATGAATTAAGTAGATTGGAAGAAATTCTTAACACATCTTAAGAGACAAGGCAGAACTATTACAAAATATTTTAATATTTTTTCCGCATTTGGTCCTTATATGAGCAAAAAACTTTCTGTGAGAAAATCATCAATACTAACAAAACAAAACTAAAAATATCTGAATCTCAATTTGAGGTGGAAATTTTGAGAAGTTCAGAGAATCAGGGGATGGGTGTCTCATGTTTATTCATGTGCTGATGTATCCTCTCTGTGTCTGACTTGCAAAAGCTTTAAAGTGTTGACAAAGATGACAGAATGGTGACATGTTTCTCACCATGCTAATGCGCACCAGACATATAATGCTGCGAGTGGTGGTCGTATTGATTGTGGTGGTGATTTTGGTGGTAATTTAAATTAAATTAATTTTAATTAAAATTAATTTAAAATTAGCATGATGACAATATTTACCTTTCTGATAATATCCTGAAGCCTGTCACACCTAGCTACAGCACTATTACTCAAGTAGAGCCTCTCCAACCCGTTAATGGGAAGCTCTATCAGGGTCAAAATACAGGTGTACTCACTGATGCCACGCATGTCTAACAGTTTCAAGTTGTAGCACCTCCTTAGTATTCTAAAACAGAAAAATAAGATGCCCAAGTGCTCATATGATCACTCACTTGGCTAACATATATCAAACATATGGATTAGCACAATACCTACTAACATTTTAAGAACATTTTAGTATGTGTGCATGTGTGATTTGGATTTTTAATGTGGCCATAACAATTTTTCAGACATATCACTACCATGTCTGCAGTGTTGCAATTTTATGTTTAGAACTGATGCATGATGATGTCCAACCCAATCATATTATGCTAACACCAGGCTGACCAGTCCAAACAATAACCTCTTAATGTTGAGTGCCAAGCAAGGCAGCTGTTAGTACCATTTTCATCAGTCTTTGGTATGACTCAGCCAGGGTTTGAACCTGTGATCTCCCTCATCCAAACATTTTAGTAATGGCAGTTATAAAGAAATGGTGAATCAAAATAATTTGTGCTAAGGACTCTTTATGTGATATGTGGTCAACTTCTGTTAAAAAGTCATTTAGTTGACTTTATTATTTTATTATAAAAATTGTACTCAACATTAACAAGATAGTCTGGAAAATATTTATTAATACACATAAGTAGAATTTAAATAAAGTTTGTATATACCTCTAACTTTCACACATATGTATATACCCAAAACCTTAAACTCGATACTTTTCTTTAACCTACTGTCTACATAAAGAAACTTAAATTTAAATTTATTGCAAACATTCCCTTAACCATTTTCAGTCAATTGTAAAAAAGCTGTTAAATTTAGTAAAATAAGTATGCACATGTTTTTTAACACAGAAGTGAAACTCAATTGCACTTTTCATCCCAACAAGCAATAAAAAAACCTGAAACACAAGCTTTAATCTCATGTTTACTTTAAATGCAAACTTTAAGCTAAATTTTTCACAACAAATTGTGGGAAAAATCAGTAAAACTGAGTAGAAAACTATACAATATTGTTAGGCATCTGCTAATGAACACACAAGAGTGAAACTAATTTAATTTTCTCTTCTAAGCCAAAAGCATTACCTCTAACATAAACTTTTACATGCTTTCTACATCAACTAATGATGCCAGGATCATAGTGTTAACTATTAAGTAGTTCATTCCTGGGCAGCTTATGTCGGATGATGTATACAGTGTTAAATACTGTGTACATATGTAAAGGAATTAAATTCACTCTTCATGAGGTCAAATCGAGATTGTGGCTTTTGCATTCGACTTAGATGTTAAAAGAAAACAGCATTTGACCAATAGCTGAAGTCCTTGTTTGACAATTGCTGAAGTCCTTGTTTGACAATTGATCAATGACAGTATGTGTTTTTAGACTGAGCATCATCGGATTGCTTCTAATACAGCACACATAATGATACGCAAATTCCAATACACAATATGCATTGAGGATACAGATTTAATGCCATTTAAGCATGTTTTCATGTAAACTGTTCTTTCTACATTACTTAAATCACATAAGGTTGAAATGTTCAATTTACCAGGGCTGTGGAAACACCAGTAGTTGTGCAGACAGATGTAAAATTAAGACTAAGAACGAGTAGCTTCATATAGTTTTTTTTTTTTTACTGCATTATGTGTGTGATTGACCAATTTATATAGAAAACAGGAATTTTGTTTCAATGTCTATTCTGGTTCTTGAACATAGTTTGTATCATAATTCTATTGTTTTTAGGAATTTTGAAAAAAATTCATCTGACACATTTGAGTATAAGTATTATAATGGTGTGTAATATGAATCAATACTCATTTTTTGGTATACCAATCCAAACATAATTTGCAATGCCATATTTGACAATTCTGATCACATTCAACTAAATTGGGAGTAAACACTTGGTTGAATGTGACAAATCATCAGTCAAATGATAAATAGCACATACCATCACCAGTCAAAAGCTATATTTTTATTACCATCTCACTTTAATGCCATAGTTACAAATTGGTATTTACCTCAAGCTTATGCAACTGACCTGTAAATGAAGGTCGTATTGATGCCTACACTAGTGCTCACAGTTCCAGAGCTGCTACAGGCAATGCTCAGCTCTTTTAGATGCAGAAAACCATCACACTGTGCCTTGACAATAAAGAAAAAAGAAAAAGAAAAAATGAAAATCAAATGTTGTAGAAAAGAATTCTGAAAAATAAAACCCCCTAAATATCATCCCTAATGTTGACAAATCCAATTTCACATGCACAGTAGATATTTCCATTCTTACCCTAACAGAATTAAGTCAAACAAACTTGTAAGACTGGATATTCTAGTAAAAGATTATGATTTTGTATCATAATAATTAATGTTCAGGTAGTGTTTTTATATCAATACTTGTATAGAACAAAATATTAGTTAAAACTGTATTATTTCTATGAAAATTATTAACACAACCATTTAATCCCTCCATATTAAGAACAGCTATTTTCCTCTTTTACTCAACTATATACTGTACCATTTCCCTCAGTGTACATGGGCTGGCTCTAAATGGAGAGTTGGCCAGTCTGAGGATCTCAAGTTTTCGACAACCAACTTGGAGTTTTTCTATGTTGAAATCCATGCTGTTATTGGAAAAAAGAGCATTGGAAATGTCCAGTAACTCCAGATTGGGACATTTCTCCTGTGAAAGAAAAAATAGAATTACTGCTTATAAAATACATATGACCATATATTGTGTATGATCATTCTTTTGCAGAAGATACAATTGTTCCCCTCTTATAAGGTTGCCTTCACCACCTCTACAGGGCCAATTTTCTTGGCACCAACAGATTGTGTACAAAAGTAACCATTGTGGACAGCCACACCTCTGATGTGGCATGCGGCAATAATTGAGGGCAAAAATATCAAATTACCCCCCACCATCTTTGCTAGCCAAGGTTCCAATATGTTAACCCTATCTATACCTTGGCAGACTGAGCAGATATTTCTGTGCTTTGGGTCTGTAAATTTCATTGGATGAGGCAGTAAGCTACTGCATTCAATCAAAATTAAGTTGTTCAAATATGAACTTGGTTCCTATGTGATTGAGACAAGAGGGGCACAAAACTTGAATGGACTCATAAATAAGCAATATTCCACTGCTTGTCTGTGTTTGTACAAATACCTCTCACTCAAATACACCTGTAATGCCTTTTCTCTGGTACATAGTTATACTTTAATGTTAATCTTACAAAGTTTCCTTCTGAAGTCAATTGCCTCACCATTTTCAGCAATATAGGATGTAATTCTGTTACACCCTACTGTTCAGTTGCCATAACATACTAAGGGAGGCAACTCATGAAATCCATTAGATGTTGCTTGGACACCAAGTTGTAAAAGAGGTTAACATACCAGAACCTTGGTTAGCAAAGATGATTCCTCACAAGAGGCCATATTTTACTATAATACAAATCCAGAACCAATATTTATTTTATATAGTAAAAAACATAATATGATTATCTTACCTAATGTCAGGTTTACGTTGCTGAAAAAAAATGTTGGCTAGAGCCAGTACATTATAACATGTACAACTACAGTTAATATTATAAAACTAACAATAGACACCCATGTTTACAAGAAATGAGCTAAAAAATGTGTAAGAGTTTTGTACTTCAAACAGCTATTGAATTCTTGTCTTTGATCATTTTGATCAGATGTAATTGTCAAGATAATAACATCGTCAACAAAGGATAATTTCATGCACAAAGAGAAATTAAAATTGAACAAAATCAGGTATTAGACAAAGATCAAAATCTCTTGTGAATGCGTGTGTATCACTTCCTTTAAAACAAGGCATTTTGCCTACCCTACAAAGGTTTTGTCTGCATAATTAAATTGCAGTGCTGTACAATTAGCAACACAGGAATAAACCGTCACAAAAATTTAACATGTCATCACATAAATGGAAAACTATTACTTTAGAAGAAAAAGTAAATGTTATTCAGTTCAATGACAATGGGGAGATTTCAAAAGATCTTGCCAAAAAATTTAATGTTAAAAAATCTCCAATAAAATAAAACAGATAAGGAAAATATTCTGCAGCAGTAAAAAATGGATCAAACATAAAGAGAAAGATTCTAATTGCCAAGTGATGTTTGTACCAAGATTTAAATGATGTTTCTGTATGGTTTTGCAAAGTGCATCCCAAAAACACCTCACTCGCATTTTATATGTAAGAGTCAATAAATTATTAATGTATTTTCACTTGAAATAAGTTTAATCTTAAGACAAAGAAGAACTTTTTAATAATTATTGTCACTTTAAATGAAGATATTAAATGCTTTAAGTTACATGTAGCTTTCTTAAAAAATACATGTATATATACTGCACACAAATACAGTATTTATTAGGCCACTTTCCGGTGTAGAAAGTATCCATATAAGTGGGCGATCACAGTATAGCTGATGATGGGGGCTTACAAACATAATTGCAGTTGGGGAGGCTTTTAGAGAGTAAATTCAACTAGGTCAGTATACAATAATTGCTATCTAAGATATTCATATTATTCCATTTAAAGGCAATTTACATCAAACTGTCAGAAAGGAAATGTGTACAGTAAATTATCTTTCTCTCAATATATTTATATACCAAATCATGTTAAAGTTAGGAATTAACTTCCAGTATGTTCTGAATCAAACCTTCATTGAAAGATGAGAAAAAATATCTTTTCCAGCTGAAAGCAAGATATGCTATAAAAATAGCATTTATGGGGATTAATTAACCATTCCAAGATAATATTATAATTACCTCCCTTTGCCACTACTTGATTACCATTATACCAAATGTTTTTTGGTTTGAGCTTGAGTGTTATGTCAATGAGGATAGTCAAAGGGAGGTGTCGGCTTGAGTGATATGTCAATGAGGATAGTTAGAGATAGGTGTCACCTTGAGTAATATGTCAATGAGGATAGTCAGAGAAAGGTGTCAGCTTGAGTGTTATGTCAATGAGGATAATCACAGGGAGGTGTCATCTTGAGTGTTATGTCAAAGAGAATAGTCAGAGGGAGGTGTCAGCTTGAGTGTTATGTCAATGAGGATAGTCAGAGGGAGGTGTCAGCTTGAGTGTTATGTTAATGAGGATAATCACAAGGTGTCAGCTTGAGTGTTATGTCAATAAGGATAGTGAGAGGGAGGTATCAGCTTGAGTGTTATGTCAAGAGGATAGTCACAGGGAGGTATCAGCTTGAGTGTTATGTCAATAAGGATAGTCAGAGGGAGGTGTCAGAGGGTTTAATCATAATGTGATTAGGTAAGGATTCTCAAATAAACATGACGAAAACTCTTTTAAATTGAACACATTATCCAATCAAATTAATGTTAGGAGAATAGGTAAGAGGAGGGTATCAATGAACACTGAATGTATAGCATGGTCTGAATTCAGCAGATATTAGGGTACAGGTAAAAAACCACATTCTTAAAGACAAAAAAAATGAGGAAAAGTTGCTAAGATTTAGATAAAGACAATTTTACAGCATTTTCTTACCCCAGAAAAGTATTACTTGAATCAAGTTTTAAACCAATGCCTGTGACAAGGCTATATTGTCTTAAACATGTTCCGGTGTAACATGTAATCAACTACTATCAAACCAGATTGAATTATCTATTCTGCAAGGTAAACTCACAAAAATAAAAGCTGGAGAAAGTTTACTATGCAGGCCACATGACAGACTTAATAAGTGTCTTAAACAGAACAGCTGCTGTCAAATGCAGAGCTTGCAGAGATGACTCTAGTATCATGATGTAACATTTTATAAGGTATATCTGATCCTGTGAGATCTCAAAATACACTGAGCGAATCATTCACTTTAGGCCAGAACTGTTGGACTGAAGTCATGATTTACTCTTTCACATTGAGAAAATGTTTTTGCACACCCCAACAAATGCTTTCTGTGCATAACAGCTAACAATTAAAATCAGAAATTGGGTCTTGGAGTCGTGCCTCTTCAAGGGTCAAGTAAGAATAAGGAGCAAATTATTGCTTTCTGATTGTCAGTGGAAGGCAACTGGTTGTCATTAGAAAACCAAACCATCAGAGTGGAAATGAAAATAGTTTATATTAAATGAAAGTGTGTGCAGTTCATTCACCCTGCAAGCTGAAGCTATAACAATCAGGAATCTTGACTTCTGCAATGTTCTGGCTAGAATCAGTGAAAGCCGTTGAAATGTAGAAGCAGAATTGAGCTTAACATGCATTTCTGTAAATGTCATCCAGTAATCCACAGTTGCTACTGTCAAATCTGATCTGAAGTGGTGACAATACAGTCTACTATTTTGTAAAAAGACCACGGGCTAATGTTACGTCTAAAATGGGGGTGCCCAAAACCCCAAAACAGATGTACAGTCCCTTGGACTCTGATCCAAAGATGTGTGAATCAGGATATGAAAGAAAGTGCCTATCAAGTTGAGTCTGATCAAAAACACATTATTCACAAGAAACAAAACCATCTGCATCCTGCAAATGGGCAAGGATACAAACCTACATCAACCATCTCAAGTCAATCACCAGCTGGAGTATTTGATTTTTTATGGCACTATTAGGAAAGGGGAGAACACAAAAGCAAAAGAGCTGGATGCACAAAATCTGTAGACCCTCTTAAACAACTTATATCACCTATCACTTGTCTGGAAATAGGATTAAAATGAAAGAGCCTGGCAATACTGTGTCAGCAGGTAGCAAGACCAGTCATGCTAAACGTTCCAAGAAATAAGGGAGGAGAGAAAATGAATTTCCAAACCCCATTATGTTGCTTGTTACTGGTACTAAGAAGATTGCTGCCAAAACAAATCCTCTTGAGATTGTTTCCTTGTCATCTGATAATGGCTATCTTGTCTTTGTAGATGAGATTGACACAGGCAAAAATATGAGAAGACCTGGCAGGCTGATGAGAAAATTTTTGTTTGGTTTACTTCCTCAATATGGCCGTCTTTTGCCAGAGTGATTCTGTCCACCGCTTGTTCTAAGAATTGTTTTCCACTGTGAGCTTTCTTAATATGAGCCTGTTATGAAGGTACAAAAATTGGATGTAACATCTGCATTTGTGTCCTAGAGCAGGTGAGGCAGGAACAAGATATTTCATGAAATTTCTGCTCAATTAAACAGATTATTTACCAACTGCTCTAGTGGCCTAATAGTTAAAGCACCCGCCTCGGATGCAGGAAGTCGTGGGTTTGATCCACGGTTGAGTCATACCAAAGACTTACAAAAATGGTACTAACAGCTGCCTCGCTTGGCGCTCAGCATAAGAGGTTAGTGTTAGGACTGCTGGTCAGCCAAAAAAAACCATCACAACAATATATTAGTTCTAGACAGCTTATGAGGCAAGATCTCTGATGATTAAAAGCTAAATTTCAAAATGAAAAAGGCAATGCCAAGTTATTCCTCAGGGTGGCATACTGACCCCTTTATGTATCATAAATAAGACTTTCAATGCCTTGATGAAATGAAAGCTGGTAATGTACGTCAACAACAGCAAGCCTAATGAACAAAATAGAAGAGTAATCACTCTACAAGTCAGATGACAGATTTGGGCATTAAATACCTGGGGATTTATATCAGAAATCACATCAAAACATCTTTCCTCATAATGAGAATTTCAAACTCCCTAAATGAATCCAAGGACTCAAAGATGTAACATCAGAAAAAATTATGATGATAACTGTATCTTGAAGAATATGTGATCTGAGACATTTACAGTTATTTTCTTATAATTTGGACGAAGAATTCAGGGGTATTGCACCAAACAATATTCCAAAGGAAGGTAAATAATTCTGAGACAATTCCACATTGACGCTAAAAATATATACTTGTGACTAATGCAACAGTAACTTCACATCTGACTAAATTTTACAATAACGTCTCATTCGACTTTACATTTTATGAACTAAAATGTTTTACTCCCATCAATCTTACACTATACCCATGAGGCAACAATTTTTATGCTCAAAACCAAAGTTAAACTCTCTGCTAATCACATTCATTGTTTCCTAATACCTGCCCTGGAGAATGGCATCACTGTGTATACACACTGCTGTGCTGCTCCACCAAAGAAGGCAATTCACATAGTTTTATACATGAGGATACATAATGGGGTGATATTACATGGCTAATTTTTCTTTACCAATACTTAACTATTAATTAGTCAAAGAATTTAAATGCTTAAGTTTGTTCTCAGTACCTACTCTTAAAATCTTTTTAAAAAACAACCTCAGACAATGAGCGGTATGTACGAGTTCTTGTCATTATAACATCTACTGATATTCATTAATAGGAGGATAATGGCCTTCAGAAATCATAGGCATATTTTCATTTCCTTAGAGATCACTTTCCCTACCGAGAGTCCCATTAATTCTTTTTTATTTCGTCTAAGATAATATTGCTTTCAACCAGCTTTGGAGAGTGTCTTTCGGATTTATAAGGTAGCTTTCACAATTTTTTAATTATATCGCTATGATGACAGCAGTGGGACAGTTTATGGTGATGTCTAGCACTGGTGCATCATGCCACAGACATTTAACATCATGTCCCACCCAGGTCTTCCATCGATGGCTTAACATATTCCATAGCTGAAATCTGCTGGAGTTTTTAATTTTCCTAACCTCTATTTGCTTTTTGCTACCAATATGCTTTCTCACATCATCTCTGCCACCATACCCAAAGCTAAAATTTGTCACACACTATGTACAAAACGCATGGTGTATATTGGTATTTTATGGCTGAATGCACAGTCAATTTTTGGTATATTCCAAACTAAACTTCACTTTTTGTGCAATACATTTCTTTTTCCTTGGTGGTCAATTCATTTTCAACATCGATGCCAAGCAGCAATTCAAATCAGTGTTGGCAGCACATGCACAAAATTCTAACTAGGCCCCAGTTTCTCTCAAAAGCATTTGTAAAACTACTCTTATACATATAGATTGAAATATGCAAAATTGCTTGCTACTGGGCCAACTGTATCAATCATCTATAGTTTTAATAATATTGCGACCAGCAATTTCAGACTGTTTTAGCAATTGCCGATATCACAACTAGCACTTAACGAGAAATTGGTCATTTTATAAAAGATTTCGAATAACTGAGAATTGGAGAATTCGTGATTTTTTTTGCATGCAGCATGAATCCGTTAATAGCTGAAAAAGCCATGAAATTCACACCAAAATTATGAGAGTTGGCAGCACTGCCAATCTCTGGGTTAACCTTTATATGATATTAAGGATTACAAAATTACTGAACGTTTCTTGGATTAACAAGATTTTTTTAACTATGTAGTTTTCTCTGCACTATAAAGAACTACCTGTTTGCAAAACATTAGCAGCCCTGGACTATCATTCTGAAACAGAAGTAACTATTCAAACTGTGGTTAGATATTACATCACCATTTCTTTTACCATGAGATCATTTAGGACAAGGTTAAGTCCTACAAATTTGTTTCCCCCTAGGGTAAGGCGTTTGAGGTATGGTCCCTGTGTGCTGATGAATCCTCGTAGAGGAATGTGAGACACCACATCCTTCTGTGAAAAAAAAGTAATCCTGCTTTAAAAGATACTTCTGTATGCAGGCATTTGTCTAATGGGTACACAATCCAGATAAAATGATACACTATATCAATTCTTTTTTAAAATAATAAAAAAAAATTAATCATAAGTTCAAATATGCATGACACAATATTGTTAGATTTTGTACCAATATAACTAATTTTATAAGCAGTTTTCACTCAAAATATACCATTATAATTTTGTTTTATCTTGTCCTATTATTGTGTATATAATGAAATCTCTTTTCATTTAGTACTGTAAGAAATATAAGTCTTGGGACAATTTATGTCAGTTGGGTAATCCTTAATTATTTTCAGAAACTAAAATAGTAGGAGGCCAGAACAATTCAATGTATTACCTATCGCCTTATGAGACCAGGATGGCTAAAAATTAAGGGTATGATATAGAATAAATAGAATGATGAAATTGAAGAAAAAACCCACCCAAACTTTAAGAACTGTCTTGTATTTCTGTGTATAAATGTGTTCAAAAAAGAGAGAGAGAGAGAGAGAGAGAGAGAGAGAGAGAGAGAGAGAGAGAGAGAGAGAGAGAGAGAGAGAGAGAGAGAGAGAGAGAGAGAGAGGGGGGGAGGGAGGACTAAAAGATAACTGGATTGAATTCATGACTTTGAACAAAATGGGAGGATGAGTACCTTCTAAAAATATTCCCTCTTTATCTAGATCCATTTCAAGGTGTAAAACTATCCCTTGGATTATTGTCCAAAAACAAGAGACATATTACTACTGCAAATTCACTATTACATGATTTATGAAACAATGGAACAAAAAATTAAATTAACTGATGACAATCCTGTTGGATCTTACTTTAGGATTTTATTCCAATTCTAAAATGAGTAGATTATGGTTATGAGAATATCATAATATAATACCAATGAGAGCAGAATAAGACAAATTACTAAAATGAAAATTAAATATGAGCTGATCATTGCCATATAATTTGTGGTTGTCGTGCCAACAGCATTTCAAATATTTTGTGTCTGGCAGTGTTTAACATAAAATATTACATTTTGTAGGTGCACATCTTCCGACAAAAAATAATATTTATATTTCAAATTCCCAAGATGTACATTCATTAAAATAAGAGTATTAACTGTACGTACATTGGTAAAAGAGACATCAACATCTTCAAGAAGCTTGCACCCCTCAGCCAAAATAGTCAGCGTTTTAGAGGGACACTTCTTGCAGTAAGACAAATTGATACTCCTGAGATTTGGACAATTCTGTGATATCATCTGTGGACACAGAATACAAAAGAGAATGTTTTAGGTATGTAAATGAATGGTGCCTCAAAATAAAAATTGAAAAAAATGGGATAAAATTGACTTTGTATCACTAAGTGATGATAATTTACCTTCAACTTTTTATTCAAGTTCTAAAAATTCATAGATTTTTTTTAAGCTTACAAATAAGTGACGATTTTTGGAGAAAAAAAATTGAATTTGCACATAAATGGCTGATATTAATTTCCATGGTCTTGTTTTCAGTACCATGGGCCATTATGAAATGTTAGAATTTCAAAGGTCTTTTAAACATATGCATTATTGACAACAGAGGGTCATCAGAATGGGTTCAATAATATTAAATCAAAGTTTTACATAACAAATAACCTAATAATCCAACTGGCACATGAAAAACACCACAAAACTATTAGATTTCTGACACATAGATAAGACAAGTATAAGTATATTTGTAAACTTTAAAGAATACCTTCAGAATTTTACCATTGACCTCTTTGCACAGAGACAGATTCAGGTCTTTTGTTTCGGAGAAGCGGTTCTTGCATAGCCAATCCATATGCTTTTCATCTACTTTTGCCCATCCATATGATAGGTCAACTTTCTTCCATAATGAGGGTTCGCTTGTCAACTCATTCCAAGATCGACATACCCTGGAGGCTCTAAAGAAAGTGAAAAATTTTGTTTGCTTAAGATTTAATTTAAAAGCATTAATCCTAATGGTTCAAAATTCTGGCTGGAAGGATTTTATATCCTTCATATACTTCCAAGTAATTGCTAACATTTGTAAAGAGTTTGGTATGATGAGAATATCTGAAACTAGCCGATTCACAGAAATAAATAGGATTATTATTTGTAAAACACCGGCTATTAACCTGTGACTGTCTTCCAAGTTTTAAGAATTTCTCTGTATGAACACACGTTATGTGGAAAACAAATATAGTGTGGGCTCCAGTTGGCATGGGCGAAAGAAACAGGCAGCAATCTCCACATCCTGAGTGGCCCGGATATTGAAAGCCATGGTTTTCAATTGGATTAGAGAATTAATAGTCATTTCCAAGTAAACATCTCCATCTCCATTGTTGTCATGTTTTGCTCATTACCATTCCCTATTCCGACCCTATGAAATAACATGCTGACGGGTTACAAAACGATAATCGAACATTAAAAATATTAATATAAGCTAAATGTATTTCAGGCTTAAGCAATTTTGTTAAATTATAAATAAATGTTAACTGGCCAAGGATTCAAACATGTGTTCTTTTAGCTGAAGTCTATAGTCAGGGACTAGTGTTTTATAAAGTCAAGGGATATGAGTTAAATTTAACCTTCAGTGGATTTTTTGTTGTTGTTATGGGGTTTAATGTCATTTTTTCAGCAAAAGATAGGTCACACATTGCGGCCAGTATATTGGGTGGAGTATGTAGGTGGGAAAATCCTGGAAACACCAACATATGTGAAGCTACTGGCAAGCTTCTCATGTGTCCACATTAGCAGAGACCACAATTCAAATCCATGCAGATAGATGTGGGATGGTAGTGATCCATAACAGTGAGCACTTTAGACCACTCAGAGTCACTAACCCTCAATGGAAACAGTTTCTGACCCTGATAATTTTTAAACATGATATTATGAACAGAAGCAGTTCAGTAGAAAAATGTCTCCAACATTATTTGCAAACATATAAGACCCAATCCATTTTGTGTAATATTTGTGTGAGTATAACCTTGTTTGTTTAAACATGCATATCAACACATTTATAAATCATTAAGTTTTCACACAATCATCAACAGATTTGTACTTTTACAATAATTTGTAATCATATACAGTTTTAGTTCTATTTTAAAGATTTTAAAAAATCTACAGTTTTTCAATTAGATAAAAGTTTTTCATTAGGTACAATGTTTTAATTAGATACAATTCTTCTGTTCAGAACAATTTTTTCTAACAGAGATGTCAATAGATCAGACTCCAATTGTTAATCTCAAATTACACCACTATAAACATTTCTGTCAGATTCCAATTGTCCATCTGCATAAAATGTTTTGCAGACAAACTGCATCTTCAACACTGATCTAACTAGATCACTGAAACACTTGCAAGGGCAAGTTTTGATTCTTTCGAAACAGTAAATAAGCACCTGAATCATAAAAAAAACAACTTAATACTAACAAAAGTGAAATCAGTTTAGCACCCACATTCATCCCAAAAGATTAAAGAAAGATTTTTAACACAAATGGAAAATGAGGACTAGCAGAGAAAAAATTATATGCTACGGAAATTTAAAACATGACACCAAAGTCATTCATACTGGATGAAAAAGCCTTTGCAGTCTTTTCTTAATGAACTTCAGCATGGTGTATGGTTATTAAAGGACCACTGGAAGCACATTTAAAAAAAAAATCCAATAAACATTAATGCTAAAATTAAATTGTTCAATAAAAGATATTCCAATTTCCATTCTCAAGCTCAAATATTTTAAGGATAGTATCCTATTTCAGATCTTTTTAAAGTTGCATTTAAATAAATGAAACTAGAATTAATTTGATCGGTAAATTCTGCTATGTCTTTGCATTCAGTTGGACTCAAAACAGTTCTGTGCAAATAAATTGTTCAGCAAAAGTAGGTTCTGTGTCACTTGCCAGAGAGGCAAAGTGATCTCCACAATTAACATCAAGCCTTGTTCTGAAAAATATTAAAGTGAGGAACTTTGTGATTAAAAAGTGGTGCATCTATTAAAAATGGGCCAAAGATCCCTGATTTACATATAAGAAATGATGGCAGCTGAATGTAAGAAAATCTTCAAATTAATATAAAGCTGCATGTAAAATTTGCTTGAAAATCCAATGACTACTACCACTGTAGAAGCAAAAAAAAAAAATTTGAATGACAGTAGGACAACTACTCCACCAATAAATCCTACAAATAATCTAAAAAAAAGTAGATGGGTGAAAATAAAACTCATCCTGAAATAATACTTATCAACATAAATCTGCATATCAGTTCAAATCAATATTCATAGGAATGGTTATGCTGTGGAAATCAGTCTGGAGTAACAGGAAATCACTGGTCATAATAGCGGTACACCTGGATGAAAATAGTTGAAAATGGAAACCTGTCTAGGGTGACAGGTAAGCACAGGCAATTAACTCTTGTATGCCTGGATGAAAATAGCTGCAATGTAAGTCAGTCCAGGTCTCATAAATATAAAGAACACAGAAAATTTCTTGAAATCAAACAACCACTTGTAAAGTTAGGCCACAGAAACCATGGTTTAGAAGGAGAGACAATATAGGGTCATAACTCCATTAAATGGTTCTGATGAATGCTTGGTAAAGTCATACTTTGAAACCTAAGTTAATAGGATGGGTTTAATCTGGTTTAGTGTTTTATGGAACAGCAACAGATATATGTTATTCAGTGCCAAGGATCTGTTGCATTTTAGTTGTCTTTAGCATTTTTTAAAATATTTTACTTCAATAGCATACCTTGTACATAGTGTCCATATTCTGGGAGAGTTTTATCTAATTACACCATACCTGTACATAGTGTCTATGTTCTGGGAGAGTATATCTAATTACACCATACCTGTACATAGTTTCCATATTCTGGAAGAGTGTATCTAATTACACTATACCTGTATATAGTGTCCATATTCTGGGAGAGTATATCTAATTACACCAAACCTGTACATAGTTTCCATATTTTGGGAGAGTGTATCTAATTACACCAAACCTGTACATAGTGTCCATGTTCTGGGAGAGTATATCTAATTACACCATACCTGTACATAGTTTCCATATTCTGGGAGAGTGTATCTAATTACACCAAACCTGTACATAGTGTCCATATTCTGGGAGAGTATATCTAATTACCCCATACCTGTTGCACGACAGGCACTTTGGATGGATATCTTTTGGCTGCAGTATCCCACACCAACTGCAACAAGTCCACTAGAGATTCTGCAGAGCATTTTGAAAAACTTTCCAACAGTTTGCAGATTTGGATATTACTTTTGTCAATCTAAAGGTTATGCCACTGTTTCCAATTGTTATTTATGTAATACATCACAACATCTAACAATCCATTTGAAATATTTTTAGAAACATAAAATCAACAGTTAAAAGAAAACAGGGTTGGCAAATATGCCCTTTTGCATCTGTTTCAAGCACAAGCTGTACATCACTGTTGAAGTGTTTTGCCAACAAAATTTACACGCTGCACATCACTGCTGAAGTGTTTTGCCAACAAAATTTACACATCATAACACTAGAATTCACTGCTAACCTTCAACAAAAAATTTGATGAACCATTCTTAATGAGAAATCTTGCTTCTGGCACAAAAGACTAGCTATTATCCAAAGTGATAAATGAAACACTGATTTTAAACTTTAATGGATTGATTTTTATTTATCTTAGACTCCGTCTTTCAATTATCTTGTGTGAAAAATCCAAGGTATCCCAAATATTATAATTTTTCTTTTGTTTAGCACAATTTTCATCTATTGGAAGTTTCATATACTGATATGCTAACAAGTTCAATATCATGTCTTGAAAGGACTGCATTGTCAAACATTACTGACACTTCATAGCATCTATTGTTACCTTATTGATCACTTCTGATAAAAACTCCATCAGAAAGACATCCTGTCCAATCTCCATTAAAGTTGTGAGACTATTTAGTAGAGGTCAGCAATCTTACATCTCGATTTAAATTTTTAGGTCCATAAACAACACCATCATAATGTAGTCCATCAGTGTGATGCTGATAGACATAAAACTTCAAATTAAAATATGTGTCGATTGTGCATGAATGTATATTTATAATGTAAGTGATAGGATGTTAATTTAGATTTCTGCAAAAAATTAATAGTTATTATTTAGCACTATTTTTGAAATTATCAGAAGAAAATTGAATTTCTCAAAAATGTGGATGATATGCATAAAGTATGTCTGTTTCGGAAGGAATATAGAAAGTGTCTGGGATTTCCATGTTTGAAAAATATTATTCTATAAATATTAATACTGTAATTAGTAATACCTTTTTGTATACTTATATAATGAAGGCATAAGCTAATGAGATAAACTTAGAAGAAACAAAATTGCATTTAGATATGCTAACACAGCTGGAAAAAACCCTATACAAAGTCAGTTTTAACATTCAGTATATAAACAGGACCAAGCAAAGGACAGATGATTGTGAAAATCATTCTGATGATTGTGAAAATCATTCTGAGCCTCCTCTTAATTTCCTATAATGTTTGCCGGCATTATCAATGCTTCATCTTTTCTTACAAATCCAGACATGTATATAGACCACCCATCTATGAAGGCCACTTCCATGTGGTCTGCTACACAAGCATTGCATACACATTTGACTAAATAATACACACTGACTTGCACCTTGGAAGAAATGGCACAGCTCCATCTACTTCCACTACAAAGCGGAAGATTGTCATCCATATTTCTGGGGGTAGATGAATGTTTGTTGTTGATTTAATGGAGCTAGACACAGTCTCACATTTAGCTGCATTTTTCTTTTTGGCATTCCTGACACTGTCATCTTTGTTGGAATCGTCTCTTTTCTGCCTTTTTGATGGAGTTTCAACTGACTTATATTTCTTAGCAGTGTCTTGTACTGACTTTGCTTCATCAGAACTTGAATTCTCTTTAGATTTGCTGAAAATAAATAAAATGACAGCTAAGAATTATTCATCTGATCTTACTTAAATAAAAAACAGTGGAGATATAGTGTTTATATCTGTATAAATGTTTGATTTAATTCTTGTGCACATTATATGTATCATGCAATGAATGAATGGGTACTACTATTAAGCAATCCACAATGCCAACAAATTTGGGGCAACCAATTTAGGAGTAGGGCAAGTGGATTTTGCCAGCTGCTTGCCAAGTGGCTTCATGTAAAAAAATAATGCTCGAACCTGAATATACAAATAAATAAATATTAGAAATATGACCAAATTTGCACTATCCACATACAAACTTCACATTCTCATTAACAACTGGCATTATTATTGTGCCTTATAGTTCTCCTGTATTTTATATAACACCCAGAAAACAGTATTTTTATAAGACTTAGACATGAATCAATAGACATTCCAGCTCTATTGAAGGAATGTGTTATGTTTAATCCATAGTCTATGCTTTGTGGATAATTCAGGCCAAAGTCACCCTTGTGACTGTCATTTTGCATAAAGCATGCACCAAAACAGTTAACTTCACCTTAGCTTGATTTTACTCCAACCACTCTTTTTGTTTTAAGTATAACACACTGTTAATCAAAGAAAAGCGATGAATTTTTTGACAGTTATTCCTTCCACAATGAAGGTGGAAAGTTAGAAAAACTAATTTTTCCTATTTATATATGTTTTTTTGAGAATACTAAGCCAATCATAATATTGTAATGACCATAGCTAGAGTCACAATGACTCTGACTATTTTCACTCTTTGCTTCTATTAAGTTTGTTTTTATAGATATGGTACATATGAATATGAATTATAATGTTCATTCACAAAGAAGAGTAATTATATTTATCTCTAATGTCCATTGACTGTCAAACTAGCAGAAAATTCTGGCAACCAATCTTAACATGTGTAACCTATTTTCGAGGTAAAGGTTTTTTCAATAAAACATCTGAAAGTCTGTCAGAAAGTTTTCAGAGTGTACTGTTTAGCTTATCTGCTACACATATTATGCTCTTATGCTATTACTATCTGTAATTTATGTAAAATACCTACACAATCATGACGAGAACAGTCCATGTATGTCCTTGTATCACAATGTCTGCCATTTTGGATTAGCATGAGAGTTTCGTATTTAGAGATTCTATACTTTCACATTTGCAATTTTCTTTCTAATGATAATAAGGTACTGATAAGAAAGTGACTTGCATGTTTTAGTGATAATATCGTTACAATACTGTTGTATAGATATATGCAATTCATGTCTCAATGTGACAATAGCGGTTGTCTGCATCAAGTGCAGAACTCGCGTCTACAAGAATCAATTCAATTTTTCAAGACTTAAGATATCATCATAAAGTTTAATTTCACATAAACTTGAGCTCATAAAATGTTAGCATTCGTTTCATAGACAAATTCTACAGTATTCAAATACTTATTGTTATGCAATTTATTTGTAATGTTGACATTGTATATCATACAAAACTGCATTTTTTACAATGCAATGCATGGCACACCATACAAAACACTGATTGGTTACATGGGTTGCCATGCATGCAGCAATTGGTTGGATTTTCTCACATGGTGCCTGTGGAAGATTATAAATATGGGAGTGCTGTCAATGTTGGTCAGACAACTGACGAGTATAGTCGGCGCCAGAATTCAAAGTGACAGAAAAGCAAGCTGTTGAGTATGTACATTTTGGATCTTTACAAATATCACATTACAATAATAAATAAACAAGAATCAATGGATTAATTCCTACAAAATTAGATTATAACAGTTGTCTCCCACCACACTTGGCAACCTCCCACCACCTCCTGTTTGTTATATTAGAATTACATAATCTGGTTGTACACAATAACTATAGCTCTTATTTATTTATTTATTTTTACAATTCATTAAAGATTGCCAAAATTGTTCTCGATTTTATGTTGATGATATAACTACTCTTTCTTCACCCTAACCCCAAACTTTTGACCTTTTTTTAATACATCACTCTCTGTTCCTATGTACAAATGTATGTAGTACCCTTAAGGACCAAAAAAAGGCCTTACAATATCTTAAGAGAATTACTATTTCGCAAACCCAGGCATCCCAGATACTAGTTAGCTAAAAGGAGCTAAAAGTTGTCTGCTGACCTATGTGGCAGATGGACAGAGTGATCTCCCCTCAAGTATAAGACTTTGTGGCAAAGCTTAAGAATGTGTCAGTTACTACTAGAGACAAGGGCATGTTCTTGACAGAAGTAACTGTGGGAAGGCCAGGAGGTTGCATGTGTATTATTATTTTGTAATATATTATTAAAGAAACATTATACTTGGAATAATTGCTGTCTTCTTTAAATACATTACCCAATCATAATACCTTAGGAAAATAGGTAAGAGGTAGAGGGAGGTACATCGACATACCACTTATCCAGGAGATACCATCTTTGGTCCCCTATGGTATGCAAGACAGCGTCAAGGTAACCCGACTGGAGGGGTCTCCATTTGTCAAGGCGAGGCTTCAAATAGGGCTCCCGCAGATCCAGCAAAAGTCATGAAGTCATATCTTAAGAAGCTATTGACTGACATGGTATGACCTATCAGATGTTGATACAGATCCTAACAGCTCATTGGGCCCTTTGGGATCACAGATTTTGGAGATATCAACAAGAGAATGTGGACTCTGAATGATTCAGTTGGTGAACAGCTTCATTCAAATGCTTGGCTGATGGACATTGCTCTAACCTTTTGAGTCAAAAAGCATAACAAATTTGTATGAGCTGGTGTTCTTTCTCTATTTGCTGAGCAAATATCCCCCTAAATTCAGGATGAGATTGTTTGATTTGATATAACCTCCTGGTTCTTTCATGAGAAGCATAAAATGGCTTGATCTCCCTTGATGCAAAGGCTGTGTTCTATTAAGGTACCACTTGAAAGCCCAAACTGGGTTTGTATGTGGCCTTGAGCTGACATGTCCAGACTAGACAGAGGCTGTATGATGAAAGTATGTTACCCATGATTTTTTGTGATGAAGCATGAAGCAGAATGCTATCAATCATGAGTAAGACTGACCTGTCTTGTCAGAACTTTTGTCAGTGTGAAAGTTTGTTCTTTGAATAAAGTAAATGTGTAAATGTATTGCAAAAAAAGTTGATGAACCCTCCCAATATATGTGATAGAAATTAAGATCACTTGATTCTTGAATCTGATTGTAAGTCATTCATGTGATATAAATGTATCATGTGTATCATTCATGTGATATAATGTATCATTCATGTGATATAAATGTGATATAAATTTACATCTGATGCTAACATTTTATTACAGTGTTTACTGGGGACGCTGCCTTGATTTCAGCTTAACATATGCTAAAGCTAAGTCTTTAGTAGGGAGAAAGTATTTAAGTTTCTAAAAGTGTGTATAATGCTAGAAAACTATTTTCTTATACTGATTTGAAGTATACAAAAGGACAATATGCCATTCCATGCTTTACTTGAAACAAACTTATCTTGTGATGAATTAAACAATAAAACACATACCAAAATACCAGTCAGATATAATAATTTAGTCCCATAAAATTAAATGGTCAGTTTGCATCAAGGGGGAGATCAATTAAAGTTTGAAGGTAATCGTGAAACTGCATATCCTGGATAAAATATAAAGTAAGACACAGGACCAACATAACATTGTCTCAACTGCCAAAATTGTGTTCTCTATCTGTGACAACTTGCAAAAATTTTTAAAAAACCTTTAACACTGAAAAATTCATGCCATATTAGTGTAGAGAGAAAAATCTAATAATGCTAGCGAGGAAAGAAATATAGGTATGGGCAAAAAACATATATTTGCAAAAAAATATATACAAGTGATAAGAATCCTTAAGGCAACTAGCCAACAGATATAAAATTGCTGGGCAAATGAAATTTCTTGCCAGTAACACAGTTTGGATATGAAAAAGAACAAGAATGGAACTTTGAAGCCCTTTTCCTCATATCATCATTACTCGGGTAGAAGATCAATATAGAATGGTCTACCCCACCAACACTGCTTTGTGAATACCTCAAAAGTTCCAAAGACTTCCCTGGATCGTAGTCGGAATCATCAGAATCATCAGAAGGCCACTCTTCACCTTCCCTCACATTGAAAGAAAACAAAATCTGATTCTTTGGATCTTTCCGAACTCCTAGTATACCTTTCTCATATTTGGGCATCTTGCGTTATCTGAAAAGGAAAAATCATTCTGGTATTACACAGTCCAATACATAATCAGGAAAAAAACCATTTTCATACTAGCCATTAGAGCAGGCATATTTGATATACAATTGACACAGTTTATAAAAACTATAGATATCTTAATTCTTTTGGTGTAATTCAGTACAATCCATGTTGATTATCACATGCTGTGATGCTGCAACGAAAGCTAAGCATAGATAAGCAAATTTGTACTACCCTAAACCGTGATGATTCCACTCAATGCACTCTTATTTTGACCCTAGTTTAGTATGTGGCACCACTGTAAAAGTCCATAAAAATAGATAATTTTCATCTGGAAGTTTCTTGGTGACAATCTAGGTGCAGAACAATCAATAATCAGGACTAAATAGAGTTTGGTTAAAGAAAATTAGTGCTTAATTTTAAAAGAATGATTTATATTTAATTCAAAATGAGTAAAAGCACATACATAAACCATGTGACTTGTACTATACCCTATTGAATGGTGTTGGCAAAATCCAATGTTTCAATAGGCAAATGCTTCTGACCCTACATGTAAATGTCCAAATATCAAAAACTCTGATTACTTTGGGTCAAATTGCAATCACATGTTGAGTAGCAGACTGGATGTCTATTGTGGTGGAAAGTCGATTTGACCCAACAGAATATTTACTAAGGATTTGTAAGAGGGCCTACTATTGCAATATTGAGAATTAGTTAAGTGTATTTTTTGTATCCATCATTGTTTCATTTCACAACCATAGGTACTCGACGCGAGCTTGATGTTAAAAAATAGCAAAAGGAAATCTAGGGTCATGGATGGAACGAAGTGTTCGGAAGTTACATACCTTGTCTCTTACATAGTATGACAGAGAGGGTCCAATGTCAGAACGGGTCTTGGGGGTAATCTAAGGTATTTTTGTCACTCTCTTTATGATTTTCCATAAGATTATTGGTTTTTTTTTTTTTTAACATTAAACTAGGGTCGAGTACCTGTATTTACAACTGATAAAGGATTTTCGACAAAATTTTCGGTCCTTTGACTCGGTGCTGATTAGTGTTAACAAATGCTGTGGTTGTGACGTCATTCAGAGATTCATTATCTCGAGAAATGGGAGTTTAAGACATTGCATCCAAAAAAAAAAAAAAAGAAAAGAAAAGAAGGGTAGGACTTGCGCAACATAGTGTGGAACGAGTAACCTAGCACAATCAGATGCTTCTCGTCGTGCACTTAAGACATCATTTTGTAACTAAAACTCATCAATATCTGTTTCATTTACGCAATCATCATTAACATTACTTACTTTACTGCTGTTGATCAAATTGACTGTATGATTTCTATAAGAAGGACAATAAAATATAAATATTTGCCGGTATCAGCTCTCTACTGTCTTTGTCCAGGACACACGGTACTCATTCAATGGAAGAACTGTGAACCAGTCTAGAAATAATAGAGTATATACGGGTTTGGTGGTCCATAATTGGTTAATAATGAAAAGTAAAATTTTATTAAAAATATCTTTTGAAAGCTTATCCCATGTGTAATTTAAAAAAAATATAGACAAATTTCTATTGATGCAAATTTAGTATTTTTAAAGACTTGACTTAGGATTGCTCAATAATGAATGTAGCACTTGACTCGCTTGGTGCTGAATCAATAACACGGATTTCATGCATTAGTCTGGTTTCCTGACCTCTCTCCACTACGTTGCTCTTCGTTACATAACCAGACTATTCATGCATATGTAGGCAGTAAAATAGCAACTCATTTCTGGCTCTTAGCCCCGGTCGATCAGCCTTAGCTAGATTTATCTCGCGAGTTCTCGTAATTGGCTGAGGGACCGATCTTTGTAGGTTCATAATCTGTGTAGATAAGAAACTTCTTTTGAGGCAACTAATATGCGTAGTGCACCGCCCAACGATATAAGGAAACGGTTTAAAATTCACATGTACTAATGATTTAATTTTTTTTACATCTGTTCAAACATGATACGACTAGAAACATATACTGAATTGCAACATAACATTACTTTTTTCTTGTATCCTTATATCAGTATCAGTATGCTTCATATCACTTTTTTAAAATTAGTTATTAAAATAAAATAATTAAATGGCATATATAATTAAGATGCTAATATATATCAAGAATGCCAACTTTAAATAATCTTTACTCAGAAATCAAGTTTAAAATGTATTTACCATAAACTTTAAATAAATCAAATATTTACATTCATTTAAACTTTCACAATATTAATAGTGTTAAATATTAGAGTGAAAAAACAATAAACTGACTTACTGTTTTACAATTTATCTCACATGATAACATTTAATTATGATGATATACACTTTTTGACACTATTACACAGTAATAACTCCTTAGATATTATTTATTTTTTGTTTATGGTGAAGTATCTGTAATTAAAGGTGGCATGAAGAAACAACATGGTTATTGTATAAGGTGTCAACATTTATTGTTCATAATTAAGGTGAGTGAAGACATTTGTGTTATTTGTATTGTCACATTTTACTATGATCTTTATAAATCAAGCCAAAACATTTTTACAATTTAAATATGAAAGAAAAATTCTTCTTCTTGATCCATCATGATGGATTTTTTTTTTCCTTTTGATGACAGGAAAAGTAGAATCAATTAGGAATGGAATATTTAAACTTAATGGTTATAATTAAGTATCCTTACTGTATTGTGGTGTAAATTAGGTATTTTTAATTAAAATATGTTATTATTATTATTATTATTATTATTATTATTATTATTATTATTATTATTATTATTATTATTATTATTATTATTATTATTATTATTATTATTAACTATGAATGAATGAATGAATAAAAAATATGAAATTACTTTGGAATGGATCGATAAAATGTACTGGTATAACGGTACCAATTGTACAACCCCAGGTGGGAGGAGCTTAAGGTGTAGAGAACATTGCATTCAGAAATAAACAACAAAACTAGCTCTGATTGGTGCATTATGTAAGAGTTGTACTTTCTGTTAGGCTTTAAAAAAAGTTGAGACTCTTGGCAACATGTGAAATTATGTTAATTCATATCTAAATCACATTTTGTATTTTATAAGATTTTTTTAAAATGTAGTACACATGACTGAAAATGTGTCCGGTGTAACTAGATAACTTTTAACCCTGTCTAGTTCCAGCAGAGTTATCTCTCTTAAATGCAATGGAGTACCTATTTTCGATGTTATCAAATTAACAATCTAACATTGTTCTCTGTGACAGTGTGTGACATGCATGCTGAGGTAGGATAGAAAGTATATTTATTTCGCAAAACATTAGCATTGGGGTCTATGGAAAAGCAATTGGTACCGTGATACCTAAAGGGAAGAACAGCCTCCCAGTGTATCCATAGAAACGCATACATGTTGGCGGCATTTATGAACTGTACTAGTTTGTTGTAGAAAAACTAATGTATGGTGAACATTTCTGGTCAAATATTGGCAATCTTTTAAGAATAAAATGTATGAAATCTTAAGAAAATAGCACAAGTTGACTTAGGATTGGGTTCTTTTGATGTGACAGATATAGACTTATATTGCCTGATGGTGATGGTTTCATTTTTGTGTTGTCAGCTCCAAGATTGGCAAAGATGCAACAAAGTAAGTTATGTAAACAAATTGTAGTAGATTTTGGCCAAATATTGACTATTTTACCCGTCAAATATTATAAATCATGCAAATTAAAACAACAAGCCCAACATTATTGAGTGGTAACCATATTAGTCACATATTGCACATTCCTTCCATTCAAGTAATCACTGTTATTCAAACTTTGCATCCCATTGCAAGAATCCAATTGGCATAGGATCATATCCGCATGTCTATGGAAGGCTGTACTCCACATGTTGGCATTGTAGACAACATGAAATCAAACAAGCCGCCTCACCTTTTAGAACAATATTGCATCACTCTTGAGGACTCCATTACATACAAAAGCCTGAATATTAGGTTCCCACATATAAATAGTGTATTTCTTGGGATAATTTAATTGCATTGTTAATACATGTGTTAATAATGTCATCTCTATTACATAGATAATATATTTGAGGAAATAAAATGACCACACCTTATGTATATAAATCAGTTATCTCCATTACACCAGACAGAACAATTCAAGAAATAAAAACTTTCATTTTCAGTGATTGGTTATAAAAATAAAGAGAAGATTTGTGAAATACTATATTAGCCCTCAGTCTTGATGAAAATATAAGTAGAAGCAATTTAATAATTTCTCACAGTAACTTTTACATGTTCAAAACCAGATAAGTGATGTTTTGTTTGGTTTAGGTATTTGTCTGCATAAGTTTAGCCAGTTTCTGTTAATTTCTTATATAAAAGAAATGTAAATTATATGCATCTATATCTTCTAAATTATTCGCCCTTATGCATTAGATGGGAATGAACACCACTTCACTTGAAATTTCATTGCATATGTATATTGTATCACAGGTGCCTTCAGACTGTCCTTGGATAAATGGGGTACTGCCTCCATATATTTGTCCAAGGTAAGGTCATGAAACTTTTGCTTCTCATTTTCCTCATTGCTGCTTTTGTCTCCTTTAATTCCTTTATCATAAGTTACAGCTCTCTTTTAGATACACACTTTCCTCCTGTTTTAACTCCATTTGACTCACTTTACTTATTGTTTATCTTTGGCATTTTTCTATATTTTATTCCCCAAATTTCACCCCTAGTGCAGCATAACCATTTAAAAGTTGTGAATAGACTATATTTGGTGATAGATTGGCTTATTGCATTAATTTTATTCACTACACTAAGGAGGGAAGGTTTCTATTTGTATTACCAAGAGGATGGGTAGTTTGACCTTTGTATGAGGACTGGAGGTTAGTGACCTCATGTATCTGCAGACAGTGTAAAGTGTTGATTGCTTATACTTTATAATAAGATTGGTTCATATCCACCTGTCTCTGGTGTTAAGTTCTGCATCTAACAAACAAAGATAAAGTCCTTTAGTTTAGGTGAATTGTACTTAATGAAGTAGAAGAGGTAGGTACTGTTCAGTACACTGACCTTTGACCTAATTATTACATAATATGATATGATGTGATTTATCCCATATCACCCATCTGAAGTTCAGTAAGTGTTGATGAGAATAAAATACAACTCATAGTTAAAACAAATCATTTTATTCCAAAAATATGGTTTGTTAGTAAAGCACACATATGAAAACAGCAGCTGAAAAAGTTCAAAGACAATTACATACACATTAATATAAAACACAGCTAAGGTACCTCATAAAATTGTTTCTGACAAGTGAGACTAAGAACATTTGTCACTTGTACAGTCCCAAGCTATATCAAAGTTTATTGAAAAAATTAAGGTTGGCTATAGGTATAACGGTACCAATTGTACAACCCCAGGTGGGAGGAGCTTGAGGTGTAGGGAACATTGCATTCAGAAATAAATGACAAAACTAGCTCTGATTAGTGCATTATGTAAGAGTTGTACTTTCTGTTAGGCTTTAAAAAAAGTTGAGACTCTTGGCAACATGTGAAATTATGTTAATTCATATCTAAATCACATTTTGTATTTTTTAAGATTTTTTAAAAATGTGGTACACATGACTGAAAATGTGTCTGGTGTAACTAGATAACTTTTACCCCTGTCTAGTTCCAGCAGAGTTATCTCTCTTAAACGCAATGGAGTACTTATTTTCGATGTTATCAAATTAACAATCTAACATTGTTCTCTGTGACAGTGTGTGACATGCATGCTGAGGTAGGATAGAAAGTATATTTATTTCGCAAAACATTAGCATTGGGGTCTATGGAAAAGCAATTGGTACCATGATACCTACTATTGAATACCTAAAGGTATTGTGATATAAAATATATGCATACTGTCCCTGTAATTTCTCACCACTTTTTTCCATTTACTTTCTTGTTTAAAATCCATTTTCCATGTTATGTAGCTAAAATTAAGCTATTAAAATTATGAATTATACTTGCACAACCAATGATATACCATGACATATACTTTATTATTTAAGCTTTCTTTCGTTTGCAATTTGATACGGTATTGCTATTCTTTGGTAGTTATCTCCCTTGCTAATTATGATATTCAGAAAAGAATAGGGCCAAGATAGTTATTAAAATCTGCAATTGCAACACTATAGGATGAATACAAAAGGTATAATTTCCGTACATATGCGTAAAAGACGCTAATCTTCTGAAATTGTGTGTGTGTCTGACATTGAGACAGAAGAAATGTATTTTTACCCTTGTAAATACCGCTAATTACCAATAACGGTATAAAATTAAGAGGCCGTAAGTGCAACAAATTGGAACCAAGCCACAAACAAAACAATTATTATTTCAGTAACAATTCAAATTTCTGTTAATAATTGTTAATTTTCATGAATAATCATATTCTGAGATGTGAGTGATAGGTAAATTTCACAAAGAAAACCCTTTACATACTGCCATTTGTACTGCTCAATTTACCTTCAATATTTCAACACCATTGAATAACAAAAAGGAAACCCCTTTTTCTGATGACTCTTTCTTTACAAACAATGGAGATCATTTTTATTATGGTCAATTGTTTTTTTATGAAAATAAACTAGTGAGTTTATAAATGGTTATTTTGCTAATGTGGAGTGTGAGAATGGGGGAATATAATATATTTTGATATCTATGTTTTTGTGGTAGCACTATTAAACAACAGGTGGTTCTCGGTCAAGGATATATTAGCATTAGGACAGGTTGGAGAGTAATTATAGGAAAGGTAGAAATAATTGAAATAAGTGGAAATTTGTGTTTTCGTTCCTTCATAATCAGACAAAATATGTTTGATTGTGAGGCATACAAACCATGTTCGACTCCTTATTGCGACAGCTGCATCATAGGCACTTGATTCCATAAGTCCTAAGAGGAAAACTCATGATAACACCCTAATTTACTCCCACACAGAGCAAAAGTGATGTTGTCTAAAGAAGTATTAAAGTAAGCAATTTGAAAGTAAAATCTGTCAGTTACTTACAATGTAAACTGTGGAAAGATTTTATGTATGTTTCAAGTAAATATGTAGATAATAAAAGGTAATTAACATCGATTCATGGAGGAGTGAGATTGTGAACCTTGATTTGATGGTTATGTTATCATGAGGGTTTTTTCCATTTATACGGCAGATTCCAGTGTCAGCAAGCTGCATATTTCATGAACCAATAATATGATTTTTAAGTTCTCTTGTATCCACTTTCGATCAACTTTGCCTGATTTAAGACTTGAACAATTACCAATAATGTTCATTGCTATATACATGTATGCTTACATGAAAACATACCTACGTTTTGCATTTAGGTGTACATGCAGGGCTCGAATTTAACACAAATTTCTTTATAGCCAGAAGGGCTAGTATGCTGAGAAATTTACTAGCCCTGCCAAATTGTTACTCGTCCTGTCCAAAAAACAATTGCTCACACGTGTATTGAGATTAACAACAATATTATTCATAAATAGCATTATCATATGAAATGGAAAAGTACAGAATTATAAATAGAATTATAAATCAAATCCTGCTTCAAATCATCAATCAGTCAAATCACATTTCTTGTTTCTCAAGATAATTTGAATCCAATTCCAGAAAGGGATCCAGTTGTCCTTTCTCATCCTCCACCTGCACTCTGGGTCCGTATGGGGGATTGTTCAGGTCTCATTACCTGTCTCCCTGAAACATTCCACAAATTTATTGCTGGTGATGGATCATTTGTTGGAATATCATTTGTATGGAACATTATATATAGTAGGTCGGAAAGAACCCAAGGTCGCAAACATGATCTTCAGTCACTCTTCACCATTTTCATCTCTGAGAAACTTTTCTCAGCATCAGCAGAGTGAACTGGGATTGTTAGGATAAGGTCAATCAATGCCAGAATATTCTTGCAGTCAGAACACATAATTTTACAACTGTTGACCAAGTCAAAGCATAGATGTCTTTGTAATTGCAAGATAGCAGAATAAATTAAGAAAATATTAATCTGAATAAATTTATATCAAGAAAAAGGTAATGTCAATACTTAAATAATGTTTATATTAAATTTTTAAAAGCTTTCTTTAAATGGTTACCTTTTGCAATCAAGATATTATGCTAAATAAAGAATTTTTAACAATTCTAGCATCATTTATGTTTCTTGTATTTATTTTTAAATATTTGAATGTACACCTAATTGCTGTAGACTACAATTTTTAATATGACCCATTCCAATTCCTCTACATCAGCAACCTCACCTGCGCCAACAAGTACTGGCCGAAAATGCTCCACCAAAACAAATGTCTGCCTTTCACTTCCAGTGATGTAGTGAGTAAATGTAACAACCTGTTTATTAATCCTGTAAGTCTCTCCAACATCAACTCTTTTCATCTCATCCAGCTAACACATCCATACAAAATCAGTAAAGGGTCTTTGGTTCTTTACCATAGCTCTTTTCACCGGTTGTCACCTGTGCGCAACGTTGTTCGGCAGGCGAAATTCCGTTTCTGAACCTGTTACTTCGGTTGGGTGCAACATAGAAAAGTCAATTATGGATTGATGAATAGAAAATTACCTCAGGAGTGAAACAAGACATTAAATATGGTTATATGCCTTTACAAACAGAAATAGCAGAAGGAAAACTCGAGTCATGGGTAGAACAAAGTATTTGGAAGTTACTGACCTTAAAATAACTAAGTGCTCGTATATCCAAGTAAACATTTATATAAAAAAGTCATGAAAAATATTTTCAAAACTGAATTCACTAGCAAACTAGCTATGCTGTGCATTTTTTAGTAAATATATCAAGATATATTTTAAGAAAAACATTGTGGCTGACAGCTTAATTACCACCCATATTATAAATTGCCAAAAGGACTGAAAGACTAAATTAAATAAGTTTATGAAAGTGTTCACTTTCAGTTTTTTCAGTTTAATATTTTGACTAATCATATTTGATAGGTCTTCTATAACTGATGCATTGCTTGTTTTCAGATAATAAGGTTGGCAGGTCAGAAGAGTGCCCCAATGATAGCATTTTTCTATATCCAGGATGTGAAAGTACATGCCTGTAGTAAGATTTTCTGATAGACTGTAAAGTAGTTTGTCATTGCTAATATCCATAAAAGCCATTAATTTATAACATTCATACATTTATTGTAAATCATGTAATTTTGCTTCACTAAATTTTTTCTTAAAAAGTTATTGTTGGAATTTTTATTTCTGCAAAGCTGTGTCACCTCTGAAACAATGGTTGGTCTCCATATTCAGCACCCACACCACCAGTTCATAGTAGAGAAAAGATTTGTATTTTGGTAAAAATTAAATAGGTTTTTCTACATGTTTTCAAACAATTTTATGTTATTAAAAAAAAATGCTTTGATGAATTTCAAATGAAATTTCCACAACCATAATCTTATTTTTCATTTATTCAAAATTACAAAAGTCCTTTCTCTGATAAATTATATATATTTTCATATGATATAATAAATATGTTTAAGTTTGTGCCTGCACAATATTAATTATTGCCAATTTACATTTTTTCCATAGGCAATTTTGTAATCTTTTTCAGTTTCATTTTATGTGTTTGAGATGTCAGGCTTGTGGGGTTGGGGTGCAGTGTTTGAGAATCAGGCCAGAACTGTTGTAAGTCCTAAAGGGTATTTATATTTACACTGTTTAGACATTGGAATGAATATTTGGTCTTGTTTTTTTTCTTCACATTTTGGAGGTCTTTTTTGTTTTTTTTACTGTGACATGTGTATAGCAAAGTATTTTATGGTTTTGATTCATAAATATTTTTTTTGCTAAATATCTCCAAATTTACCTTTTCCAATTGTATTATATTACCTTAATGACAATATTGTTTTAATAATTTTTTGAATAAATATATTTTTATTAGTACTATTATTATTATTATTATTATTATTATTATTATTATTATTATTATTATTATTATTATTATTATTATTATTATTATTATTATTAATAGGCATATATCTACCTACTTGTACAATTTATTTGACTTTTTAAAAATTTGTTTACATGTATTTCAGGGTCAGATCATTTGTGCATATTGATGTGTCTCTCAATAAGCCTTAATGGCATCATACCACAATCTGGTACTGAAGAAAAAACAAAAGGTACTACATACAAGGTTAGGTACTGGTAAATATTCTTGATTAAAACAGGAAACAATAAGTGATTTTATGACTTAAAAGAATTTGATTTCGTTTGTCATAGACTACTGTTATATTCTTTTTAGATTAAGGCTGAACACTAATGTTAGAATATGGAAATCTAGCTGTGGCATGAAGAAACACTTCCATATAATATTTTTATCCCTGCCTATTTACACCTCATGAGTTGCATAACACTTCCATATCATACTGCTATCCCTCCCTCATAACACCTCATGTGTGGCAAAACACTTTATATCTTTATCACTGCCTCACTACACCTTGTGTGTTGAGATGACATTAATATTCTTGTCATGCCTTCTTTCCAATGCCTAAAGAGATTTTTGTACTTATATTCCTTGGCCCTTTAAATATTTTGGTCTCTGTGGTTTCCAATGTATAAGTTTTTAATGTAGACAAAGATTACATATCAGAAGATGAATCTAGATGAAACTTATAGCTTGATCAATTTGATTCTGTTGACAAATATATATAAAAACATTTAATGTGCCTAAATATGACAAAATGTTGTGCTTTATATTTAATATGATTACATACAATATTTTGAATATTTGCTGCTATATTTATAAGTAACTTTAGCCATTATGTTATGGATAATATATGCATCAAATAATAAAATGATTACATTAGGGCATGTTTGTTTTAAGCAATTTATTTCATAGGATTTGTATGATCCTTTTAGCTGAAATAACTTGAAAAATCAATGAATATCAGATTTGCAAGTCATCATCAGAATTATCATCAATTCCTTAAATGGAACAAACATGCAAAACTGAAATTCACACAAACTCCGTATATAATTTGCTATATATAGAAGTTTCATTTTCTGAAAATTTGTACCATTCTTTTTTACTTGTTACAAAGAAATTTATGAACAACTGATTATCTCTCCCGATTCGTCTTGAATAAACTAATGCACTTCCCTCCCACTTGAACAATTAGTGGATGTGACGTCATTTGAGACACTGTACATGCTAGCCTTGTTGATAATAGCACAGGAGTCTGCAGTTTTATCAATAAAGCACACAAAATTTCTGACTACATGAAATCACCTTAACGGTATTAAAAAATAATTATTTTATATTACAGTTAAGGTAATTTCATGTAGTCAGAAATTTTGTTTTGCTTTATTGATAAAACTGCAGACTTCTATGATAAAACAGTCAAGCATTCTATGAGTTGGCTGTACTTGAATT
>JAEAOA010002336.1:2572500-2737199 GCA_016746295.1 Potamilus streckersoni | reverse complement strand
TTTTTGTTTATGTATTAATTTTTGCAGAAGATGTATATTAAGTTAACGTTAGTTTTGTGCTGATTCATGCATGTATTAATTTATATAATGTCCATTATTTCACGAATGTATGAATAATCTCACCCTGATACGGACTGTCTGAATCGTTTCTACTTAAAAAGGGATGTCTGAATAGCTTATACCTAATACGGGCTGCCTGTGTAGTGTACACCTAACACGGGTTATGTGTGTAGTGTATACCTATTACGGGATGCCTGCATAACGTATACCTAATACCGACTTCCTGAGTAGTGTATACCTAATACGGGTTGCCTGAGTAGTGTATACCTAATACGGGTTGCCTGAGTAGTGTATACCTAATACGGGTTGCCTGAGTAGTGTATACCTAATACGGGCTGACTGTGTAGTTTATACCTAATATGGGCTGCCTGTGTAGCGTATACCTAATAAGGGTTGCCTGAGTAGTGTATACCTAATACGAGCTTCCTTTGGTTTATTAGAAGAGAAATACATTAATATATCTATTACTCATAGAAAATCAGTGTAAACATGGAACATTTGAAAGAAACTTTGACTAGCACGTCAAGTTGTGTGACATATTATACTGCTTCGTAATGTTAGTGTTTAAAATAGCAAAGGAACTTTAATAAAATAATTTTGGATTTAAAATCCTAGTACCTAGCTGATTTTGTTCTGGTATACTCGTTTTTATTATCTCCATCACTCTTAATTACAAGTTTCTAGTACCTTTATTCCTTACTGCTGTAGTTTTAACGGTGATTTTTACTACATTTCCATAAATTATTAAGACAGTGGCTACTTTTTACATTGGGAACTGCATACGATTCGGATTAAATGAGTATAGCAACTTTAATCCTATCAGGAATGCACGTTGGCTTACAACTTAACTTTGTGAAATTGAGTTACTTAGTACTTGGCAATATTTAATAATGGCCCTGCCAGGAACTTGAAATCAATTCTTCAGTATAGTGAAATGATTTAGAATATTTGATCTGTGGTTTGCTTAACTTCATATTCATTTACGACGAAGATAAATTTACACAGTAAGGACATTTGCCTCAGCAATAATTATAATGTCAAGAAAGACAACGCTGATTATGAATTCACATCACGTAACTGTGAAGTTATTATATAATGCCACTTGGTTGTTCGATAGGTCAGTATGTCTTTGCTACAGTCATCTATTACTGCCTGACTATTCTGTCAATCGTTAATTGTGTTTCTCGCACTTGAGTGATCTGAAACAAAGATCTTTATTTGGTTTCTACCACAACACATCATCACAATCAACATATGAGTCATTCTTGTGGAATACTGAGTACCAAGTTTTAATCTTGTTCCTACTATTTGATCTTTGATCACTTCTCTAGACAAAAATTCAGTGTAAAGGACAATATTTTATTTCCAATCAAATATCGCAAATATAATATCTTATATGTTTGGATTACATATAATTTCTATACAATATTTTTCAATCCAATTTTTACAAGCAATAATTGTCATATGTCAAACTGAGTAAAGTTTCAAACCAAGATTTCAACCAGTATGTATGATCGCTTTAGAAACAGTGACCAAAATGAAATAGTAGTTCGATTGTGCTCCTTGTTATAAAGTATGTGTATTATCTGCAAGGACATATGCCAAATTTCAAAAGTTCAAAAGCGTAAATCACCCATCCTGAAATAAATATGGGTTGCACGTCATATTGTTTGCTCTGATACATATGCATATGTTAATACTGTTATGTCAAAATATATATCACATTTTAAGTGGCAGTGTACTATAAGACGCTTTCAAGACGTTATGATTTTTTTGCTATAACTTTATATGTATTTAAACTAGTCAATCAATGTAATACCAATTGATAGACAAAATAATGTTGTTTGTTAAGGACCCGCATTTTCACGTGCAACATGTAAAAATGCTGAAGATATATGTGTGTGATGTAACAGGAAAATTGCAGAAACATCCATATGCCCGATAATAGAAACAAATACTGAGCAGCGTACTCTAAAACTGATATCAAGGCTAACTTGTATAAAGTACTCTAAATTCGATATCAAGACCAGCATGAATAAATTTTAAGTGTGTAATTATGTCATGAAGATTTTGAAGTGATTTCATTGTCTTAAAGATGACTGCGGATCCATAGATAGCCAACAATTTGGAAGCCCATTGTCTGCAGTTGTTGAATGGGAAGTGACAGCTGGAGCAATCGATGAAGATACACGAAGATATTTATAAATTCAAGGACATTAACAAGTTAGCGAGCAATCGATGAAGATGCCCGAAGATATTTATAAATTCAAGGACATTAACAAGTTGGCTGTTTTAGCATATTGAGGAGTCCTTTGAAGGTCAAAAAGACAAAATGGTTTCTCATTTGGTAATCAAAACAAACGGGTTAAATCCGCCAAGAAGATACTCTACGAATAATAAAAGCGTAAACAGATGAAGCAAATTGGAGAGTACATTCCACAAATCGCTCAAAGTAGTCGAAATGGAAGTTTTGTGCGCATTGGTCTTCGATGCAAAATGCTCAGTCATCCACGTACATGTGCCTGACTCGATCTGTGTCTCTGGACAATTCTAAAGATCAAGAGGAGAACCAAATGGCATGAAACATTACCAAACCAATCATTTGCGCCGATATCCGATGTACTCATCCACACAATGACAACGCAACGGTGCATTAATCCACTGGCGTAACATATGTCTTATAGAAGAACATAAAACGTTTTTTTCTTCCTCATTTAAGCTCTTATTTAACTCTATGTGATTTTTGAATGAATGCGATTATCAAAGATTAGTAGATGGGCAGGCAGTTCAAAAGTGCCCTGACATAGGTGACATAAACATTGCTCTACCAAAACCATTGGAGAGAAAGAGGATGGAATAGTTTCTAGAATGAAATATCATAAAGATGCGAGATGCACTGATCAATAATAGCCCATTGTGCAGCAGAATGACTCCCATGAAGATGTTTCACTTAGACATACAAAAATATCCCATAGTTCGTTGTACTAGGATGGACTGTTTATCATCAAACCTTCATCAACAAAGCCGACACAAACAAATATTAGGTATTGTCCAATGGTGTCAGCATCAGTGATAGATTGTAACTGTTTACACAATGAAAATGGTGTTCTAAACCGTGGGTCAAGATTGGACACTCGTCACCTATGACGAAGTAATTTACGCCAAAGCATTATTAATTACAAACACCATGAAAACTTCGCATTCGATGAGCTACAAAACGGTGACATATACATAGTGATTAACTTCATGGGTGTCACTTGAATTGCAATGGAGGAAAGTTGTCTTGATTGCATACTTGTTGAGAGTGATATCCATCTACTGTGTATCACGTGATGCAAGGCAAAGCTTAGAACATGAGCATTTGCACACAAATCATCATAAATGAAGTCATGCGGAGGCTAAAGTGCATAGTTTGTGAAGGTACATGAGCATTTAACTGAACAAGAGCAAGCTGAGATTTCTAATGTACAGCAAGATGCATATCAACTGTATGTTATTGATGCCAATGTGTATGATGATTATGAAACAGATCTGAAAATGTAATCGGACAATTTATCCATGTTTTCCAAGCATTACACGTTATCATAGAAGAGATTACGGAACATGGGCGTCATTGCTTGCAAACGTTTGTTCTATGGGACAACATTTTGACAGACTTGTCTCATATGTTGTTAAAGTACATTGCATTAAATGGGAATGATAAAGGCAAAATAGTGTTTGAAATCTTTGCTAAAATTATCCCACTTGAACTCATGCATGGCCACCTGAACTATATAAAATGTCATTTAAGAACGACATCAAGAAAAGAACCAACCTGATATTTACCAAGAAATCGGCTATGTAAACTGGTTTGTTCAACACATAGGAAGACCTTAACAGGAATTTAAAATAAACTGGCAGAACAATCAATCAATAAAATTTGTGGTACATATCGTCACTCTGTACCAGTCAAGAGGCACTTCATAAGTATTACTTGACCATATGCCCAAAAAGCGAATGCATAGGAATTTTCAAGTTCCTGTATTTAATGCAAAGTGCACTCTCTTGAATACAAAAGAAAGCTAGTTCATAAAGGATAAGCACAGACAAAGAAGACATGGAAAGAGTTGTCACGAGACTGAGGCTGGGTTATCTTTAGAAAACAACCAATCTTTATTCAACATCGCTGCATCCACAGCAGCACAGTTAGACATAGCAACACTATTGAGGAAATAGCACAGAGAAGGATTGCAGATTTGGTTACCACGAGAATTTTTGCCAGTGAAGTGGACTTTTTCCACTGATACAAACACAATTGTCAGCTTCAACAAGACAAGTTTTAAAAACAGAAATTAAAAGAAGGGAAACAGAGAATATTGACAGCCAAATATTCAGCAAAATGACAGTGCCAATACATGCAAAAGATGATATTGCATGTGACCCCCCCTTAAGTGCGAGCTATGACTGTTCCTTTTTGTCTATAATTTGTTTGGATGGATCTTTCCGAAATCATGACCATAGTTTGCTTGAAATGCCAAGCTCACCTGACCTAAGTCTCGCAGTCTCATAGTTATCGAACTCATGATGCTCCTCCGTATGGTTGGCAATAACGGAAGCTAGTGTCGTACCTTTGGAGATCTTTCTGAGAAACTACTATGAATGATAGCACATTGTAGAGGATAGTAACAGTTTTTCTCATTGCCATATTTCCTAGTATTGCCATCAGCAACAGTGAAGGTAAACCCTGCAACTTTTTTCTCGAGCCCTTTACCTAAACAATAGTTCATACAACTGCTGAAAAATATAAGGTCAATAACGCTAAACCGAAGTCTGTAACCGAGTATATTTCCATACGGATAAAAACAGCTAATATTATTCGTTTAGGTTAGCTTAGTTTTGTTACCCTATTGTTGACGTATTTATTTGCGATTTTTTTTGTACCTGTAGTGCTACTCAATTGTTTGTCATTCACCCTCCGTGCTGCTATAAACTAATCAAAGATTTTATCCAGACCAACTTAGTTTTGGTATCCAAAGTATATTGTCCTAAAAGATAAATAAATTTCAGTTTGTTTCTCCTAATTTTACTATTTACTCAGGCATCATTCTACGAGTGTATGTACAAATTATGTGTAACGTCTCCCATCTAAGGTCTACAATATTGCCATCTTGATTTGTGAGTTTGAAATTAATTCTTGACAATAATGGATTATGTACACGCAGATAGACTTGATTTATTGGCACAGATACAATGAGCCACCCGGGTGGCGCTAGAATACTGGATGAACATGATAAATATCTTTGCTGGGCGTGGTTAGACTTTAAAAGATCTACGTGATAACTACTATCAATTATATCACATATTAGATTCAGTGCGATGGTAGATGTAATATTAACAATATTAAGTGAAATATGACGATTTGTTCCAAATGGGTCATTATTATATCTGAAAACTGATGGTAGCGGGATTAATTTTTTTATGATTAACATTATTATAAAGTGTTCATCAATAATATATATATATATATATATATATATATATATATATATATATATATATAGAGAGAGAGAGAGAGAGAGAGAGAGAGAGAGAGAGTTTGTGTTACGTACTTTTATCATTATGTTATTAAATCCAATCTCAGAGGGTAACCTTTATCGGAAAAAGTCTGGCAGTTTGAATACACTTCCATTGTTATGGTAAAGTGGCATCTAAATTCTATCATTATGAGCCCTAATTTTCTGCTGAAATATATTTTCCATACATGCACTATATCAAAATCTGTAATAGATAGATAGATAGATAGATAGATAGATAGATAGATAGATAGATAGATAGATAGATAGATAGATAGATAGATAGATAGATAGATAGATAGATAGATAATATAAGAATGTGATTTTGTTTACACATTCAATATAAATCAAAATACGTCTATTATATTTTGTGGAAACAGTGTGAAATTATTAACTGTAATAGCAACATAATTTTGAGACGGCTGACTAGAGCATATTCGATACAAATACGCGTTATATATGAAATATAATTGCTATAAATGTGTGTGGAATATTTTTCATTATAATTTGCTTTATCTTGGTGATAATTCCATTGTCTAGGGATAGTAATAACTTAACGCTCTCATATCATTCAGGTGGATTAGCAAGTATTACGCACCCTGATTTTAGTATTTCATATTTTGCAAGGGTAAATCAAGAAATATATATAATTTTCTCAGTTGTGTAATTAGCGATGATTCTTACATTTAAAATCATATTTCATCTTCCATTTTCAAGCCTTTAACATGCACTTCCTCTGAGGTAATTATCCTTGCAATGAAACATTCACCCTATTCATTATATCAGCGTGCCGTGCGTGAGGATTTAGCGTCTAATGGTAAATGTTTAGAGATCGGTTTAACTCTGAAGTACAGGTCACTGACAGTTTGACTTGGATGAGCAGAGGTATCGTTTCCAAGCAGAGTACAACGTAGCAATTAACTATAGCGAGTTTGTTTGCAATAAAATGTTATGAAAATATATATATCATATGTATGTATTATGTTATGATAAGACACTATTTTCCAACCATCATTTTATTTATATCTCTTTCGTGTATCTCTTATTTGGCCATGATTGTAGATTCTTATTTAGATAGAAGTTATTTAATATGGGTTTGAAGTCTAGATCAAAGATAAAGATTCTAAAAAGAAGATCATATTTACAGTTTGAGAAATTATACTAATGGGACGAATGAGTATTGCGATGTATATGACGGGAGTGTGTTATGAAATATGTTGCTTTTGGTTAAATTTAGACTCGTATTAAAGTAAATGAGATGCAGGTGAATGAACAATTAGTATTACTCGTATTGTCTTGTACTGCTCTTGGTTCGATAATCACTCTGCATGTGTATTTAATAGTGTGATTGGTTTAAGACCGTATAGTCGTAACAATCAAAGCTTTCACGTGGAGCCTTTACTATACGACAGAAACACAGAAGATATTAGTCTGAGAGTAGTAAATGGAAGAACTATGGCGGCGTAAATGAGACGATGGAAACACGGGAATTTAACATTGCAGTCGCCATGTTTCTTAAAGGACCCAGGGTTCAAGGGGAATTAAACATAGGATAAACTTCACAAATATTTGAGTAATGTTAAAAAATGAGTGAGCTTGAAATGAGGAAGTTGGGGGTGGGAGAAGTCTGAAGACAAAGGAAGAGGATGGCATTTCAAAATTATTAACGCATATTGAACAAATCAATGTCTTACTGGCCACCTCTATTAGAAAACACAAATATCCACTGATTCTCTTACCTGTTCACCAATACAAAACAATACTAACCAGTATCGATATCCCCAGACAAAATACCCACCTCCACTGACCAACATCTACATCTACTCACCAACACAGCATAAATTTGTTTACGAAGTGCGAATCAGGAAATAATTAAAATTATATATGTTTTTTTTCTTTTATCTCACGAATAATGATAAATAATGTCAAGGAAGTTGAAGAGAGGAAGTCATAATATTTTGTTTGGTAGAGACCTTAGATGAGATTAGTCTTCAAAGGAGGCAAAACAGGTGTTAGATGATCACTAGATTTTTTTACCACTCTTTATATTGTCTTCTCTCGGAAGAGTGTCCGTGCTTCTTCCAATTTAATCGGCTCTGGACTCATCATGTAACATGGGTTGTGTTGAATTTGAATATGATGATCGATTTGACGGACATAATTATGCTCTCTGGTTTGGGTGTGGCTCCTCTAGCCATGTGGTAAACAATGAAAAGCAAATCAATCATTGCTCTATTTTCTAGAGATCGTGATCCTAATCTTAAATATCTGCAATTTGATGTGGTGTGTGACTGGTTATTTACTGGTCTGGTTGAAATACGGTAGAACCATCAATGTGCACATCCTTGGTCTCAGTTTCTAATAATATAGAATTATTTTTCACATATATTTGAAATTAAATGTATTATCGAATTTTTCATACAGTGTTAAAAAAAGTTTATTCCCAACGACTACTGTAAACCGACTTTCCACACCGAGTTTGTTTGATTGTATATGGCCGAGATATTTGTTGTCACCACTTTTTCTTGAGTGAATTCGAAACAATTCATTTCAGCTTCAAACACAGACAAGAAATATCTCAAGTTATTGGTGTAAGTAATGTTTAGATACAAAGGGTCTTACACAGAACGTCTGTCTATCCCATACTTTCTAAACTACGCAGAGGTTTTATTTATTTCGTATTGGGTGGTTTTTAAATACAATTATTCTGATAATTATCATCTTCTGTGAACTTTATGTCGCCGATTAAACTCGTGCTATATGGTGTCGGGTCTCCACCACACACTAAAATCAGGTTGTATTCTCTTCGTTTCTTTCCGGTAATGTCGGGTCTCCACCACACACTAACATCAGGCTGTATGCTCTTCGTTTCTTTTCGGTAATGTCGGGTCTCCACCACAAACTAACATCAGTTTGTATGTCTTCGTTTCTTTTCGGTACATAGGGGAGTAGCTATGCAAGTGGGAAGGATAAACGACCGTGCTGCGCCTGTCAAATTGGTCGTTCAAGTACAAATCCGCTTCTCTGAACAGGAATCCATGAATTATTTGAAGGAATCTGCACTTGGCTTTTACTTCAGATTAATGTTATATTTACTTTGTTATTTTTATTTCAAATTTGATTGTAAAAGATTGTCAGAGACATACAGGATGAAATTGTGCTCTCGGGTATTCATGCCACATCCTGAACCGGTATGTCCAATAGATCAACATATCAAGGCATGTCTGGCTACAAGCTGCACAACGTTGGTGCCTCTTTATTAGCAATCAAGCCGTACACATCTCTTTTGGTTATTCCCTTTTTATACTGAATGGTTATTAATGTTTTTTTTTCTGTTATGCCTTAGTTAAGAATAAATCAGTTGTTGGCATAGGAGATATAATTAAATTGATATGTGCTTCTCTCAAGCGCTTTTAACTTTGTTGAAACATCCTTTAATAAAAAAAATTACACTGTCAGAGCACTGTTACAAAGATGAATAGGAGGACATATTTTTGGTAAAACTAATAAGTGTTGTTTGGTCATAGAAAGAGCTAATGTAGAATCCACATTTTGAAAGTTATGGCTCTCAGTAACGGAACAACTGGGCGCCTGTGTTTCTAATCACGCTATACTTATAATATCAGAGTACACTTGCAAATTCAGTTGTTTATGTTGTTGAAATCGAATCGCAAAGTAGACAAAATCGTGATGGGCAGATTATTGCTCCAAACAACATAAATGTCGACATTGACAAGGTCGACGTTTCTTATGAGGACACGTTTATTAGTTTTGTCCAGTGACCCTATATATTTCTGAAAAGAATGACGTTTTTTTCCAAAACGTATTTAATAAAACTAGGGCAAATATTCGGTATAGTATAACACATTAAATAGTTTTAAAATATGGCGTTATATACAAGGTATGTAATTATATAAATAATCAATTAATGAGAACCAAATGTCAGATGAAAAGTGTGTGTGTGTAAAAGAGAGAGACAGACAGACAGAGACAGGGAGACAGACAGACAGACAGACTGAGACAGAGAATTGTATTGATTTAAGTTAAGTGGTCTATTTTGTTTATCCAGTTATAAGTACTAACAATGTGCAAATTTATGGATATATTTCTGAACATTTAGGAACATATTTCTTTACTTAGTTCAAACTTACCTTTCAATCATTAAATGAGTAATACCCAAGATGTATGTGCAAAATATGGCTAAACAGCATGAGATATTTGGCTTTTCAATAAGGAGCATTAGAAACATAGCATGTGTTCGTTATAATGCATTCCCACTACTTTTGTTTCTCTTCTTGAAATTGCCATTATGTCATTGTTTGGAATAGAAGATAACAATATGAAATATTCCTAGTCACTGAGCAGGAGTAGTTCTACCAGTATCCAATGTACCTCCATACAAAGCCTTTGTTTCGAACTCGTCATGTGTGTACAAAATTAACGCCACATCATCTTCCAATTGTTTGAAAAGGCACACAACCGACTGAAATATGTCTAACACTTTTGGAGTGTCAAAATATCAGATGTAAACATTATGTTAGAAATATAGGACATTATTGTTATTATTTGTGCTACTTTCAACCAACCATAACCTTATTATCATTATTATCATTCTTCTTCTTCTTCTTCTTCTTCTTCTTCTTCTTCTTCTTCTTCTTCTTCTTCTTCTTCTTCTTCTTCTTCTTCTTCTTCTTCTTCTTCTTCTTCTTATTCTTCTTCTTCTTCTTCTTCTTCTTCTTCTTCTTCTTCTTCTTCTTCTTCTTATTATTATTTTAGTAGCAATAGTAGTACTAGTAGTAGTAGTAGTAGTAGTAGTAGTAGTAGTAGTAGTAGTAGTATAATTTTAGTGTATGTATACAAGATATAGCAGTCTTGTATTTGAGAACTGTCGCAATTTTAATTTAATATTTAAAACAGGGATACCACCCTGAATGTCCTCAAACTTTCAAACACATTCAACCGCTCCGGTGGCATAGTGGTTAGAGCATCCGGCTCTGATGCTGGATGTCGTGGGTTCGAACCCCGACCGAGTCGTACCAAAGACTTTAAAAATGGTACTAAAAACTGCCTCGCTAGGCGCTCAGAATTAAGAGGTTAGTGTTAGGACTGGTGGGCCTGGTTTCAGGATAATGTGACCGGGTGGGTCATCATGCCACATGTTTGCGGCTTGATGCCCCAGGACTAGACATCACTATAAACTATCACACTGCAGACATAGTAGCGATATGACTGATAAATTGCTAAAAATACGTTAAAAATCTAAATCACACACACTCAAACACATACAAACCCATCATGATCAACCAGTATAGCAAGAAATACGTAGACGACAGTAAGCAACAGGGTCTGTAATGCCGTGTACCAATTTTCAGACATGAAATATAATATTAAATGTTGGCAATATGTGATTAGTCACGCACAGCATGAATACATATTGATATAAAATTATTTGCCATGTCAAATTTAACAGTAAACCAGTCAGTAGTAAAGCCTATGCTGTCGGAACTACTGAATCACAATGGGAAACAATTTTTGTCAAAAATGTTCGTGTTTGTTGTATATTTATAGTCTATTCTTAAATATTTAACGTACATAAAACATTTTCTGGATGCCTTTAATGCTCGTTATGTATGCGAATCACATACGCACACCAATATTATGAATCAAACATGTACACCAATATCAGGAATCAAATATAAACACCAATATTAGAATCAAATATACACACCGATATTAGGAACCAAATATAGACACTAATATTAGAATCAAATATGCACACCAAGAATAGGAATCAAACATGCACACCAATATTAGGAATCAAATATACACACCAATATTAGAATCAAATATACACACTCATATTAGGAATCAAATATACACACTAATATTAGAATCAAATATGCACACCAATAATAGGAATCAAATATGCACAAAAATTAGGAATCAAATATGAACACCAATATTAAGAATCAAATATTCACACTAATTTAAGAATCAAATATGAACACCAATATTCGGAATCAAATATGAACGCCAAGATTAGGAATCAAATATGAACACCAATATTCGGAATAAAATATGAACAACAATATTCGGAATCAAATATGAACACCAATATTCGGAATCAAATATGAACACCAAGATTAGGAATCATATATGAACACCAATATTCGGAATCAAATATGAACACCAATATTCGGAATAAATATAAACACCAATATTCGGAATCAAATATGAACACCAATATTATGAATCAAATATGCACACCAATATTCGGAATCAAATATGAACACCAATATTCGGAATTAATATGAACACCAATATTATGAATCAAATATGAACACCAATATTCGGAATCAAATATGAACACCAATATTATGAATCAAATATGCACACCAATTTTAGGAATCAGATTATGAATCAATATGAACACGCATATTAAGAATCAAATATACACACCAATAGTTTGTATCAAATATGCATACCAATATTATGAATCCAATATATACACCAATATTTTGAATGAACCATAAACATCAATATTAGGAATCAAATATGCATAACAGTTTCAGGAATCAGATATACACACCAACAATTATAAATTTGATACAAATCAAATACACAAACCAAAAATTACAAAGAAAAAATACACACTAAAATTAGGAATCAAATATATACACGAAAAATTACAGAATTACCTAGGTTAGAAAAACATCGTTGTGGACACATTTTAAAGCAGGAAAAATTTTGCTTTTAATATAATTTTGCAGTAAAGCATCTTTTTACTGTTCTTCCTACCACCCAACTTTTCCAATAAGATCGCCACCTAGAATAGATGGGGGGGTAAGCAGTATGCAAATATTTTGCATATCTTTTATCACTTGCTGTCCAGTCCCAATATCTAGAACAGTAGCTTCAAGTAACCAAGACAATTGCAACAACGTCGAAGAGCTCCGTGTCAAAAGGTTACCATTGATAGTTAGTAACACTATATCTGGATTATGTTTAGTGAAAGCCGCAATTAGGCCTATTTGCATTTTGTAACTATACTTCCACCGCCACTATTTAATCGTCTAGTCCATGTCTGATAATTAGCATCTGGCATTACAAACCCAGTCTCTCATTGACATCTACGTATTCCCTGAAATATTGGTTGACAGTGGTGAGTTAACTATGTTGTGACTGGTTTCAATGAATCATGAAAATCTCAAAACCAGTTTCTTCTGATTATCAATCTTATTTTTCTGGGGATTAATGACCTTGAAAATTGTGTGTCCTAATATGAATTCAGAATAACCTCTATCACAACTAATATCCCCTGTCTAACGCATTTCCGATATGAATTTTAAGGGAAACTGATTTCACGGCTAATGATTCTGGGATGCCATACCATAATGAAGAAAACACACCAATAATAGGATAACGAATTACTGCGTATGAAATATAATTTGTATTCCCGAACCACAGTATAATATTATGTAATAATGAAATATTTCTGCAATAGTCTTATTGAACAGTTACTCAAAACATTACTGACATTTCTTTAACGCGGTTGGTGGAACATAGAAATTCATCTAAGGATAGTACTTCACGGAGCCACTTATCTTGTGCACGTATATTACAATTCCAGTGAATCAGTCATCCTAGGAGAGAATATATGATTGCATGCTAACAAATCTAGCTAGGCGTTTGTGGCATTTCATGTCGTCTGTTTGAATCCATGGCTCATAAAGGTGCTGTTTTTCTTTTTTAGAACTAGAGGAAAACACGGGAAATCATCTGATATTTCAGTAATTTTGTTTCATTTCCATTGTCATATAGATTATATTGATTTGTGTGATACAAAAATATCATTATCGAAATGGGAAGCATTCTGAGTGAAATGGAAATGATGAAATCCGATCAGACAAGAATAACGACAACCGTAATTCAAACTTTTGTTCCTGAAACTTAACATGCTTTATTCAGAATTTGGCATTGACAAGAGCAAATCTCCGTCATGATCTAAATCAAAATAAAATCTTGCCATCTTGTTTAATGTTAAAACATATATTCAATCGCCTCCTCCCTCATTGCAAAGAATGATTGTATGTACGTGATCAAAATATTTCATATTTGCTGTTTTCCAAAAATGTTTTTTAAAAAAAAATAAAATCGTAATCAGGCACCCATATTAATTTTTAGCGTCTTTCTTTGTTAATTCCTGTCTTATTAATTACGTATATTAACAATTAAAGTGCATATTATAAAACATGCATTGATGATATCAGTAAAATGAATAGACGCAAAGTTTTAATCTAGTCTGTGTAATTAAGACATGTATACATCTCTGGGGATGAAAGAGATTTTCTTTCTTCTTTCAGAACAATATTTTATTGCAATGACAACGGAGAGAAGTCTGTGTAATTAAGTCATATATACATCTCTGGGGATGAAATGGATTTTCTTTCTTCTTTCGAAACAATATTTTATTGCAACGACAACGGAGAGAAATAGAGGACCAGTGTCACTGAACTTTCATGTCCATTATCGGTATTTTATTCACTTGCGTATTTCATTGCTGCTCCATTTTCTAAATTTATGCCGAATCGAAATAAATTAACGCAATTAAATATTTACTGAAGTGTTAATTTTACCCTGATTACAAGCCACATAACTAAACAAATTTCCTGATTTCTTAACTTTGGCATATCAATCTAAATACCTGGAAAGATAGGTTATGGCTACGATAAGTTTGCCACAAAGAATGTATCGCTAACTGAGGGTAGCATTAATGTTTTAAGTATTGAATAAACTAATTTGAATATTTACATTTCAATTGGTTAAAAATGACATTTGTGTTGAATATATTCAAATACTATTGCATAAAATAAAAGCAATGTCGTCTTTGGAAAAGGATAATGAGGGTAATCGCAGAAAAAAAGCATAGCGCACCCCTTTAGAATTCAATATTATTATTAAAAGTCAATATAGAACCTCTTTAAGATTAAATTATAGCTGGTGAAGGAAAGAACTGAAATTATTAAAAGTAGAATTTGAGTACATTTGCCTCACAGAATGCACTTTGAAATAGTTGTTAGATTGAGATCATTTTCAAGTTTACGTATAAATTCTAACGTAAATTCTCAAGTGTTAAAAACTGTGTTCTCATCAGAAGAAAATCATATATGAGAAAACGTATGATACGTAACGAAAGCGGCGAACGAAATGTTTCGAAATTACATTGTTCGCTGAAATAAAGTTTAAGCATGGCACATAGTTAACTTGGCCAAGATACTGATAATTGTTTAATTAAGAAATAAAATTGCATAACACTAACATATCAGTAAATCTTACAAAATGAATAAAAGATGCATGCGTGAATCATAAGCATATGAACACATTTGCTATCATTGCTTGTAAAAGCTGTGGATGTATAAAGGAACTAAGGGTCTATCGTCGTGCAATTTTTTGGGAATCGGGAATGGCACAAATAGTGATGCCATATATGCATTCAAGGGAAACTTATTTATGTGCGACTATATTAAATATTTTACCATGGACAATGGACCCAATACATAAGGTAAGGTCTAAAGAATTTTCTTTGAGTTGATGAGTTTTTATTTTTTATAAGATAATTTATATCAACGTGATGAAAATGTTGATCTGACAAACGTGGGCCCTAGATCACAATAATATTGAAGCCTATATATTTTCAATCCAGTTTTATTCCATCGTAAAAATATTTACCACAATTGGTATATTAAAAGCTCCCTTCTTGTACATATCAAACTAGTGGTTACAATGGCGTCACTTAAGCAACACATATTTGACATACAGTTGGTACGAGTAAATGAAAAATCAATTTTGTATTGTTTTTTTTTTGTTGTTGTTGTATTATTAACTCTTGCTTGAGAGTTTGACGAACGTTTTAAAAGTAAGATTTTCCATCAATTAATGTCTACGCTGATGTGGCTTTTCTGTACAAACAGATAAAACCTTACTGACTTTTGAAAGTCGGTTTCATAACATTCTGGTTTCAATCAATAATTTCCTTTGTACCATCCTTGTTTTTTTTAAAAAAACAACATTTATTTACACAATGTCTGTCTTTTATTCACAATATTTATTACGGGCAAGCCTAAGTTAGGCTTTCATCATAATACTTGTAAAGTCACGCTTAAATTACACATTGTAGTAAGTCAGCAAATGCCTATTAGGAGCATACTGATTACATGTACGAAAATATCCAATACAGAGTGGATAATATCAGTACGTACGTTGATGTGCTAATGCACAGCATGTCACTTGAATCGGTATAACATCAAAGGGAATCAAATATGCGTTATTCAGATAAAATATCGATCTGAATGGCAAAGTCTCTATCATATTACATACAAATTATGTATGACAAGATTGACTTCCACTACTGATATACTTCAGTAATTGTGTTTCTATGCAGTGACATTCAACATGGCTATACGTTTATAATATTGCTCTATGCACTAACACTGCCTAGTTTAAAATACATCATTACTAAAATATTCTAGAGTGTTGCAGAACTGATGGATCTCACTGGTCTGTAATTGTTTAAAAGTCGTCTGCTTCTGAGATGAAATGTGCTATTTATTATGGATTTTCATGCGCTGAATTCAAATATGACAATTAACACAAGTGATTGGCTATTATTTCCAAGATATTTAAGTTTTTGCATTTTACGTCTATGGATATTGAGTAGATAGTAGAGTTTTAATCATAAATTCTAAACCGAAGTCTCTTCTTGTGTTTACGGTCGCTTTACATGACAATATTTCACTTGTCCTCTAACACTTTAAAAAACATCAAAAGGGTTCTATAAATAAAATTTATTATGAAAGGAATATATATATATATATATATATATATATATATATATATATATATATATATATATATATATATATATATATATATATATACAAGTACATAATTTAATTCTTATTCAGTGTCTACGAGGCACTTCTTGGCTTGTCTCTTATACTCATTAAATAGAGAATCTCTTGTCACTATACAGCAATAATCTACAAGCATTGATGGGCTTCATTTGTGTTGATGGCGTTTCTCCTGTGCAATCGGTCGCCTTGCTTGTCGCTCACTGCTCCAAACTTCTGTGGGTGGAAAACAATTAGATGGGATTTCAAAATATTTATATTTAGTGATAGTTTGCAACTAAAGCATTTTTGTCTTGACGATGTTTTCTTCCAACTTTGTTTAGTTGTCTGCCTTGTTGTTTCTCAGAAAATGTATTGTCCCTAACTGGAAGGCTTTCCATGCCGTCGTATTCTTTTGCCTTGCAATGCGCAGTCAAATGCATAATCTCAAAGATGTTAACGAGTTTGATGACCAATAAAGACACATTTCATTATCTTATCTTCACTTAACATTATAAATCTTTCAATGAGATACTTAAAAGCTGTTTGTGTTTTGTCCACAGCCTTAATAAAGTTCTTCAACAGACCCAGCTTAATGAGCATGGGTGGAAGCGAAATCATTAATTCAACAAGTGGAACACATTTACTCTCCGGCTGAAATGATCGTATGATAACTAATCTCTCTTCGTGTAGTGGTAACCTCTTGCACTTCTATCTCATTCACAGAGAAAGGGCAGTACTTTTTGTATCCATTCTGCAGATCAAGCAAGAGAGCAAGAACCTTTAAATCGCCACAATGTTGCCACTGATTTTGGTCATAGTTTATGCACCTTAAAAGCTGTTTCATGTTTTCAAAGGTTTCTTTCATATGGACTACATGAAACTGATTGCCGTAATGCAGCTAAACAGATTTATGACTCGTCATCGGTAAATGAATGAACAGTCTCCACTCATTTGGATCATGAAAAATTTTGAGGGCTGCGATCACACCATCGAAGGAAGTTGCTGCAGTCTGCAAGATCACCTTCTATGAAAGAAAATGGGACAAGATCCTTTTGACGGTCACGGAATATGGAAACCATAATATCACCTGCCAGGAGATTCCACTTCTGTAGTCTGGAGACCAACAGCTTTGCCTTTCTCACCGATAGTTCCAAATCTCTGGCAAAGTCATTCTGTTTACCTTGTAACGTGTTCAGAGGAGCAGGATGGGAGAATATATGGGCCATGTGCCATTGAATGTCTAGGACTAGACGTTTTACCCTCTTCCTTGTGTGACTGAAGTGAGAATCTGGTGCATCAAGACCTGGCAGTCCTTCCCGGTGAGGTACTGGGCGTATAGCTGATGGAAAGTTTGGAAGATGCACAGTCCACTTTTCTTCTTTTACACACCAGCCCCAACGGGTGTGCATAAGTAGCAATTTCTGATATGTTCTGCTTGCTCTCTCCAACTCGTTGGCATTGTTCAAACATGGTGACGATTTGTTGCACAAGTGTTGCAGAGTATGTGTAGACCCACTTCTTGTTCTAATCTCAAATTTTGTAGCCAAAATAGAGATGATAGGTTTTCTTAACCATAGCGGTTATACTGCGCTTTTGTGACGCAAAAGTCACTTCACCATAAGCATAACAGATGTTATGTGCATTGTCCAAACAAGTACGATGTATCTCTGTTCACTTTGGTTAAACAAATATGTGTCCTCAGCACAATCAAACACTGCAATATAAGACAGCACGACACTGTATAATTTCTAGAGCTGATATGGGGCAATATTTCAACAGAGTGATGTAAGCTTTGTTATGATTGCATCATCCATGACGTCTAGGAAAAACATGATGCAATTCATATCATTTATGACGCAAAATCAGCTTCAGATTTTATCATTCACTGTTTTGCTCTAAAAGCAAGTAGTGTCCAAACCAATGATAGATTTACTGATAGATCAAGTCAAAGATGTATTTTTGTCATTTTTGGTATAAAATGATATTTCTTTCTTTTACAACTCACTTATCCCTCGCACTTCCAAAGTTAAGATGGTATATACTGACCCAGTATCATATTTTTAAAACTAAAGTCAATGAACAATTTTAAGCATCATTTTCGTTCTCTGGGGGATCCAGAATTAGCAAAGTTTTACTACATTTATTTCTGAAGCAATTTGGCTGCAGGCCAGAGATGCAGCCTTTAGTACCAATTGCTAATAAATTTCACAACTTTATTGGTTTAAAGAGTTCCAGTTTCTAACATTTTTCATTGACTTTTTTCTCGTTTTTTACCAGTGTTTTGCCAGGTATTGATGTTTAAATAATCCTTATTTGTATGAGCGTGGTAAATTTTGTTTCGATGAAATGTTAGGTAGTAATACCTCACTGAGTTTTTAATATGAGAAAGAAATTCATCAATAACAAGAAACGCATCTCAAGACATTGAATTACATGCCATAAATGTATTACTCATCCTTAAAGCAGATCTTTGTTCTAACTGAAGGTATGGTGTAATGACAAGGAAAAGATTTATGATATTTTGTTCACTGCAAAAGAGAACGATTTACAGTAGTGCATTTCAGAAGCCAAATAAAGAGGAGCTTCTCGAGAACTAATCAAGACAATGTTGCAATAACTCAAAATAGACATCTGCAGTCAAAAGGTGTTACAGTTGATAATATTGATCTTGTAGAAAAACTGTTCAATTTAACAACACAAAAACCAAAAACGACTGATCGTTAAATTGCGTGTCAGAAATATTTTGCAGCAAACTATATTTTGCTAAACGAAATATCCATTAAAATATTACAGTGATCATCAGAAAACCTTAAAAAAACAACCAATATCTTCGACATTGAATCCTTAGTTTGTTATATTTTATCGTATGTCTTGGAGGATTCAAGGAGTTTGCCTCTGTTGATGAAATCTCAAATAAACTTTTCAGTTTAACTCCATCCAATCTGTCGGGTTTCTGTTACAATTATGATTATTTTATTTACTTAACCCATGCTATTTTATTAAAAACGATTTTATTTATTATTATCAATCAATTTGTTATACTTATGAAATTAAACCTAGATAGCAGGGTCCTAGCCCTTAACATGCAACTTATTGTTATTAACAAAATACCCGTACAGATTTATTTCCAGAACGTTAATTGTGTTTATGTTGTCATCTGCTCTTCTGCTTTGTTTTTGTTGTTGTTGTTGTTGTTGTTTTTTCTTTTTATATTGTGTCAACAACAGTGATTTCTACCTCCCACTCATTATCTTAATTCAATGGGAAATAATTTTCAAAGGAAGTTTTATACAAGTAGGTTTGATATATATATATATATATATATATATATATATATATATATATATATATATATATATATATATATATATATATATATATATATATATATATATATATACTACATATCAGTTTGTAATTAAGGATTTGATAGGAATAATGTGTAACATTTGAACTAAAGTAACTAATAAATTGAAAACTTACACCTTTTTGTCCTAGACCTTAAAGAACTAGATAGTAGCAGAGGAAGTGTAGGACACACCTTTGGAGACGAATCCGAGATATATAATACTATTTGATTTGGTTGGTTGGTTGGTTGAATTTTTACGGCGCACCAACACAAAGAGGCCATTTAGCGCCACACAAAAAGTTATCTCCTTCATTATATACAAATGGTAAAAAGGTTTTGTATCGGCTAGCGATACGAAACCAAATATCTAAAGGTAAAACGATAAAAATGGTAACGGTGATAAACAATAAAGTTTCTCAATCAACGGGAATTGCAAATAATGTATGACAACGAAAACTTATGAAATGTAATTAAAATCTAGCGACCGTACATATATAGCACATAAACATGTATAACATGATAACATAAAAGTTATAACTTAATGATATATGTTCAAATCCTTAAGGAAGTCTATAGCATAAGAAATACTAACTGTATCAAAGAGCTCCCTCATGTCTTGCACATTGTAATATTGATTACGTGTAGATTGGAGGTCGAAACACTCCAGCATAAAGTGCTTAACTGTGAATGGTTCATTGCAAGAAATGCATTCTGGTGGGTCTTCTTTAAGTATGTAGGAGTGGGTTAAATAAGTATGGCCGATTCAAATTCTAGCAAAGACTACCTTCTCCCTACGGTCGGCTCTTTAGGAAGGAGTCCATTCTCCTAGGATTGTCTTGATGGTATGAAGTGTATTATTCACGGCATAATTCCACAATGACTGCCATTTCTGACGTAAACAGTCTTTGATACAATGTTTACAATCAGTATATGGTGTTTTAAAAACAGATGGTTCTAATGAAAGGGCCATTTTAGCAGCGCTGTCTGCTTTATCGTTACTTTTAATTCCAACATGCCTGGGTAACCAACAGTATACAATATTATGCGAGGTACTCAACTCAGTATGCTTAACGAGAATATTAGCCAATAGTAGATTCTCCAGTTTTCTATTATGTAGTGACTGAAGTACTGATAGTGAGTCGGAGAAGATTATGCTATTTGAAATACGCTTGCTTGCAATGTATTGCAAAACAAGGTCTATTGCTCTAATTTCGGCTGAAAAAAATTGATGTACCATTTGATAAGCGAACTTTGGTTGTGTGTTTTCCACTTACGAAGGCTCTAGAAGCCTTTTCCTCATCTTTTGATCCATCGATATATATATATATATATATATATATATATATATATATATATATATATATATATATATATATATATATATATATATATGCATAATTTTTAAATTGTGAGAGGAGTTTATGGTAAGAGTTGTGAAAAATGGAATGGTTTCTCTCCGATTTTTTCCAACATGTAACGTGAAAAGTAAAATTGGTTGCTCAAGTAGCAATGGGGGTGTTTCGGAGATATTTACTTTCAGAATTTTTGAAAGATCAATTTGGGTACTTTCTAGAAATTGTGATATTTTAATGCCAAATGTAGGTATGACATTTGGTAGTAGTATAAGGAAATGAGGATTTCAGCCCACTTTATTTTTTTTACCCTCCAAACAAGTATAAATTATAGTCCTAAATTATCCCCCACCCCTTTTTCCAAAATAGGGAAATGAGGGTTTTAGCCCACTTTATTTTTTTACCCTCCAAACAAGTATAAATTAAATGAGGGTTTTAGCTCACTTTTTTTTACCCTCCAAACAAGTATAAATTATAGTCCTAAATTATCCCCCACCTCATAGGAAAATGAGGGTTTTGGCCCACCACCACCCTCCCACACCTCCTCCCCCACCCCCGCCAAACCCTCATTTCCCTATACTACTACTATGTAGACAGATATTTTGTAACCAGACAAAACAACAGGTGTTGGAATGAGATAAGCACTGTCAACAGAAGTGACGAATTTGTTAGAACAGCTTTTGTGTGGAATATGATTATTCTAAAGACAGCAAATGGGTTTTACCACAAATTTTTTATCAGATAACAGGATGAAAATTAAACTGTGCATTAGAATTTTCAGTTAACAAGGCGTAAATTAAACTAGCATTAGAATGAAAATGATATTATTTTAGTTATATTATATCTTAAGTTTAGATAAAATTTTATGTTACTCATATTTTTTGTGATATTTTTTTCATACTTGCTAACCCTCATTGGTAGAATATCTGTTAACATATTGTCAATAATACGAAATTCACGTAATAAATCATCCATATTATATTTAACTCCTCGTAGGTAAGACCGGATCTGATCAAGTAGTTTCTTGTAAGTTTTATTTGATGTTAAACAACCATGCTTCTTTATCAAAAGTCTTGGTTCTACTTTTTTACACGCCGCTGTAAGTGAAACACCAATAGCGGATATGATTAACAGAAAAGGATTTAATGATACCCCACTTGAAATTATACCAGAACTGGACATTAACAAGGGTAGATAAGATATTACTCGAAGGATCTTGTTGTAGTATTTGTAACATTTTTTCACGCACCAAAGTTTTTTATGATAATATTTATAGTATTGTATTAATGCGTCTACATCTTGTTTTGGAATATCTTTTGAAATATGATTGAAATCAACTATACTTCTTTTCATTATAATATTAGTTCACATAGTCCTATGTTTGGTTAATCCATAATAAGAGCTGGTTGTTCAGCTATAAATTCCAAACACCAGAGAAAATTTGCTAATTTTAAAGTTTTATCAACTGGTTCAAGTACAAATTCTTCTTCAGAATTTTTGTTTATTATTACAGATAATACTCCAGATGAGTCATCATTTCGATGAAGAAATAGATATTTGGTAGATATTCTAAACTTTGCACTGCTAAGCACTGACAATCTATACACACCAGTAACTTCTGCAATATATTTGATAGAATTATTTTTGGTGTCCACCCAGTATAACCAGTATCAACAATATACACAATATTTTTAATCTGTTTGTGAGGAATTTTAACCATACTCGTTTTCTCAATATATTAGGAATTCCACTAATAATATCATTGAGTTTTGTGTTAATATCATTGAGCTTTTGGTAATATTAGCGAGTGTAATGTTAACAATTGATGGATTTAAAAAAAAATCATCTTTAAGCGTGTTTATGTTTCTACGAAAATTTAAAAACGTTTTTACGTGACCGGTAAATTCATTTTTTGAGCGCTGTTATTTCATTACTGATTGGAACGTCCTGATCATCGACATATTTCTTAGTTACAGCGTCTCCATCTGTAGTTGGATATTCAAGATCTGTAATCTTGTTCTTGTTCATAACAATATTCCCATTAAATAAATCACCAGCTTTTTTAACAAAATCATTTACTTGTATCTTACCTTGATTGTTAAAAGTCATGATATTATCAGCAACCGCATTATGAATTCGTACAAGTACATCTGGAAGTTTTACATCACTCGTTTTTAATCGTCCTTCTTTGTCCTGGAAAATGACGACTTCATCTGATTCTACACTGGTAAGATTTAGTAAATTATTGATTTCATTTTTGAGCTGATCAAGAGTTGCATATTTGGATAAGTCACCTTGGTAACCTTTTGTGAATAAATCTCCTCATAGTGTTCCAAATTTTGTATAGTAACTCATTATTTACTGTCTTAGATAAAATTATCAACACTAGTTTAATATTATACAAAATGGCAAAATCGTCGATATTAAACTTTGATACAGAGAAGCTGGTGAAACACAAACATAACAAAGAACTTCCTGATTGTCATTATCTTATTGTTGGGCGAACTGGATCAGGAAAAACAAATTTGCTTATGAACTTGCTTCTTTGTGATAATTTTAACTACTATAGAGTCTATATTTACACAATCAATCCACAGCAAGATAAGTATGAGTTATTAAGCGATTATAATGACAAACTTCGTGATGAACTTAAGGCTGGTGAAGATTTTTTTTATAATTAGGCAGCCAGAAGATCTTCTTCCAGTGAATCAACTTGATGCAGATTAGTTTTTGAAGATATTCCGCTAAATAACATGGGGATGAACAAAATAAGATCGTATTTCTCACTGTCACGTAACAAACAATGTAATTATGTTTATCTCGCTCAAGGTTTTTATAATGTTGACAGATTTATTCGGCGAAATACGGGTTGTTTTATATTATTTCCAGGACTGGACAATGTTGACGTTAGAAATATTGCAAGCGAACAATGCGGTGGCGTGACAAAAGATAAGTTTATTGAACTTTACCATAATGCTACAAAAGATAAATACAACTTTTTCTTATTTGATAAACTTACAAATGATCCAACTAAAATGTTTCGCTGTTGTATTGACACTTACTTACAGTAAGGGTTTTAATTTTATAAAATTTATAATAATAATAATGGACAAACGAGCAAGATACAGACAACACATAGAAGATCTAAAAAAACTTGCTCAATCTCAGACATCGCTTAAGCAAAAAGTACAACAAGCACGACGTGGGCAAGTAACCGCTACAGAAGCAACAGCTACAATTTTCAAGCCGGTTACTGAAGCACTATTAGGTAAACAACCTGAAACTAAACCACTGTCAGAAGAAGAACTTAAACAACTGCAGGAAAAAGGCTTGGTTGGAATTGTTAAAGAACAACAGGAAGCAGCTGCTGCAAAACTTGTTACTAGATCTGATGAAGAAAAAAGAAAATTAATTGAAGCATTTACAGCAAATATAGCTGATCCTGAGGCTAGACAAGCTGAAACAATCCGCTGAAACTTGAGCGAAGATTAGCAGAGTTAACAACACAAGGAATAACAAATATTATAAAAAAATTATCAGGAGATATAAAAGATATCAAAGAGGAGCAACAAAGAGTTGGTGAGCTTACTGTAAAGTTTACGGAAGTTGGAGATCAAAGATTTATTTTACAAAAAGAGCAAATGATGAGATAAAAGATATTGAATATGATGATTTTTTAAAGAATGAAAATATAAGGGGTATTGATGATATAAGCAAGTGGACTGATGTAGAATATCAAACATTACTCGATAGATTAGATGTAATATATAAAGACCGAGCTGCTGCTAAAGATGAATTAAACACGGTTACAGAGATTGATAATATGATTCCACTTTATGAAAGAATGAGAAACGGTGTTATTGCTCTCACCTTTAAAAAAACAGCAGGAAATAGTAGATTAAAACCTTTTGGTAAAGGGTGGAGTTTTAAAAGGAAATTTTTTTACTTTTGATAAAACTCGTGTAGAGACAAGTAAAGAAGTAAGAACAGGAACTGGTGTAAAGGTATTAACATCAACTACTGAAATGATAGGTAGATTAATGTTATTAATATCATCAAAGGAAGCTGGGAATGTTAGTGTTGAACTTGATAATGAAATCATTGACATACTTGATCATCTAAGATCGAGTGAATTATTAACATCTGTCGAATATGAAACTTTACACCACGACTTGATCGCGGCGACTTAATTTTGTAAAATGATATAATATTAAAGGAATGCAAACAACATTATTACTAAACTCTAGTGAGTCTGCGATAGATAGCGCAAATTTTTCAGTAAATTATTTTCCACCTATCCAACTAGATCCTACAAAACAATATGAAATTGGGTTAATTTCTTGTACTTGCTGGAATGCTATACCTAACGTGAAAAATGATGTTAACCATGAAATGTATTTTACTATGATTACAACATCTCCAATATCTACAACAAAAAAAATAAAAATTCCGCAAGGAGCATATAATATTACTGATCTAAACAAGACAATCAAAGTGCTCATCACAAAAAAAGCTGACGGTGTGGCTGATAATTTTGAATTGGCAGCAAATTATAACACATTGCGAACTAGGATAACTTTAAAAAATATAGTAATCATTCTTGAACCAAGAGAAAGAAGTATTGCACAACTGTTAGGATTTACTGAAAAAACTTACACTGCACTTGATCAGCCTATTACATATGACAGTGAACTGCCAGTAAATATAACAGAAGTAAATACAAGATTAGTAAATTGCTCTATTGCTTCTGGCTTTATGCATCAAAAGGCAGCAAAGGTCAAACGATTTACAGTTTCTCACATGAAGTTCCGCCAGGTTCTCTCATGCAAATAACTCCACGAGATATTATCTATTATCCTTTAAATGTTGAAAATCAAATATCAAGTATAAAAATGCAGTTGACAGATCAGTCAGGAAAACAGTTGGAATTGAATAATGAAGTTATAACTTATTATTTACATCTACGTGAGCAAAAGTAAAAATTATGCAACATCAAATATAATGAAACAAAGAAAAAAAGTTTATCGAAGAAAAATAGTAGGAGGATTTTTTGGAAATATTTTTACTAAAGTTATTGAAAATATCCCGGGTATAGCACGTAAAGTTGCACCAATTGCTATTGACGCTGGTAAAGCTTTTGCAACTGGGGCTGCATCTGCCGCTGGGACTGCGGTAGGACAAAAAAATAGCTGATAAAATAAAAGGTGATCCACCGATTGCATCTGAAATAAAACAAGCTATCTCAGAAATCGCTCCAACAAAAGAAACTCAAAAAGCTATGATAACAACAACAAAAAAATTATTATCACCAAAGGGTGAGCAGATCGTACAAAAATTAATATCTAAAGTAACAGTGCCGCAATAAAATTTTATATAATCTAATAAAATAAAATGTCTGTTAAAAATTATCTCAAGTTAACAGAAACTTGTGACATAGACAATGATGTGACAGAATTTGAGTTTGTTTAGTATCTTGATGAAAATTCTAACGAACCAAATAAAGCTGGTATCAGAACCTTTAACACCAGAGACGAAGATGTATTTCTACTGCCACATAAGGCTATGTTAGAAGTTCGTGGTCAGATTATGACAGTAGCCAATCCACCTGCTGCAATTGCAGTTGGAGCAGAAGTAGCCTTTATAAACAACGGCTGGTGTTTATTCAAAAGTTCTAGATATCAACTGGCCAATCAAACTATAGAAGATATTTCAAGTCATCTACAAGTTGCAAGTACAATTTTAAATATTATTTCGTTTTCCGACGATTACACAAGATCAACTGCAATTAACATGATGTGGTTTAAAGATACTGGACGGGGTATAGCTGAATCAACTGAATTTTTAAAGAGAGGCGCTATAGTACATGGAGCAGATGCCGATGCAAATGCTGTAATTGTGAGAAATTTTCTCATTTCTAATGCAGACGCGCTAGCTATTGTCGCACCAGGTGCAGCTGCTAATGCAGACGCTACAAGAGTTTCTCTTACAGCAGCTTTTAATAATCTAAATATAACACCACCAGCTGCAGATGCAAACGGTACTGCGATGTTAAATTTACTTCTTAACACACTTGACGTGAGAAATCCACGCTATAACGATGGTTTTGCTAGGCGAAGAAAACTTGCAGCAGGATCACGTCAAATTACAATGATGCTTCCACTAAGCACAATTTTCGGCTTTTGTCGCGATCATGATAAAGTATTCTGTGGAGTAAAACATACTTTTATTTTAGATCGAGCAGAGCAAAACGATTGCTTGTTTAGATCTGGAGGGGTTGATGTACAGTTTATCATAAACAAACTTGCTTTGTGGATGCCACGTATAACACCATCAATCAATAAAATGTCAGAACTAAAGAGTACGCTTGATAGACATACAAACAGAATTTACTTTAAGCAGCATAAGATATATCAGACAGCGGTTCTAAATACTACTGACTACACATGGAGGGTCACAACAACATCAAGCGAACAACTGCCGAGAAATATCTTTGTCGTATTTCAACAGCAAGCCCGACGAGGTAACCAACAACAAAATAATGCAATATTTGATCACTCTGATGTCAGACGAATATACGCTAGATTAAATTCAAAGCAATATCCAGAAAGAGCTATCGAGTGCAATTTTGCTGATGACGTTAATAAATATATTTCTCGACCGTACATATACCTGATTGACGCAATACAAAAATATCAAGATGTTGAAGATGGAACTCAAATATCAGCAGAGGAATTTCGTACGCTTTATCCTATATTTCATTTTGATGTTAGTAAACATAACGAGCGAATTGTAGACAGCACAGCGGATATTGAAATTACCTGGACACTTGGGGCGGTTCCAGTAGCGCCGTTGTACGTATACGCATTAGTGAATAGTGATAGATTTATCACGGTAGATTCTATTGGAGGTAAAATGACGGTTCAAGTTTAATCTACAGTTGTTATATAAAATGGCAAAATATATTGTAAAAGAAGTATATTTAACCGATGGCCAAGTTAAAAAATTAGTAGCTACTATTGCAAAGCGAGAACAGGTATCATTAAAAATCAATCCTAATATTTCTGATGGTGTTTTAACAAAATTAATGCTAACAAAAAATCAAGTTAAAAAAAGGTATGATCGTAAAAAAACTTTTGTTTTAAATTTGATTGCTGCACAAATGACAGCGCTGGCAAACGACATTGTCGTTAAAGTTGGTTTTCTTGGTCCAGCATTATCAGTATTAACTAGTACAATAATACCTAAAATTTTACCAGTCTTAGGCACACTAGGACTAGCGGCAGCGTCTGGAGCAATATCTGGCGCAACGAAGAAAGCAGTCGCAGGTAATGGTATCATTCGTGGAAGTGGAATAAAAAAATTGTAAATTTTATGTAAATGATATATTATAATGCCACAAAATAAAAAGAAATCGCCAACAACAAAAAAAAAGAAAACAACAAAAACAAAATCGCCAACACCAAAATGCAAATGCAAATGCAATCAACCAAAACAAGGAGGAATTATTCCGTTCGCTCCACTTTTGGCGGGACTAGCGGGAAGTCTGCTGCCAAATCTTTTAGGAATCGGACGTGGTCTAACATTACCGGGAACTCGACCACCCCGTTGAGTAATTTTGATATCATTGATAAGTTAAAAGCGGTTCCTGGATTTCACGGAGTTTATTCTAAAGATGAACTCCCAGCAATAAAATCACCATCAGCTGTAAGTTCGTGTGTTATTAATACACAAGAGTTTAATGACGGATCCGGCACGCATTGGGTAGCAGTTTATAATAATAATTATTTTGACTCGTTTGGACTTCCTCCAAGCGATGTAATAAAAAAGTATATGAAGAAAAAATTTAAAAAGATATATTATTCATCAAATCAACTCCAACCTGTTGGAATGTCTGCTTGCGGATATTATTGTATTATGTTTATCCAACAGATGAGCAGAAATCTTAAATTTTTAAAATTTATTTTACAGTTTGACAAGCATCCTTCTCACGCTAATGATGAGATCGCAATAAATTTTATCTAAACTTAAAAATATAATAATGTCGACATACTGTCTCAAGTGTAGAACTAAAACAGAAAATATTAATGAAACAACAGAAAAAACAAAAAACAACAGGATCATATTTAAAAGTTTTTGTGCAGTCTGCGGAAAAAGAAAAAATATGTTTTTAAAGAAAGTGTCCCCAGCGACAGTATCCTCAGAGATGTCGCTAGGATCTGGTTATCCTGATATTATTTTAGTAAAATTATTTTACATAAAATTATTGGAAAATTACCAAAACCAAAAGGCGGTTGGATTTTGCCAGGTCATCGGTATACAGGACCTTCTAATCCGCTAGATCAACAACTAGATGAAAACGACAATCCATTTCCAGGTCAAGAGCCTTATAATCAAGTGGATGCAATAGCGATGGTTCATGATATCTGTTATCGTGATCTTGAAAACTCGAAAGCAGATTGTGTTAAAGTAATGTTAGACGAATTACGTGATCTGGAGCCAACAAATCTACGAGAACGTTTTGATAGAAGATTTGTTCAGGGAATGATAGGAGCAAAATATAAACTCGGACTCGGTAAAAAAAGTATACGATGATCTTGCAGTCGAGCTGCACAGACCTAAAAAAAAAGTTCCCACGACGTAAAGTTGTCGCTAATGGTGTAGATGATATTTGGGCAATAGATTTGGTGTATGTGTCCAATCTAGCTCAGTTTAACGTTGGCGCTGATGGTGCTCCAAAAAGGTATTTGTTTAATGTTATAGACGTTTTTAGTAAATACGCTTTCAGTGTACCTGTTTCGGATAAGACAGGGACTTCAATGACTGATGCGCTAAAACAAATAATAACGAGTGTAGAAAGAAAACCAAATAAAATCTGGACTGATCACGGATCCGAGTTCTTTAACAAAAAGTTTGAACAGTTTCTAGAACAAAATAATATAAAAAGGTATGTTACAGGAAACGAAGGTAAAAGCGTTGTTGTTGAGAGATTTAATCGCACGCTAAACGAGAAATTACACACACATATGACAGCTAAAAACACCAACAGGTACATCGATGACCTTTCTCAAATCGTAGGTGAATATAATAACACAAAACATCGAACCATCAAAATGACACCTAAAAAAGCTATTAAAAATCCAATATTAGCAAATGAAAACATGTACCGCAGACATAAATTTAAGGTTGGTGATAAAGTTAGAATTTCTTTGACAAAAAAAGGTATTTGCAAAAGGATTTACTCCAAACTGGAGTGAAAAAGTTTTTGTAGTTGATAAGGTACTTTTCACAATACCTGTAACGTACGTTTTAAAAGATCTGGCAGGGGAACCGGTCGTAGGTAGTTTTTATGAACAAGAACTACAGAAAACTGAGCAGGATGTTTTTGTTATCGAGAAAGTGATTAGAAAAAAAGGAAATAAAAGTTTAGTCAAATGGCGTGGGTATAGCGATAAGATTTAACAGTTGGATCCCAACTAAGCAGATTATGATATAATGTTATTATAAATTTTCTCATACTTTTGTTTGACAGATTTACATTTTACTGGTTTACATAACGATATTAGATACTGCTTACGATCGTCAGAGATCGTCATTAAATTAAAAATCTTGACAAATATGAAATCGAATTTGATATTTTTCTGTCGGCCTAGAATTCTGATGTTTAAGTAAGGTTTGATTAGCTGCCAAAACAGTTGTTGTTCGGCAACGGTAAAATTAAATTTCATTATTTTTTTTTGCAATGTGATACTTGAAATTATATCGTTTAGTTGCTGGTCTGCTGTAATTTGATCTGTCAGCAACAGTGACTATTTCACCATCATCATCAGATTCGCTGTTATATAAAATATCATCTTCATTTTAAGCAATAGATTTGTCTATGAAATCTTTGGAAAATGTGACCTCATCACTGACGACCTTATCGCTGGCGACCTTATCGCTGGCGACTTTGTCGCTAGTATCTTCTTCGTAGAGTTCAGCGAGTCGTTTCATCAAGTCCATTATTTTAATATATTTTTATCTAATTTATTATTATAAGATGACTGATGAGATAAAATATCACCAAAAAGTTAATATAGTAAATTACAACGAACTAGCCGAAGCGGTAAGAAAATGTTTGTTGGGTTATAGTGTTGACGTTATTGTAATGCAAGGTGATTCTCATAAAGTATTGCTAACAGAAGCAGAAAAAAATAAAACTAATGAAAGTGCAGTAACGACGCTAAAATTTAATCACGATGATATCATAGCATTTGCTCATCATTGCTGACTAAAACTGAATTACAAAATATTATTGATCATCATATCTAAAACCAATCCTAGCATCGTATTCTCTTGAAAAAGCTGATTTCATTACTCCATCAACTACAAATTTTACTGCTCTGGAATTTATCTTATAATGCTTTGCCGCAGCTGTAATCGATTTGAATTCGATCTCCTCATCCGTTTCAAGGTTTTTTGAAATTACAGGTTTTGCTGGACATCTAAAATTAATACCACCACCTCGTCCTTTTCTTACATTTTCCTGCTGGGTCACTAGCTCCAGATTTCTCAATCGATTATCAGTTTTTACGTTATTAATATGATTAATAACCAGATCATTGGGTATAGATCCATTGAACACCTCGTAAATAAAACGATGACCAAGATAACGAACTTGATTTGTCGATGTTCCTCTAACAGTTACCCTGATATATCCCATATTACTCATAGTACCAAGAACTTTTTTAGTTTTTCTGTTTCTAATAATACCGCGATCGTTAGCCTCTTATAAATCAAAGACAGGATGTGGCTGAAACTCATATTCTAAGGATAAGTTTTCAATGTTGTCATCAGTGACTTTATCGTTCACGTGATATACACCCTGTCCCTCTGGAATATCATCGCAAAACAACGTGTAAATAAAATCTTTTCTAAACATTGCAATCCGCTCGGCATTATCTCCCTTTACACTAATCGTATAACCCGCTGACGTTAATTTGCCAACAGATATTCTAGTTTTGATGTTAATAACCGAACCTAATACATTTCCAGCGTATAAGTTATACTTTGGGTGAACATGATAAATCTCTTGCTCACGTGCGCTTGTCAGATTTACTGTCATTATATTATAGGCGACTTTTTTATCTTTATTTGATTTTAAGCGCATGCGCAGTGTGAGGTAAAGTTATACTGTGGGTGAATTTGATATGCTTCTTGCTCACATGTGTTTGTTAGATTTGCTGTCATTATATTATAGGAGATTTTTTTTTAAATTGATTTATAGCGCATGCGCAGTGTGAGGAAATTATCAATTAGATATTACATTATAGTATAATAATGTTAAAATTGCGTGATATAGCTAAGAGAAGTCTTATGGGAGAACCTAATAAAATAGCGACTGCTTTTGCAGGTTTTGATAATAGTTATCAGTTTGATAATCCAATTGTTTTAGTAAATTTTAATGCAGCAAATCTTTACCACCTACTACAGACAACTGTAAAATGTGAGCTCGAAAAACACAAAAGTATCAGATTATTTGTGCAATATCATGTTATATTTTCAAAGTTAGTTATAACGGAAGAATTAACTAACAAGGAAATTGCAGAACCTTATATGAACGCAAAATCAAGACGTTTTTTGCTTGGGACTGATCTGTTATCACTATCTGATGAAATACACCAAGAAATCTGGACAAAATAGAGGAATTCACTCAATTAGGTTCGGGTTGGAAGTTTGAAATGATAAAAGAAATATTGTTTCACACGATGAAATATAACGCATTACGAGGTAGTTCATACATCGACCTGCCACCAAAAATAAAAAGTAAAAGATGTTGTATAAACATCAAAAACGTAGATAACAAGTGTTTTCAATGGGCTGTTCTTTCCGCACTATTTCCAGCAGAAAAACACGCTGATCGCGTTGAAAAATATATCAGTCACGTGTCTAGATTAAATTTTAAAGATATTAACTTTCCTGTGGCAGAAAATCAAATACCAAAATTTGAAAAGCAAAATAATGTTTCAATTAACGTTTTCGGACTAGATGAAAAAGAGGATGTATACCCGAGATATATTTCAGAAAAACCTTCACAATCGACTATAAATTTACTGTTTTACAAAAATCATTACGTTTGGATTAAAAACTTTAACGGACTAGTTGGTAAACAGTACAATAAAAATAGGAACAAAAAGTTCTTTTGTTACCGCTGCTTGCATGGTTGTGCTAACAATGAAACATTACAAAAGCATTTGCAGTACTGTAATGATGTGCAAAAAATAACAATGCCATCTAAAAAAGATAGTGTGTTACAGTTTGTCCGTCATAATCACAAACTAAAAATTCCTTTCGTTATATACGCTAATTTCGAGTGTTTACTTCAACCTGTACTTTGCGTAGAAAATCATCCTAATCAATCGAGTACAAGAAAAGTTCAAAATCATGTTCCGTGTGGAGTAGCGTACAAGGTAGTTTGTTGTACTGATTCTAGATTATCTAAACCAATTAAATTATATCGTGGTAAAAATCCAGCTATCTACCTTCTCAAGCAGTTGATTAATGAAGTTGATAATATTACTTATCGTTTGAAAAAAGTAACGCCAATGTTAAAATTAACACCTCAACAAGAATCCGATCACGAGCAAGCAGAAATTTGTCATATTTGTGAAAAAGCTTTTGACTCTGACAACGTTAGTAATAAAAAAAGTACATGACCATTGCCATTTGACTGGACAGTACCGTGGAGCGGCTCATAATCAGTGTAATTTAAAATTTCATGCTCCAGATTTTATTCCGGTTATTCTTCACAATTTTCGAGGATATGATAGCCATATTATAGTAGAAGCTTTTGGTGATCCCGAGATAAAAGCTCATCTAAAACTCGATAACGTCATCAAATGCATCCCAAATAATTTTGAAAAGTACATGTCAGTTACGATAGGTAAATTGCGTTTTATTGACAGCCTGCAGTTTATGGCAGCCTCGTTAGATGAGCTAGTAAAAGGTTGTAGTAAATTTGATAACATAAGAGACTGTTTTGGAGATAAATTTAATCTACTAGCTAAAAAAGGAGTTTTTCCATACGAATACCTCGACGACTGGAGTAAATTTGATGAAACATGTTTACCTGGCAAAGATAAATTTTACTCACAACTTAAAAATGAAAATATAACTGATGATGAGTACAGGTATGCACAAGATATCTGGAGTTTGATTGTGAGACTTTTGGTGATTATCATGATTTGTATTTGAAAACTGACGTGTTATTATTAGCAGATGTTTTTGAAAGTTTTCGAGAAGTGAGTTATAATAATTACGGACTAGATCCTTGCTGGTATTATTCTGCCCCTGGACTGTCATGGGATGCTCTGCTAAAGTTTAGTAAGGTAAGGTTGGAATTACTGACTGATGTTGATATGTTCAATTTTATTGAAAAAGGTATCCGAGGCGGTATTAGCGTGATAACAAAAAAGTATGCTGAAGCAAACAACAAATATCTGAAACAGTATAACCCTGACCTTCCTTCGAAGTATATAGTTTATCTAGATTGTAATACCTTGTACGGGTATTCGATGGCAGAACCAATGCCTCTTGGTGGATTTCATTGGATCACGGCTGATCGATTTCTATCGGAGACAGAAAAAAGATACCCGAAGATGTTTCCTATTTCGTTGAAGTTGATCTTGATTATCCAAATTCGCTACACAAATTACATAACGATTACCCTTTCTGTGCGGAATCGATGGTCATAGATTATAGTTTGTTATCAAAAGAACAACAAGCGTTAGCATCACCAAGGCAACATTCCATGGTCAAGAAACTAGTACCAAATTTACTTGATAAGAAATTACGTTTTGCATTACAAAGTTTTAAAACAAGCAGTCGATGCTGGTCTTGTGTTGAGAAAAGTTCATCATGTACTAAAATTTAATCAGTCGCCGTGGATGAGAGGTTATATTAACTCAAACACTTTAAGAAGGGCTGCAGCGAAAACAGAGTTTGAAAAAAAAAACTTCTTTAAACTGATTAACAATTCCGTTTTTGGTAAGACGATGGAGAATATTAGGAAACGCGTAAATATTGAAATAGTTAATGATGTCAATCGCAGAAATAAACTTGTGTCAGACGATGATTTTGTGAGCATGAAAATATTTAATGAAAATCTTGTTGCGATACAAAGAAGAAAAGTAAATCTAAAACTAAACAAGCCGATCTATGTTGGAGCTGCAGTGTTAGATTTACCAAAGTGGCTGATGTACGATTTTCATTACACTTTTGTTAAAAATCAGTGGCCGGCTAGTAGATTATTGTTTACTGATACTGATTCGCTCGTATATGAAATCGAATGTGAGGACATCTATCAGGACATGTACAATAATCGACATCTGTTTGATCTTTCCGATTATCCACGTGACAGTAAATTTCATGACGACACAAATAAAAGAGTTATTGGTAAGTTTAAAGATGAAATGAACTCAAGCGCTATCAATTACTTTATCGGATTACGTAGTAAAATGTATGCCGTATTATTGGACAATAATAAAATAATGAAAAAAGTAAAAGGTCTGCCTCGTGATTTTGTTAAAAAGTTTATGAAATTTGATGACTACAAGTACGCGCTTGATGGTGGTGTTAGTTTTATGAGAGCTATGGCAATTCGAACTAATCATCATAAACTCGAAACAGATGTCATTACCAAACGTGGATTGTATAATTTTGATGACAAACGCTATTGTAAAATGGGGTAGATACATTTGCCCTTGGGTATTGTCATGATGATAGATCTATACTCGTCATTATCTTTTGCAACTGAAATTTTATCTAAACTTATAAAATAATGTTTGAAAATTTGACAATGACAAATAGCTACAATAGTAACATCAAATATCTAATGATGGACGGTAAACAATTGACAGTTGAATTTAATAATGAAACATCAGGTATATGTTTAAATGGAACACGTGACAATTTAAAACGTTCGCTCATTAGATCTGATAACAGCGTATATTTCAATTATCTCGAACAATTGTATCAAAAGTTGCTAGCGGAATTTAAAAACTTTCACAGCCCCATTAGCCAACAAAACTATAATAAACTCACAATTGATTTCGATCGGTCAAAGGTATATTTTATCAACACAAAATATCCTCTGAACAAACCAGAAATGAAAGATTTGTTTGAGTCCCATCGCTGTGTGAGCGGTAAAGTAAAATTTAGTATCTATAGTCTTGATAGTGAAGTATTTTTAATATCAACAGTTGAAACATTAATCATTGGTAACGAGATATAAAATAATATCATTTTCATTCTAATACTAGTTTAATTTTTACCTTGTTAACTGAAACGTTCTAATACACAGTTTAATTTTCATCCTGTTATCTGATAAAAAATTTGTGGTAAAACCTATTTGCCGTCTTTAGAATAATCATATTCCACACATACGCTGTTCTAACAAATTCGTCACCTCTATTGACAGAGCTTATCGCATTCCAACACCTGTTGTTTTGTCTGGTTACAAAATATCTGTCTACATAGTAGTAGTATAGGGAAAGGAGGGTTTTGGCGGGGATGGGGGAGGAGGTGTGGGAGGGGGTGGGTGAGCCAAAACCCTCATTTTCCTATGAGGTGGGGGATAATTTAGGACTATAATTTATACTTATTTGGAGGGTAAAAAAAAGTGAGCTAAAACCCTCATTTAATTTATACTTGTTTGGAGGGTAAAAAAATAAAGTGGGCTAAAACCCTCATTTCCCTATTTTGGAAAAAGGGGTGGGGGATAATTTAGGACTATAATTTATACTTGTTTGGAGGGTAAAAAAAATAAAGTGGGCTGAAACCCTCATTTCCCTATACTACTTTGGTTTATTGCAATATAAGGTTTTATATTTTGGTTCAAAAACTGCCGAAAAAGCTGGGTTCAGAGGGCTGGATCTTAATTTGGTAGCATATTGTGCGGAAAGCATTTCTCTACGTTGTGATAAGGGTGGTTCATCCGCTTCAACGAGTAGGCTTTCACACGGGGATGTCTTAAATGCTCCCAGGGCAAGTCTTATTCCCTGATGATGGATTGGGTCAAGCATCTTCAAATAGGATTTCCTTGCTGAACCATAGACAACGCAACCATAGTCTAATTTGGAGCGGATAAACGTTCTGTATAAACTGAGTATGACTCTCCTATCAGCACCCCAGTCAGTGTGCGCTATTACTTTAAGTAATACCTAAAAATATTTGTTTCCTCATCAACTGGAATAGGTGTTCCTTCCAGCGTGAGTTTAGGTCTATCGTGATGTCTTCGTAACTGACAGAAATGCATACAGTTTTTGATTTCGAGAATTTGAAGCCATTAGTATTGGCCCAATTTTGAATTTTGTTTATATTTTGCTGTAATTGTCTTTCAATTGTATGCATGTGCTTGGATCGGTAACATATTAAAAAGTCATCAACATATAGTGAGCAATCCACACCTGGCGTCAGACTCTTCGTGATGCTATTAATTTTTAGGTTGAAAAGCGTCACCGATAAAATAGTGCCCTGGGTACACCTTTCTCTTGATCGTGTATATCAGAGAGGGTGGAACCCACTTGTACTTTGAATTCCCTATCTAAGAGGAAGTTTAATATGAACGAGGGCCGTCGGCCTTTTGGATCCAGATCGTGCAGGTCATTTAGTATTCCGTACTTCCATGTTGTGTCATAGGCTTTTTCGAAACCAAAGATGTTCCCCCTTTATGAAAGCATCGCGAATAAATGTTTCGAGTCTAAGCAGATGATCGTTGATACTATTTAATTTAAATATGCATGCAATCAAAATACATTAGACTATTTATTAAGGGTTAGCTCACTTATAGGACATTCATGCAGCAGTCACTTATTAGAGGAAATATATGAAGTAAATTAAGTATTCTATAAAATATTTGCTCAAATTCTCCTTGCTAATTTGTTTCCGGCTAGTAAATACTTTTTTAGCAAGGCAATTAGATTGAGGCTGACATTTTACTTTATTTTTTTTTTCATTTTAAAGTTCAGCCTCTCTTAAAGATTATAGAATTACAAAGGTATTCGTACAAAATACGATAAACAAACAGAAAAATAATTTACCACTCTGCAGAAAGTTTTTTCATGATCTAATTTTATACATTTATTATTAAAAAAAGAGAAGTTGGGTCAGAATAAAATTATGATTATTAAAAAAGTAGAAACCGAATAAAATCGCTAGTTAACTGATTTGTTCAACTTGTTACCTAAGACAGATTTAGCAGGAAAATATAAGGTTGGTACTTACTTTAAACATCATCTATATTTTCCTTTTTCAACTGTTATTTCATTACTTAAGCTTATCAATTAGTCACCACATGCATTACTGAAATTGCAACTACAACAAACATTATTCGTCATGGGTTCCTAACTTAACATACATATTTATTGCATGACGTAGCATGAATATAATTAAGCCGTTAAATCTTTCGATTCAAACAAAACGTTAATTTTACGGAAAGATAATACAATGCGGTTGCCAAAAAATACACGAAGATGGGAGCTTTAACATGCAAAATTATCTCCTCTGATGCCGACTCTTATCTACATAGAGGGCCATCTAGGGGACAAAATAAGGTATGTAGTTTTTAATTAATATGTGTCAGTTACAATACAATCACTAATTGCTCCATACATTATCGGTGAAACGGTTTACTATTGAATACACCCAAGAGTGTTGAATGGAGAAAATATATAAAGATAATACAAATAAGATTTTAAAAACATATTGCCCTGACAGTCACACATATCAAATGCGTCGCAATTTGCAGCAGTTATGGGAATATGTTTTGTTAGTTTTCGGAGATAGCTTTTGATTACTGAAACAGCAGCTGGAATAAAGACATACTTCTATTGTCACGTCTGTTAGTAGATACTTGGAAGAATCCTTACTGGTTTATGCCATATGATTGAAATGATACGACAAAGGTTGATTAGTTATTGAGTTGAATACACATTCGATAATGGCTATAATCAGAGGTACAATTACATAACATGTAAAATAATAATGAGATTGACATTAATAATATTAATAAATACAGATAATAATGTTATCAATAATAATTGTGTGGTTGACGACGTGAAGATGTTTAAAGAATATAGCTTGTTGTTTGTCTGAATTTATTGTTTAATGAAGCCAAAAGCGTTCTTATGATGTCGATATTACTATTTCCATCACATCGGTTTTATTTATTAAAAAAAGCTTCATATATCTGATGTACTTTATGATTGTCTGTTAGAGGCTATAAAACCTCAGCTGTCTTTATTATCCCATGGTGAAGTTCATATGTGATATGATAAAGGTGAGTCAGTACTGTGTATGATAAGACCAGCAAGTATTGTTGTCTGTCCCTACAACTTATACGATCGAAAGGTATGCACTTCTTGACGAAAGATGTAATGTCAATGTAAATAAATTTGCGAATTTAGAGAAATATAGGTGTATATGAACTAAATACAACTTAACTTATATTAATGAAAACTATTGAAATAAATGCTGTCCGCACTCCTAAGGTATGCAATATGGTTTGTGTGACAGTTGCATTTACAAGATAGAATGCGAACTCACTGTAATGAAATGCTGAAACCGAAAATACTGATAATGTCTTTGTATAAACATCAAGGTCTTACATTATGGACTTGATCAATAATAATTATAGAGAAACGTAGCACAAATCAATTCCCCAGTATTGAAAATAATTTTCTGTTCATGATCATAATTATCTTGCCGATCCCTCTCCTATTTTATCTAAAGTATAACTTTGGATTGGGAAAACTTAACAACATTGATAACGGTTACATATTTTTCTATTTCAATGACTGTTTCAGTTTCGTCCAGCTTTCATCCTTATCCATAATGTACAGTTATTGATTACATTTTTCATCACTACCGCTGTAACTCTATTTATATTATAATGGCTATTATGGGAGAAGAAACTTTAAACTGAAAGATACATGTATGGAAAGTACCTCTCCTAAACAAACAGCACGGTATCATTTTTAAAAAAACATTTACTAGCTGGAATGAATAATTATAAGACCTCTTAGCTGCCATTTTGCATTAAACATTTAAGTTATTGAAATTCCGTTAACAATCGGATCTTTCCATTTCTCTAAAATCATAAAGCATAGCTTTCTCTTGGAAATTTCTAAACTTGCTGACAACATTGAATGTTTTGAAAAGAAGACTGACCTAATATCTGGCTCTACTATTGTATCTTAGCGCTTTATATAATGTTTTTAACTGGACAATTATCCATTCTTGCCTTAACATTTAAAGCAAAATCAATTTTATTTTTGTGTTCAGTTTTACAAAGTGCTCAGTAATATATTGAATTACAAATTTTTCATCAATATACTTGAACTAAAACTTTAATTAGGAATTAGAGTTAATATAAACAATGTAATGTAATATATTATTTAATTACATAAACAGACTGTAAAGCACATAGCCGTACAAAGAAAATTTGAAACGAAGCGAGATTCATTATGTGCATCATTGAAATGTATTTGGAATACCACTAGAATTCAGTAGCACATTCATGCATTTGGAATGCTGCTTCATATGTTTGGACTTGCCATATACATTTTAAGACCATTTTGGGCCTAAATTCAGAGTACAAGAAGTTCGTTTTCAAATTTTACTTTGTATTTTAAAGAAGATAATTATTTGTTGAAGTTTACAAAGCTTTTGCTTATCACTCTTATCTATCAATTGTTTTAAGACAATATAGTTGTAAACATACATACCTACCTACCTACCTACCTACCTACCTACCTACCTACCTATATACATACATACATACATACATACATACATACATACATACATACATACATACATACATACATACATACATACATACATACATACATACATACATACATACATACATACATTCACTTCATTCAAATTTCTTTAGTTGCTTGATTTCAGCATGTAGATATACACTCATTCAAATTTCTCCACTGCTTGCACTCGTAGGTATAGAATGACTAGTTTAGCCCAATTTTAGTATATAATTGATTTGAAAATTTTGCATTGAAACTGCTTTCCTTTGTAGGCAGGTTATGCGGTATTGTGACAGACAGGTTATAGTGAGTATAGTCTATTACATACGTGCCCCGCAGGCCTCATGCCGCTGGTGGAGATAATATACTGAGGCCCGCAACTCCATCAGAAATGTGTAAAATGAGCAACAATGCAAACTGTTTCTTCACAACGAAATAGTTTGGATGAAACTCATGTTGTGACATCCTTTACATCTTGTTTCCAATATTTGAACTGACTACCTTTTATATGAGTCCCTTTTGATGAAGAAAGGGTTTCAGTAATGCAGCCTTCGAGCCAATGTAAGGCTTCCTGTGACCCTCGCTGTGCTTTGAGTTTGAGACCACTGTTCTATGGAAAGAAGAGGAATGTTAATAACAGGAAAACGTATCTTAATTAAACAGATATATGTTTCCTAAATGTGACGAAAACGTTGTTCCATCTGTAATTCATGTATTGATTGTGTGAAAAGTATTTCTTTGTCATGTCAGCTTCCCTGGCATAAAACTAATATATTACCTTCAATTGCGCATAATAGAACATTATTTAAAATCGTAGGCGAAGAGTTTGATGAATAATGTAATGCAAATATTTAGTATTAACAATAGGCTAATTTCTTTTCTCGGCCCATTAGAATAACAAAATTGGGAACACATCCTTTCCCAATAATTAAACTTGCTTACCAAGTCTCCATTACCATATGATGCAAATTAATTCAAAGTAAAACAATACCGGAAAACAATTGACCTTTGTTAAAGCCGAAAATGTAGGTAACACTTTTGAACGGATGCTGTTTCTGTTTGACAGCAATTATTAAATTTATCGATGACCAATCTGAGCCATAAATATGGTATGATAAGTTATCTTTCTTGGAATTCTGTATTTATTACATTGAAAACACGTTTCTTCAAATAGCGTACGCTAATCTAACAAAGCATCAAAACCCAAACAAACAATGTATAAAAAAAGGGTACGAATTGAAAGAAGGTGCAGAACTAGTGATATGTGATAAAACTGTTGGTAGTAATGTTACATACTAAACATAGTGTTACAAGACAGGGGTCTTTTGCTTGACCGAGCGGTGTCAAAACCCTGGCTCGAATCTCGCTAGAAGTCATAAGTTTATCCCATATTTCCAAAGACTTCTATACAACTTCAGTTGCAAGTTGGAAAGACCGACGTGTCGATACTATAAAAAAAAAAACTTTTACAATAATCTATACAAGATCACATTATTTACAACTTGCTAATCAGCCATCAAACTCACATCCCCACAGTTTCTCTATATTACCTTTCCGTTCCGCTAGTAATTCACACCGTAGAAACTGTACAACTATCCCTAACACGGCGGACTATTTTAACTGCCCACCTGAGGCCAGTCGATCTACCGTTTCAAGGCACAGCACACAAGTAAACATACGTCACATTTGCCACTACGGCAAAAAAAATAGGTATCTTCTGAGCCCTTTCTCATTTATCCCATTGTGTAATTTACCGGTTTACTATCATAAATACTGCCGCTGCAGTCACAACACCGACGTATACCACTATTTTTTTTAAAAGTGCTATATCACGACAGGGACAGTCATGTGGATTGGGTCTGAGTTCGCTACTCATTGGCCATGGCATCTCAGAAACTCTCTAACACTTTCTCTCCGTGACGTTTGCTCCTATTAATTGACTAATTATTTCGTGCTAAGGATTATTTCCCACTGCACCGAATTCCAATAATCAAACATGTAATCACACAAACCTACTATTTGCTTAAAATAAATGCGCATCTCCTTAATTTTATTACATTTAGTGTCACATGCTGGAATTAGAGTCACATACTAGAACTATTGTTACATATTTGTGTTTCATACTAGAACTAGTGTCGTATACTAGAATTAGTGTCACATATTAGAACTATTGTTGCATGCTATTGTTGCATGCCAGAACTATTGTTACATACTAGAGCAATTGTTACGTACTTGATTTAGTGTCTCATGCCAGAACTAGTGTTGCATACTAGAACTTTTGTTACATACTAGAGCAATTGTTACGTACTTGATTTAGTGTCTCATGCCAGAACTAGTGTTACATACTAGAGCAATTGTTATGTACTTGATTTAGTGTCTCATGCCAGAACTAGTGTTGCATACTAGAACTAGTATTACATGCTAGAGCAATTGTTATGTACTTGATTTAGTGTCTGATGCCAGAACTAGTGTTACATACTAGAGCAATTGTTATGTACATGATTTAGTGTCTCATGCTAGAACTAGTGTTACATACTAGAGCAATTGTTACGTACTTGATTTAGTGTCTCATGCTAGAACTAGTGTTACATACTAGAGCAATTGTTACGTACTTGATTTAGTGTCTCATGCTAGAACTAGTGTTACATACTAGAGCAATTGTTACGTACTTGATTTAGTGTCTCATGCCAGAACTAGTTTACATACTAGAGGAATTGTTACGTACTTGATTTAGTGTCTCATGCCAGAACTAGTGTTACATACTAGAACTAGAGTTGCGTACTAATGTTACAAACTAGAGCTGTTGTTACTACAAGTAGTGCTTCGAAATACTGAATCACCTTATCATAATAAACATTAAAATAAGTGTATGTATGTGTGTATGAATGTATGTATGTATGTATGTATGTATGTATGTATGTATGTATGTATGTATGTATGTATGTATGTATGTATGTATGTATGTATGTATGTATGTATGTATGTATGTATGTATGTATGTATGTATGTATGTATGTATGTATGTATGTATGTATGTATGTATGTATGTATGTATGTATGTATGTATGTTTCTCTGTGTGTATGTATGTATGCATGTTTCTATATGTGTTCCTATACATGTTTCTAAGTGTGTACCTAAGCATGTTTCTAAGTATGTACCTATGCATGTTTCTATTTATGTATCTAAGTATGCTTATGTGTATGTTTCTATGCATGTATCTATCTCCAACTGTTGTGTCAATTACAATGCTTAAAGACGTTATGTTTGGATTCACTCTTGAAAGATAAACGCATATCTTATTGGGTAGGAGGAAAGATATAGTGTTAGGCTTATCATAAAATTATATACAGTTTCAGTTTAAAATATTTTAAATATCGAAATAAATTTCATCGTTAAAAGAAGATTTGCATAAAATAGTTGTTACAAATTAAAATACATTCACGAAAACTCATTCTTCCCACCAGATAAATTTTCATCTTTCTTGAAGGTGTCAAATATGTATTCTTTGTCAAATATATATATATATATATATATATATATATATATATATATATATATATATATATATATATAAGTGTGTACGTGTGTGTGTGTGTGTCTTGGATTTGATTTTGTATTTTTGACCAGCTTTTTAATTCATTCTGTATTTTCTCAATCGACTATATATCTAGCCAAATATTTTAGTATACGCCATTTTTATTTACTCCAATGATTAATTACTCTCTACATTTACAAATTTTTCAACGGTAAATACAATATTGCAACAATCTCAATCTAAATAGTCTTTTCCGTATTAATATATTATGATTTGTGCTATAAATCTATGTATTCTGATTGCTGTGCGTGGGAAGAATTACACAAATCTCTCCTATTGAAAAACTAGATTATTTATGGCATTATTGGGAACACTGCATTCGTACAATGTTACATAGTTATATTTGGAGATGCTCTTTCAAATAAGTTTGATTTTAATAAATTGTATGAATTGTGCATTTTCAGTCTAAAATGTGTGTAATCTAGGGTTTCCAATGAGAGAAATGTGTAGTATCAGGTTTTTAGTAAATGCGATTGAAATGCAAAATTCTAGAATTAAAACCTGGATCAATGACGTCCTCGAATAAACAAGGTCTTGATTTAGCTTTGAAAATTGCATTACCCTGATTAGAATCATTGCATTCCTCAATCCCTGAATTTTGCGATAGTGTTAAAGCGAATTAGATGTACGGTGATAAATTATTTTTTCAATTTGAATTTGCAGTTTTAAGCTTAATTTCATTCGATTAATGTTTATAATATTCATACCTTAATAAAATGCCACATATCTAATCAAATCACTAACATCTCCCCCTAAGTCATACTTACATACATGCCTTTATGCAATGAACAGTTGTAAAAACTTCAATATCTTAATTTGACTAGAGGCAGTTAATTATATAACTCAAAATGAACAACAAATGACGCGATTTACAAAGCCGAAATAGTACAGCCGATAATATACTACAAACAGACAATTGGAAACCTTAACGAAAATCAGTTTGTCACATATTAAGATAGTGGATGTCTGTGACTGCGCAAAAATTTTAATATTCATGAAGAAATAAAAAAATGACAAAATTATTAACTAAATCGATAATTTATTAATATATCGCACGTTGTAATTTTAGACCAAAAATTTCTACCGCAATCTTATCTACTGTTCATAAAAGTATGGTGACCATACATTTTGGAACTGAATTTGCGGAATGACTCGTAACTAGAGAAAACATGATTAGCTTTCTCACAGCACTGCTCACTTCAAGCTAACCTACGCATAGTTTATATATATATATATATATATATATATATATATATATATATATATATATATATATATATATATATACGTACATATATGTACGTACATATATATACGTACATATATATACGCATAGTTCAATATAGTATATATATATATATATATATATATATATATATATATATATATATATATATATATATATATATATATATATATATATATATATATATATATATATATATATATATATCCCTGACTTTTGACAAGCTCTTATGAATTTACTCCACAGAGCAAGAAAGAAGAGGTATTATCTAATACATTTCCGAGAAGGGAGGCATACTTGTCTATTATATGTACTCTTGGTGTGCACAAGAAACATAGCGTATCTTGACATTTTCATCCAGCAATAACCTTTTAGGTTTATTGCAAGCGAAATTCCGCTTGCATTATAGACATGTTTCAAGTTGAAGGCAATCCGGGGACATCTTATTTAACCTCCTCTAGACACTGATAGATAGAAACATCAAACGCTATTGCAGCAGAACAGAACACATTCAATTCACGATAACAAAATAATTGAATGTCATGAAATATTATATTGCAGAGGATAGTTAAGAGATTGATTTAGTTCAGTCCCACGCACAGACATAATAACCCAAGTCATCTAATTTTTTTTGCAATACTAACTTCATCACAAATTTATAAATAAATCACAAACTATCATTTTTCTTGCGTTTCAAATTTCGAACGATGTGCCAGAAATCCAGTCACTATCGATAAGGTTATAGCATGCCTTTTGTGTTGTGTTTTAATCAAAAATGTAATTTGGAGTGTACAATTTATACCTTTTTCATTTTATCCTGACCATAGGGCACGCTTAAAATGTTTTGGAATCAACGACATTGCTTATTTGCGTTTGATATCGTTAAATAAATATTTGATGCATTTATTACAGTTATTATTTATCGAAATTACGTTACAGCAACTACTGCAAGTGATGCAGCTACTACTACTGTTACAGTAGTACTGATTGTGGTCATGTTAAATAATGGATGAAATGTGTTGAATTTTTGTATCCCCTTTGTTCAGTTTTATTAAACATACTAAGTAAAATGACACAATAAAGTCAGTTAATGTTGCAAACCAAACTAACATTTTCAAATTTATCGTCCTCTGGATCTAATAGTTTTGGCATCTAACTTTTCCGAAGATCTTTAGAAAAGCAATTTAGGTTGGCATTACGTGTCTAGATTAGTACAAAAGTAACGAAAAAAGAATCAAGCCAAGAAGCTTTCTAAATTTTAACAGAATAATATGTTTCCCCAGAAAGCAAGGTAAAAATATGAAAATGACTTGACTTGTGAATCTAATCAAAACCTAATCCTGGAATTTAAATATATAAGTCCTATAAGTCACTGTCCTGAGAATCAAAGTTCGAATCCTCAATGAAGCTCCAATATGATAGGCGATGACGTCTTCAATAACCAGGTCTGTGTTGTCGTGTCAGCAGTTCCTTGTTGAATCACTAAAATTATTATTCCAGCTTTAGAATTTAGAAAAATTTCCACTAAATATCTTTGTCCAAGAATTCTGATGAGCACTAGATATTCCAGGGAAAATAAATTAGTTTAAATAAAAATTTCAACTCATATGGCAACAACAGACAAAATACCTTTGAGCTCAGAAGGTATCATTTACGACAGACTTAAATCACTATAAAATATTCGTCTTAGCCCTAATTACAATGCAATTCTAGATCACATAATGGGGTCAAGCGGTCACTTCTTTTCGAGAAATGTAGTAATATTATATGATAATTAGCACGTCTACCATGAACTAATTCAATTCTGGTTACCGAAACTTACTATAAGATAATAAAAAAAATATTGAAAAAAAATTGTTTACAATAGAGCTGAGACGCAAACCAATTATGATCTTCATTACGACCAATGATTTTTACTCTAAGAGAGAGAGTGATGCTCGAACTAGGTCAGTTAAAAAGACAATGTAGCAACGAACTGCATTTTCCGAAAAATGTCAAATCCAGTGAATAAAGTTATCTTTACAAAATCATGTCATGAAATAAAAATACAAAATAAATAAATAAATTAACACACAAGTAATTATATTGCATATACGTAACACTGGAAACACCAGTCATTAAATACAGCTGGTGGTGTTTTCCTCTGTATGAGTTATTAGAATTTTTCGAAGATTTTAAAACGTCATTGACAATATATAAGCATTATTTATTACAGATAATTTAATGATATAATCTGATAGAGGTAATGCTCAGATATTTTTCAAACATTTCTTATCTTCCAATTAATGTCAATCTGCTTCATTACCGGAAAACTCCTACTCTCAATTATGAACAAAAGTCGGTCACATAATACAAATTAAAAATACAAAACATATAATCATGGACACAGGCCGGAAATAATATAAGTTAAATTTACATAACAATTACAAGAAATAAACATAATATTGTAAGGGATTCATCAAGCCTAAAAATCGATTATACACAATACATTAATATTTATTATGTCTAAGGACGTTCATGCAGGTTTAAATCGAATTTCAAGTGTTATCACAGAGCATATTTTGCAGACATATTACTTCATATTTAAAGTTTATTTCACAACGATTTCCACACAAGTAATACCTCACTCTAAAACTACATATATCTTTCAATTCATTTATTCTCCTGTAACTCTGTCAGTGTCAGTTTCATTCCAGACTTCCGCGAAGCAATATCATTAGATTGTTCTACCTGTCATAATTATATTTAAAACTAAGAAAACTTTGTTAAGGTACCAAACAGATATGTTTTTTTCTCCCACCAACACTCCATAATTAAATGAGACTTTTGTCTATAAATCTATTCGTGTCGATTTATGCATAAATATAGTTGCAAAACTTAATTGCCTTAAAGTGTTAACTAAATAAGTTAACTAAATGATGTTCTTTAGCTTTAATGGATATATATATATATATATATATATATATATATATATATATATATATATATATATATATATATATATATATATATATATATATACATATATATATATATATATATACATATATATATATATATATATATATATATATATCCGTCTTAGATACGCCTATACAATACGTTATGGATTTACATGAATCCTGTGCAGTTATCGTGGCAATAACGGAATCGTCGAGTGTATGTACATCGATGTGTTATTCAAGCACTGATTTTCATGTGCATCTCATATTGTAAAAGAAATGGCATTGCAATTTAGTAGCAGTCTTGCATAAATGTAATGTCACAACTAAATGTAGTTCTTCATGTTTTACACTAGCATCCAATCGAAAGCTTAGAACTCGTGAGAATATTACACTTCAGTTATAGATTTCTGTAACCCTTCTATGATAGAATTCTGTGTCCCGTCTATTATGTTGGTAACCCATCTATAATGTATGCTTATAGTCCATCTTTTATTCATTACCATAACCCGTCTATTATAATTTCTGAAACCCCTGTGTTGTATATTTATGCAGCGCATATATTATCGATTTATATAACCCATCTGATATAGATTTGTGTAACCCTTCAAATATAGATTTGTTTTAAGCCGTGTATTATAAATTTATTTAACCCGTCTTTAATTTATTTATACAGCCCGTCTGATATATATATATATATATATATATATATATATATATATATATATATATATATATATATATATATATATATATATATATATATTTTTCTCACCCATGCGACAGAGATATCTATCTGTTTTGCTAACTGTACTTTTCTTGTCTCAGTCTAGTCAATTTAGACCAGTCGTCTTAGTCACGCTGTCCACGAGCTCAGAACTACTTTTGAAACATCTAACCTTATTGTCTTCTGGTGCCTGATGTAATTGTTTTAATATCAAACGACAATAACAACAAATAAATGACAAAACACAGCAAACTGAGGCAAATCCCTCTTTTTGAGAACACACCATACAAAACCATTAGGAGAGAGACAAAGAGTCACACGCACACAATGTCGAGCTTTTTGGTATTTTGCAAGTTCGTTCCACACAGCATGGTCAATTTTATCCTATATGCAGGCCTAGCTCAGTACAGTTTCAGGTCAGCGTCATTAAATGTAGCTAAAGCTACCTAGCTAGTTTTAAATTCTTGGTTTGAAACACATTATATACTGTTAGCTACATTTAATGACGCTAACCTGAAAATTGATAGTGCTAGAGATAGGACAAAATTCTCAATGTTGTGTGAAATGAACTATGACAGAAAACTGTTTTCGCTTTGTACAAACTGGGCTGATTTCGAAAGTCTTGTGTTACATGTTGCTATACTGCTAATTTTACTATAAATATACAGTTCTCCTGGATAATGCAAGTTGCACTGAATACGCCTGTGAGTGCCTTCATAGGTAGTCCTTTTTCTGCAGTGACATATGGAAATTCCAGTTCGATTATTTAAGACATTTTTATGCCGAAAGTTGGAAGGCTTTCTTGACGTATGGAGGATTGGGCAATCAAATAAAATTACCAGATATAGAAGCTTCCTTAAAAAAAAGACTCACATGTTATGGACCTAGGAAACAAATTATTTTTAAAAAAAAAAACAAGTGGTCGATAGTTAATATATTTAGAAGTTTCTTTCAGAAGGCCAATATTTTAGACATTCCAAAATTGAGATAGCAATAGTGACTTCAAATAAATGCTCAAAAATTCAGGAATGGCAAAAGATGTTATTATTAGTGTTTAGAAGTGGAGGCAACGGTTTGTATGCTTAGAATAATATGTATTTACAACATGAACATGTTAATCTGCACAATGTGAAGTTCAATAAGACGCATAATTATTTTCTTTTCCTTCTTTGACTTGAATTAAGCTGTATCCTCATATTACGTTATTGAAAATTCTTGCAATTATTACAATACATTTGTACCAAAATATAGTGTAAGTATTGGATCCATTATACTTCTGACACGCTAGTTATGCATTGAGTTGATAGGCCTGTTGGCCATTGTACCTGAAAAATACCCGTGTTTCATTGATCAAAAATTAAGCAAGCTACCATCACAATCGCGGTGAACGGTTCTAGTGGGGATCAGAATATTACTTTAGGACCCATAAAAGTACACGTATTCGCTGTTAGAAACATGCATGTGGTAGGAGTAACTTTATTATTATTGTTATTTTTGTTTTTTTTTTAAATCTTAATAGTCCTGTAGCCAATTTATAGGGTAAAATTATATGTAATTGTTTCTCCGATGCATATCATATTACTTCTCGAATAAGTTATATGTCGACCAAAACTTAAGGGAACTAATCAAAAAACGGAGCTAACTACTTGTTTTAAATGTTTTATAGTCAACTGTGGTTGATTATCTATTAACTATGCATTCACCATCGGCGCTCGCTTGTCTCTGTAGAAAATTATATTATTTTCATTCTTACAAAAGCACTTTATGATAAATTCATTTGCTTTATGATAAATTCATTTGGACATGTACGCTAAATACAATGCTATATTCATAAATTACAATCTTTTGTCGACATCTTCATAAGCATTCAATATAATTAAATTAATTCTCAAAGAATTGAAGCCAACAGCTATTGTATTCTATAATTGATCTATATTTCAAGTTCATGTTGTGATTTTTAACCCCAAGCTGTTTTGCAATAGCGCCAGTGATATTGTAGTCATCTTCGCTTGTTTGAATATTCATTGCTTACGCTATCACCTCCAAATATATTTAGGTGATTGTGATGAAACCAGGTAGCTACGACTTCTCAGGATGTAAAGTGACGAAAGACGTACTTCGTTGAATATCATCCTCTTTTAATGTGTTTAGTTTTAAGGGCTGTGGTGATTTTCAAGAGAATGAAAACAATCGAATTATGTTGAAAAGATGACATTGTCAACTGAAAATTACATTGTGTTAACATGCCAAGTCATCATTCTGCAGGTTTGGGGATTTGTCCACTGTCTCAACGTCCGAACTGTTGATATCCTACCCTTTGACTATATATACACAAACTGGTCATGAACAGATGAGAACATCTGCATAGTCAACATTTGCCCCAAAACTTGCCTAACCTCAATGAGGCTACATTTATTTGACTCCTTTGTTACCACATTAGAAATACTGAGATATTACTCTATACTTTTATTTACAAAGACGGGTCATGGAAAGACCACTACATTTATAATCTTCTGGGCTCTGGGTCTTTCTTGACCCGCATTAAATTATCTGGATGTGGCCTCTAGGCCACAACCTGGAAACTATGTACCCTTGTGGTTACCTACCGTTCCTACTCACCACCTGACGGATAATATGTGATTTTACTTAATGGTCTTGCGAAAACAAAGTTAGAAATGCAATCAACGTTGGCCTCCATGTTTTGACAAACACCCAGAAGTGTGAATATGCGATAGACAGCCATCGACTTTTTTTTAGCTCTAATTTGACATTCTAAAGCACATATTTGCTTTTAGTTTTACATATTACGTTGATAATTTGAGATCTCTTGAAGACAAAAAAATTGACAGTAAATGGATAAATCAGTTTTCAATATACTACTGCGATTTTCATCCCAATCGACTCCAAGCCATCTTCTATAATTATTGCGAATCCACAGTAAAAGGTCTCAATTTCATTTAACTTAACCGCTGTGACAAAACAACCGTACATTGAGTAGGCGAAATAGTCAGTTATTATTTATTTATTTATTCATTTATTTATTTATTTATTTATTTATTTATTTATTTATTTACTTATTTATTTATCTGTCTTTTTAAATAAAATCACATTTAAAAAGAGGCCACAAGTTTCAGTTCCGAACAGGTGATATTTACCTGTTTTAAGAGCTAACTGTCTTCAGGTGCCACTTTTAATGTGTTCTTTTATTGTTCCCTTAAGACAAGTTTCACTATGTTTATTTATTTATTTATCATTATCATTATGTTCCTGTTGTTCTTGTAAGTGATGATTGTGGGTAAAAATAATTTCTTTATTTCGCCCAGATATGTATTGAACTATCACCATCATCATCACCAACATTAGTATTGTTAGTAATAGTAGTAGTATTAGTAGTAGTAGTAGCAGTGGTAGTAGTAGTAGTAGAAAACAGTGGCAGTAGTCGTAGTAGTTGTTATATCAAATATATTCTAAAATGTACCATTGGTATTATTTTTTCGAACATGTATGTTTTATACTGTTTACACTCAAACAATTACGTTTTGATAGAGTAAAACAAGCTGATAATTACGGATGCACAACGGATACAATCAAACACGCTGATAATTACGTGTGTACAACGGATACAATAATATACACTAATAATTACGGATGTACAACGGATACAATAAAATACGCTGATAATTGTATGCCTTTTCTTTCCATGTATGTAACATAGCGATACTAACTTCAATCTTCTATCATAAGAAACATTTGTAATTTAAACAACGTGGTTCTAATCACATTTTATGTTATCGCTGTACATGTAATATAGGGTTATAGAGTCTCGTGTTATCACTGTACAGGTATTTAATGGTTATATTTTGTTATCGCTGTACAGGTATTTGATAGTTATAGCTTCATATCTTCACTGTACATGTATTTAATGGTTATAGGGTTTCATGATATCGCCTTACAGTTATTTAATGGTTATAGAGTTTATGTTTTCGCTGTACAGGTATTTAATGGTTATGGAGTTTCATGTTATAGCTGTACACGTATTTAATGGATATAGAGTTAGGTTATAGCTATGAAAGTATTTAATGGTTGTAGAGTTTCGTGTTATAGCTGTATACTTATTTAATTGTTATAGAGTTTATGCAATCGCTGTACAGGCTTTTAATGGTTATATAGTTTTATGTTATTGCTGTACAGGTATTTAATGGTTATAGAGTTTCAAGCTTTTATTTACTAAAGTATTAGGAGGAGTGTCAGACGTAAGTACTTAACATTGATCACGAAAACATCGAGAAACGGACATTTTATCCTTGCATATAAATCATATCAGACCGATTTCGCCTGATTTGCACTGAACGGAAGGATGCTTTCCGACATCCAAAAGAATGTATCATAAATAATTGAATTGGTTATGGAAACAGAAACGAACGGTTTGATAAATTTTAGCTCTGACGTTTCAGCTGGAATAAAGTATGTGAAAATTCTACAGGAATAATTCAAATGAAGAAGTGTGACAATAAATCTCTGAATGTATCAAATGTCGGAGCAAAGTACATCTGCAAAAAGGTCAGATTAAGCATTCACACAGATTGGGGTGGATCTTGAAGAGAAACGCGTAATGTTCAACTTACTTTTAAACTACTATTAAAATAAATGTTTGGGTTATTATCACTAGTCAATGATCGTAAACAAAGTATCTGAAAAGACCAAAAACAAACAAGATTTATAAAATTCAAGAAATAATTTATTTCCCTAGAATATTAGGTGAAAATGTGAAAAATTTAAAGAAAATCCCACAAACTTACATTACTGTGAATTAAATTCCAAATGGTCATAAAATGTATATCGCAAGTCCAAATGTAGGAAGTTGCAATTGAATTCCAATAGCATTCCAAATAAATCACAGTAATAAATGTGTTTATGTGCCTGTAGTCTCGAACCTGCTAACGTATCAATGGCCTGGAGTGTTGCGATTTTTTAAAGTCGTTTGATGTATTACAATATTATGATCCAAATGTTCTTGTCAGAATTCACTTTATTTCCAAATTAAAGTTTTGGTCCTAGAATATTATTGAGCACTTTATAATTCCAGTGAACAATAATTTGAATAAATACATCTAATTAAATACTGGAGACAATAATAAGAAAGAATCTGCTTCAGACATAACAACTGTCACCTTTCCATCCTATAGTTATCCTAACAGCCATATTAATATTATCATACATGGATAGGCAGAAGAGAGTTGGGTGTATAAAATTGGAGAAAAACCCAAATTAAATCACGTATAAACATAATTAGCATCCCCATAACTTCTCTTTGACCCCCTAATAAAGAAAATAAAACCTACCCCTTCCCCTATTGATTCTCATGCACCCTATAATTTTGCCAAGCAGATTGCAAGAAAAGTAAGGACAGAATAGAGAGAAGAATAAATACATATACTTAGGAACAGTGAACTTACTTCTTTCAATAATTACCCCAATATCTTTTGTAAATTTTGTTTGATATTCAAGGGAGAGTTTAAGTTTCTAAATTTGTCATCATCACAGCAAGCAATTTTACCTGGCAATATGTTCAGCCAGTTCGAAGACAGTGGCTAATAAACTTGTAGTTCTGGTATTTTCAAACACTGAACTTATATGTAAAGGGGGTCCAGGGGTCCACTTGCCAGCTATAATTATTTTGCTCTAAATTGAAAGTTTCTTTCTTCTTTTCTCTTTCATTCTGCATCTGTATTTCCCTCTTTTCACTTTGAAATTTACCTTAGTCGGATACAGGACCGTGTCAATCCGTAAAGTACAGTACTTAGTCGGATACAGTACTGAGTCACTCCGTACCATACCCAACCAGACGTCTGTATCAATCTCTAACTCATATACTTACGCGATGGATGTTAAATCACCCTCACCTCATTTAGATATTCTGCTTTCAAAACTAATACAAACTCACAACGTTACGGCTCAAGAGATCATAGTTTAGGATAATATCTGACCATCTGACCAAAAGAATGATACGATCTTACAACATAACTATTTTCTTCAATTCAAAAGCATTGACTTGAAAATGTAACCAATATTCTTGACAATAATATCTTACAGCGTGTCTTTAAATTAAAACCCTTACACGCAATCTTTATGTACGTTCGGCTGTAGTATTTTCTATGAATGTCTTCGCAATAAAAGGCACTACTGTTACCATATAAGAAAAATTTTGGTTAGTAAAACACTGGTTCCACCAATTGTAGCAAATAATGACAAAGTTACGCATCATTAAATACAGTTGCAGTGGTTCTTTTGTTGTCTTATGTAACCTGATTTGAGTCACTTTATCAAGCTTCTGTCGCATCCATAAAAATCAAGTGATAAATGAAAATTATGTCTAACGTGGACATAGCCAGCATATGTCGAAATGTTTTTACTTGCAGTGACAATCTTGAATTTGGAAATAAACAAAAATTTATAAAGGATATTTGGTATCTGTATGTATGTGCGTGTGTTTATGTTTGTGTTTGTTTATTATTTGAATTTTTAAAGCAGCTCTAACAATATTTCAGTTATATCACTATAATGTCTGCAGTGTGGTAGTTTAAAGTGATGTCTAGAATTGGAGCATAATGCTGCAGACATGTAGCATGATGTTCCACCCAGTCTCATTATTCTGACACCAGGGTGACCAGTCCTAATACTAACCTCTTAACGCTAAGTTCCAAGCAACGCAGCTCTTAGTACCATTTTTGAGTATGTGGCATGACTCAGCTGGGGATCGAAATCACGACCTCTCGCATCCGTCTCTCTAACCTCTATTAAGCGAATGTGTTGATTATTTCCTCCGTTCTGTCTTTCCTTTTCATTCAGTCAACTGGTCAGAATTATGAGTATTATGGGAATTGTTAGGATATGGTACTTTATCTGTAAGGGAATGGTACTGGGGTATTTTGTGTATACGGGGATCACACGGAAGATAGAGGAACGTTGCTCTTGTTTATATTGGATTAAACAAATTTATTCACTTTTATTTGCATTCCACCTCGTCCTTTCTTTCCCTCCATAGAAGAAAATAGATTTATGACTGTAGAGGTTCTGAGGATGATAATATATACTAGATTAGTTTTGATTATAAGGCTATCTTAAGGAAGTTACAGGGTTCAAAATTATATATACTGCCAGATGTTGTAATCTTTCATATCCGACAAGGTTCTCTCTCTCTCTCTCTCTCTCTCTCTCTCTCTCTCTCTCTCTCTCTCTCTCTCTCTCTCTCTCTCTCTCTCTCTCTCTCTCTCTCTCTCTCTCTCTCTCTCTCTCTCTCTCTCTCTCTCTCTCTCTCTCTCTCTCTCTCTCTCTCTTCGAGGCTCAATAAACAAATGAGTAAATCGCTATGAATGGACTACTGTGAGAAACGTTATAGGCCCAGACAGCAAAAGAAAACACGGAAACGAAAAGAGAAATCATTAAGGAATGAAACACCGGCTAGAGATAAATGTAAATGCAATGTGCTTTTTTTAAGAAAAATATAGTCGAGAATGCATAACAAGAAACAGAAGAACTGCATAACGACTTACAGAGAAGAATAAAAGATAGATCAGATTATGGTAATACTGTGTTCTGTGGAGTAGAATGCAATAATTGGGATGGATGTGTCTATCTATGGTATTTTTCTGAATTAAGTGATACAAAAGATGAGGATACTAATGACTTTGAGAAAATAAGGAATATATACGAAAAACGCAAATGTATTTTCTGATAACATAAAATGTAATGCTTTGAAGGAGGAGAAGGTGTTGCAGTACATCAGTTATCTAGACATAAAAAGTCACCAGACACTGATTGCGTGTCCAAAGTGCATTTAAAGAGTGAAGGAATGTATCTAATCAGACATTTAACTTCCTTTTTAAATTATATAATCTGATTTGCGTGTTTTACTAATGTATATACATGTAGGGTGATTATAATAATATGCCAACAAAATGTTAAAGATAAAAAAGGATCTGATGAACGATCGTATTATAACATTGTCATTTTGTTTAGGAACACTGTTTAAAAAATATAGATGACCAAAATTCAAACGTATTTAGACAAAACACAACTTTCAACATCTATTATTAGTTCCGATTTCGAAAGGCGGTTAGATCTATCTATGCTGTATTCACTCTTCATAACTCTAATGCTGAGTTTTGTTTTCGATAACAAAGTGGCATTCGATAGACTGACGTTTTGGGCTATTAAACCTATTATGAAGAGAAAAAACTGTTGTTGTTGTTTAGACGTTTTCCATCATAATCTTCTTCTCGTGCCTAGTTACGAGAAGGAAGAATGTTCGGCATACTTAAGAATAAGGTGTCACATATGATGGTGTAGATGCGGTTACATCTTTTTGTGGGGAATGCTTGGCTGCGAAGAGGTGGGATCGCTGTAAAATACAAACAGACGATCTGTCTTGCTTTTGGACTTCCAATTCTTTATTGATAGATATAAACTACATTCTGTAAAATACAAACAGACGATCTGTCTTGCTTTTGGACTTCCAATTCTTTATTGATATATATAAACTACATTCTAAAGATACAACATATAAAAACGTTTATATTGAAAAATACATACAATACATACTACAATACATATTAAATAATTTTCATATGAACTATAACTACATGTGCTTGTAAAGTTTTCTGCCTTTTTGAATACTATACAAGTGATTATATATTATTTGTATTCAGAGAGCCTAAAATTCAATAGTTGCGATTGATGCCATAAAGAAAGGTATTTTCTTTCATTTAATTTAGAATAACGACCTGGAAAAGATCATTGATCATTAGAGTTTATTAACTAAAGACTAGTTTTATTCGTAAGTAAAGTTTAGCATGAAGCTAGAAGTAAATTCATATAAATACAAATAAACATCAAATCTTAAAAGTAATACCATATACCGTTACATTATAATAGTAAATTAAAAAGAGAACTCAAAACGAAATTACGATGACTGGTTACCACAGAAAGCTTTAACCTTTAAGGGTGAGTAACAAAACAGAAATTTCTTACCTGTAAAATACAAACAGACGATCTGTCTTGCTTTTGGACTTCCAATTAAAATATACAAGGGTTTCTGCCTTTTTATACTCAGAGTTTTAAGAACACGCACGACCTTGGTTAAAGTCACGCATGTCCATGTGTAAAATTCAAGGATGCCCTTGTTTCTAGTCCAAAAAGCAGAGAGAGATCTAAAGGTTTGTCTCTTAAGCGAATGAACTTTAAAGTCGTATGATGCTTATATTTGTTGCAAGTGAGGCAATTTAGCTTCCATGAACTTTAAACCAGACAGTTAAACCAGACAGTTATCAATTTGCCGAGTCAATTTGTGACAGTTTATAAAGACCGTGGGCTTTAAATAACAGGTAAATCGTGTTATTGTTTCATTCGCTATGAACTCTTGAACCGGGCTCCCCCTTTTTGATCCTACATGCCAAACCTATTGCTGAAGGCAATAATGACAATATACATTAGTGTGACCGACAGGTTAATTCAGTACATATGAGCAGACTGTTTTTTCTCTAATATTTTCACATAGTCTAACACAACTTAGATGTTATTATTTCTTTTAAAAATTGATATCTTAATAAACCTATTAAAATATTTGGAAATTAATGCAAAAATATCGATAAAATTTGCCCATTCCTACACACAGTCAAGTATCTGCGTATCATGTTCAAGGCGTATATTGAACACATTTCCATTACGAAGGGGAGTTGGTCAAGGGTGTGTAATGTGTTTTGTTCGCGTTAAATTAACTGTTCTATTAGATAAATAATAATGACTAATTGCTGTTTAACATTGGGAAAAATCAGCATAGCTGGCAGATAATACTACACTCTTAAACGAAAACATACCTTTAGGTCGCATGTGCAAAATATCCGCAAACGTAACTGTTAAAATGATTTTTGACCCCAACATAGCTATAATTCATTCTTATGCAGTATCTAAAATGCAGTCAAAAAGTATGATTTACACGATTGTCTCCCACCTTTATTTTCACTGGAAGGTTTTTAGACGCATTAACACTGAAAACACTAAGCATGATAAGAATACATATATGCGAGGAAAGAAAACGCGAAATCAGAATTAGGAATCAATTAGAGGGATTCGACCGATTTGTAATATTTAATCCAGGATTAAAAATGCGCCCTTTTATGGAAACTCTCTTATACAGGTGCAAGCAGTAAGATGGAGTATGCGACATTAATTAGTATTGGATGAACGAAAACAAGATCTTGACTATTGTTCCTTATCCTTAGATGATACGAGCTATTTGACAGAGAATCTATTTACCTATATGCCTCTAAAGCATACCGCGATTTCTGTCATCAGGTAGATGATATAAAATTACTTTACTGCTTGGCGGTTTAATAATATTTCAGAACGAATGTAACTCGAGTCATAGCTAAATGTGATAAGTTTATCTACCAGATATTTCGTGAAAATAAATGACATTTTTGTGAATGCACACAAAATATGATGCCAAAGACAGTTCATTGAACTCCAAAGCAAGTAGTATTTAACTTTTTTGTTTTAAAAAAAAATATTATAAATTAGCGAGTTTAGTACTAAATTAAAAAAAAACAACATGTGTAATGGTTATGATATGACTCGGAAGGAAACATTTTATCAGATGATAGAAACTCAGATGAAGTGACTGTAAATAATTCCTTGCACAATACATATTCTTCAAGTGTAATATTTGAAAAGAAACGTAATTGTTAGTGCTGGTATTAATTTATTTATAATATTATTCAATCTCTATTTATAAAAAAAAAATTACAATTAATACTGAAGAAACTATATTCGTTCCTTTTTGCATTGCATTTCAGTACAGTACCTTATCTTAAAATCGTCATAAAATGGAGGAATATTAGTCTCTTTTACAATGTTACAATTCCCTACACACATCATATTATAATGTTTGAAGTGTTCACCAAAGAAAAACATTGGCATTCTAATGTTTTGCTCTAGAATTTTGTCCCCTATTTAACACAGGGCTTCTGTGTGGCTTTCAAGTGACATTATGTTTATGTGACAAACTACGTATTAGTCACCATACACGGCGTGTTGAATAGTATATATGGGTATAGGTCACTGACCACTAAAGTGTACCCACAAATTTAATTCTCGTAGATATATATATAGAGAGTGCAGCCTCACCCACGTCAAATTCTCATAGAGGCCTAGTAAGTGTTCCGTAGACACCCTGACTGGCCTACAATATCAAATTACATTAAAGGTATGACCCCAGTAGGCACATTTGACTACTTGCAATGTAGAATGAATGAATAAATGAATTATTGTTTACCTCCTGTCAGCAGATGTTTTAAGACATTTTGGGACAGACATACTCCGAATATAATACAACGATAAATAGCTTAATTTTTTTCACACACGGCTATGACCTATGGTTGGAACGACAACCATGACCAGAAGTCTGTGACCTGGTGGTGCTTGTAATTGTGTTATACGGCCTGTCAACGTCAAGTGCAATTTAAGCGAAGCAATCTAAATCGAGAAGAGATAACTGATGATGGTCCGACAGATATGCTATTGCCGGGGTTGGAAATCACGGCGGCATACAGATGTGGCTTGGTAACTGGAAACGCTAGAAACACAGCTAGCGAGGGGCTCCATGGCATCTATATCAGCGAGGGGCTCGATCAGCGAGGGGCTCTATGTGATCGATATCGGCGAGAGGCTCCATCAGCGAGGGGCTCCATATAATCTATATCACACTGGTCTGCTTCAAATCAGATCATGAATATAGAACTATATGGTTCCGTAAAAAATACTGAATAACTATATTCGGCATAAAGGCTATATGCATTTTTAATTAAAAAGTGTTCATGGTAGCAAGTAAAAGCCAGCAGTTTTAATATCAATAACGGCTTGCTGAGAAGGACACGTGACCTTTCTTGGGCACTATCCATGACCTGAACCTTATGCTGACTTTTGCTTTTCTTACAGAAAGGAAGTTATGCGGACTGAATATTAGATCGCAGGAAAGTTGCTCCGAAATAATATTAGATCAAAAGACAGTTGCTTCGGATAAAAGCTCGTTGTGGCTTACGATGAATTATTGTTTTAAACCATGCCGACATTAAATAAGCCTTATCAGACACACTATTAGATGTATGCAAATTTCTAGCTATTGATTTGTAAGACAGTGTGCTCCTTTCTTATTGGTCTGAAAAAGAACATGGAAATTGTAATGTTTGTGTTCTGTAATGAGAGAAAAGACCTGTCTCTACATACACGGGTCGAATACTTCACGTGTACTTTACGAATGTGCAAAAAAAGCCAAAGTACAACTTGTATTTCAACGGACGTAAGAGGATATAAACGACAACACAAAAAATTACAATTTGTTCTATCTAGGGTTATAATGAAAATTTCATACTTGCGATTGCAAAAAGTATTATTTTCAGTTTTCTTGAAGCTAAAATACAGTCAGAATATAAGAAATAGTAAGTTAATGATTACATGTTTTCATATTTTCTTAAATTTGTTAATATGCAATTACTGAACAACTTAACGGCCGCGTGATTTTGACATTTCAAAGCACCTTTCATCTGCCTCCTTCAATCCGTTTTAATCCCCACCCTCCATTTTTCGTTACCCATGCTACAGTATTTAAATCTGGAAAGTTTTCACTACTAACGTAGAGTATATTCACTCCTTGTTTGATGTTTGTTTGCGGTTTAGATAGAGGGGAATGATAGTATCTCGTCTTGGTAATTTGCGAAAATATCGTTCTGTTTCTTTGTAATTATAGTTTACGAATATGCAAAGAAAGCCAAAGTGCAACTTACATTTTATTTCATAATACTTTTTATAATTCATCAAAATGATGCACGGATTCACAAATCTGTATAAATACGTCCTCTAATATTTATTGTTTAGTAGATCTCATTAACATTTAAGCGATGTCCAGTCGATACATAAATTGAATGCGGGTATTAAACATAAATATGCTCACCTGTTGTTGTTCTTTGGTCTTTCTTTTTTCGCAATTACTAATCAAGTGGGAATATCTTCTCAACCCACCCACCCAAATGAGAAAAAACTCTTGATAAGTATATATATATATATATATATATGTATATATATATATATATATATGTATGTATATATATCTATATATATATATATATATATATATATATATATATATATATATATATGTATGTATATATATATATATATATATATATATATATATATATATATATATATATATATATATATATAAAGAGAGAGAGAGAGAGAAAGAGAGAGAGAATGCATAGGAATGCATAGGAATGCATAGTTGATTAAAGACGGGTGTGACATTCGTTGAAAAGATTTGTTATGTCTCTCTGTTCCAATACATATTTCATAACCTGGTACAAACAATTTGATGTAATAATGTGATGAAACATTATTGAGTCGTTCAGGTATTTTTGTAAAAATCTTCTATATTTCATGGAATAAATAGGAAATCAACGTCAGAAACTCTTGCGTATTATAAAAAGAAAAACATCATAGAAAGGTATGTGTATTCCAAAATACCAAAGTGTCTGAGGCAATGCTAATAGATGTGGTAGATAATAGGATTCATGTCTCATAAATTGTAAATATACATTTGAAAGAAAACAATTTATTTGCTTGTACCAAGCTCTGAAACTGAATGGCAGCGTTCACATTCATACTATTAACTGAAGAGGAATGGGGAGGGAGTGCATACTTTGATATCAGGAACCTGATAATTTTACGCTACCGTGCTAATTGCTAATTTATCAAGTCTGATGGTGAAAATGTTTCCTTTTTTCCTGAATGTTTGCTATTACATTATTTTTTCACACCGCCATTCGTGCTTGATGAAAGACAGTTGTTCCAACATACTTAAGTGCACATAGTTCTGTCATAATTAGAATCGAAAAGATTGAATATTTGCATCAACATCTAATTAACAATGTTAATGATTGATTCGCCACCCTGTAAAAGAAAGAGTAATTGTTTAGCGGTTTGCTAGGCAAACGACTGATACAAAACCTTGTTCAAGGAAGATTTATTGATCAGCAGTGTTAGAAACCATTTTCTGCACACCATTGTCTCTCCTTAGGATGATTGACTGCAACTTTATTCATAAGCAATCGTCATAAATATAGAATATCGTTGACACAACCAATTTGTCTTGCTTGCCATATTTTGTTCAGCTTCAAAATTACTACTGCAAAAAGTTCTTTAAAATAACTTATTATGGACGTTTAGCTTAGAAACGGCTATTTTATCCGCAGTATAAATCTTTCTTTAAGTACCATCCTCAGCTATGTGATATATTTTATCAGCAAATATTATTATTGTTCTTCTTAGAGCTGTAGAAGTAACAAAATTATTGTCTGTTAACTATAAGATCAATCTTATTGGATGCACAATGATATGGATGTGCATTTATTTTAGTTTCAAAGTCTTTGCTATTCTGGATCAACTGTCTCTGGGCGGTAGTTTTATATGGCAAAAAACAATACGTACTTTCAGATTAATATAAATGCCATTAGTTCTCTTTCTCTCCTTCCCCCTCAGACAAATATAATGAAAGGCATGACTAATGATAATAACTTACAAAATAGTGCATTCCTCTTTGAGAAGTACAATTCATGTCTTTTGATAGAAAGTCAAAAAGATAAACATTTGCGGTTGTTTACATAAAATTGTTTCATATGTTTTGGAAGTTCTAATTTTCTGCATTTAAAAACAAACTGTAGGAATGAAGTTGAATTTTAAGAAGGAAACGTTAGGTTACATAAAAGTCTTTATTATCCAGAACACAACAGACGACAATCGTTTACTGTGTTAACGCCGATTTCCTCTTCATTCTGTAATAGCTATTGCAATTTTAACTTTTTACTCAGACTAAAGTGAAAAGAGTTACTTTCCTGGGAGAAATTTTAAAAATAATTAAACCATTTTTTCACACTTGCAATTTTAGAATGTAACGTAACACAAGCCATGTCCAACTAAAGATTTTTTTATTATTGCCATTTACTAATGTATTTTTTATATTTAATTTTAAGATTTAGTCACTCCTGTAGTTTATTATCATTCTTTATTACAGCCTAATTAATATCTGGTTTCCCCCAGTCCAATGATTTGGAGCATAACCCTTATTGTGTCCAGAAAGCGCATGGCAATATTATCCCTTGGTGGCTTTTTCAATTCTAGGCATGACAATTCTAAATTTTGAGGATTTTATTGTTTTTGTTGGGTTTGACGCCATTTTTCAGTACATAATAGGCTATACATGGCGGCCAGTATAAATGGTGGAGGAAGAACACGAGAAAATCCTGGAAAGAACCACCGCCCCATGAAAATCTATTGCCAAGCTTTCTCACATATCCACACTGGCTGAACCCTGGACTCGAACCCACGCAAACAGGTTAGATGGCAGTGATTCGTAAAAGTGAGCGCTTTAAACCATTCTGCCACTTGGGGACCCTTGAGAACTTTAATTCAATTTTCTATTACATATTTCCAAACAATAATTGGTCGGGATCGGGAGAGTTATTTAAAATCTTTAATAGGAAGCACAGCGAGGGACAGATTAATTTTGTTTCTCATCTTTCGTTCGGAAGTTGAGGGGGTACGTGCTTTGTTAGTTTGGCTGAAGACTACAGTTTACAGATCCTCACAAACAATTTACAGCATCCCCACCCACTCCCACCACGAATAAAGAGAACGAAAACATGATAAAAAAAAACAGATCTGTAAAAAGCATGTCATTGAGATCGGTCGTATTTTCATTTAAGAAAATATGTTAAGTTCAGCCTTTGATAGTTAAGAAAGCATTTTTATTTTACAGTGACAATTATTATATACTAGCAAACAATATGTAATAATAAATACCTCTCCTTCACAATAGCTCATGTACATTTTTTCAATAGCGTTATTTCTGATAATCGGCACTTAGGATTCATCCTTAAATATGGGGTTTAATGAATCAAATGGACAATGTGTCCTATCTCTCAGTCTTTATTTACTTTGAAAATAAAATAAAGGATAATCAGCACTGAAAAAAATCAATTTTGCCTTATCTATAGACCCTGCTTTCGATGTTCTGAGAATTTCCAGTGAGCGTTAAAGCTTCAGACAAAATAAATATTCTTACCTTTAACGTTAAAACAAAATACCTATCAATCAACCTTGAGCAGCATCAGCATTGATAAGGTATTGACCGGATGTATAAGCGATGATATGAAGAAAAAGTACGCTTTTAATTCAAATTAATTTATGAGTGCTGCGTGAAAACCGTGAATAAATGAAAATGATTTTTTAATTAATGCTTCTTTTCTTATAATCGATTTACCAATTAGTTACATATAAACATAGAACCTAAATCGCTGTACCACTTTTAAACGCTTACCAAATTACTTTCGAGCCAATGTAGACAACTAGTTGCTGTAGATAAGAGACTTTATAGAGTCTAATATAATCAATCCCTTATTTGTAGTATTTTCGTTTTTCTTTTTCGTTCGTTTTATTACGTATGTTATTTTGATATCCAATGTATGAATGAATCGATTGCAAATTTCAGACCAGATAATTGATTGGCCTTCCATGCAATGCAAAATGCTAAGTCACACTAATGAAACAAATATTGAAGTGAATACAAATGACATTTTCATATGACAGGAAAATTTGGATCGATTCATAGTCTAGACAAGACTCAATGAGGATAAAACAGATTGATATACAACTATTCCAACAGATGAACTTTGTATACACACGAAAACAATTGTATATGTGCATCTTTCATCCACTAATAAAATATTATTTGATTTTAGAAACAAACAATGAAAGGATGTCATAGTAACCCACATTATTATTTACATAAAGAATAATTGACAAGATAAAATGGAATAAACCGATGTATTCTCATTATCACGAAGGCATACAAAAGCCATGATACGTAATATCATGCTAGTTAATCACCGATTCTGGTATTATAATGAGTTCAGTCGCATGATATGACTAGGATAAAATAATATTATGCAATAATATTGTCAGGACAAATGAGTACCGACTAATTCCTATACATGAAAGGAACATTTCCTTACATTTGTTTTGTATCAAAACGTAAAGTCTATACATTTTATCTGTTTTATGATGAATGGGATATATGCATTTCTAACCTAATTCTCTTTTAAAATGATTGGGTCTCCAGTTTGTTACATGTGTTCATATTAGATGATTTTATTTTTAATGCAATATCACTACTACGAATCGATTAAATCAATAACCCATTAATACATTATATGCGCTGCCATCGAATAAATTACTAAGACTTTAAATTTAAGTTGCTTCTAAAACAAGTTCAGAGAATAAAGTCTGCAGAAGTATATAAGGCCTCGATTTCGCAAACAATTTGTAGTCTAAGTACGGACTTAATGCCTTTGTTTGGTCAACAATATGTCAATAATACATTTCAATCAATCAGATCGTTGTGATCTAAACCTAAATTTTAGTCTAGATTTAAGATCTGTTGGTAACAATAAGGACATATTAACTCTGTTTTCATCAGTGTGAATGGTTGTAATGCTTGCCCGTTTGACATACTCGACGACTAAGACCTTGTCTTCTTATATTCAGTTTCCTCAACCAGCCCCTGTGAAAATTATTCATCTCGCGAATAGCAACCATGCCGCAGGGTTGGCAACACAATCGCATTGTCGACTTTAAAGCTTTTTGTATACTGATACTTCTGAGCATCTTCACATTTGCAAGGAGTCTGACAAAAGTACACTAGCTTTAGCAATTCTGGAGTTGGTTACGTCATCAATTTTAACTGTAGGTGATAGTTTGCTGCCACGATAGGATAACTTCTCCGGTGCCTTGACGGTTTGCCATTTACTATGACGGTGGGTTCCTTGTAAGGCCTTCTTGGGTCAAGATGGTGCATTATCTTTCTCTTCTTGATACTGGTTGAAACCAAAAAGTGTCAAAAATGAAAACAAATTGTCATTACATTATTGCCTGTCAAATTCAGATTTGGCCATGATCTCATCCATGTTGGTTATGGTTAGTGCATAGGCGTTTATGAAAGTTTCATGTCTTTTTTTCTGACAGTTAAGCTATCATTTGCATTAGACTGTTATTAAAGCCCTTTGGTAGAGCGTAAGCTTCCATACTAGCAATGATTTGTATGGCAAACCTAACACCAGCTTCACATAAACCAGTAGGCTTTGTTTCATAGTCAGTATGAAACAAAAAAAAATGGTGGAAGAATTTGAGAGAATTCTAATCATACGACTTGTGCAGTAATATTTGTAAATAGTGATTCGTGCAGTCACTGGCATGTACACTCGTTCACATTATGTAATATATGAACTTTGAATACACATAAGATCTCGCTTGCAGTGACTCAGAGATCTCCATCCAGAGTTCAGTGCAATCTTCAATAAACCTTGAAAGAATCGGGCATATTTTCTGATATTACGTCTTTCTTTCCCCATATCCAAAGTAACGGTACTAGCCTATTAGCTAAACATCTGACCTACGTACTCCAAATGCTAAAACACATAGCAGTTGAAATATGAAATATATTTGCCAGATTCTCTTCACATAACCCATTCAAAGTCTCATGAGAACCAACACAAATTGATTTATCAAACAAGATCCTTGTAGGCCATGGCTTCTTTCTCCCATTGACTTGGAACTCGTAATCTCCACCTGACTTTTAGCATTGAACAATATCATACTTTCTTGGTTCTCAATTTCACTGCATTGATAAAGAACATTGGTGTCACAAATGCTGCAATACCCATATAATAATGTACTTAAAGAGTCGTTATCCTTGAAATCTTCTACTGTAATACCAGGGTTTATGCACGATTGCTCGACATCCATCGATTGCAGTCTTATTGTGTATGCTACGGGCAAGTCAGTTTGAATAGAACTCTCTTGCACACACTGTACAAGTCTGTTAAAATTTATTAACCTTGATACTGGATCTTATTAAAGGACATATGTAATCATGCATATTCACCAAAACATTTAGTACAGATGATTCTTGAAAAGGAAGTTTAAACGATTCATTTTCTTTATATCTGTGACGGTTATCTCTCTTTACATTGACATCTGGGTTTGATGAAATGTTTGGTGGCATAGGTAAAGATATAATAAATCTGGACTGTAAATAGACCATTAGTAAGAGATGATGTTCAGTAAAAAATAAAACTACAAAACCTATTTATTCCATTGACTATTCTTGAAAACCTTTAATGTTATGTTCTACATATGTCATTAAGCAATTCAAAATTGAATGGGCCTGAGTCTCTCTCTCTCTCTCTGTATATATATATATATATATATATATATATATATATATATATATATATATATATATATATATATATATATATATATATATATATATATATATATATATATATATCACACACGTACTGAATAAGTATGCAAATCTTGACTGCGTTAATGTGAACTATTTGATAACAATTCTTCTGTAATGGAATATCAGCTGACAAAACATTTTTTTCTTAGACAGTTTTATTGTATTTCTTGCTTCGAGAGAAGGACATAATTTTTTATGTTATTTATTATGAGAAATTATAGATCAGAGGAACACATCAGAGCAAACTATTTTTCTCCAGGAAATGAACATAATGGACTAGCTCCTTTTGTCCTTCACTGCACCACCCTCGAGATTAAATTATCGGTGCCAAAAATAATGTTAAAATTTCGTTCGAAAGACTTTGTTACTAAATTCCAAATATTGAATCTTTTCCGGGCGAATATGATAAAAAACGGCGTTGTCTTTAATGGTCCTGCTAATCCCACAAAATGATTACTGCATTGTTATGACATCGACTTAGGCGAAAGTCCTTTCTAACAAACTCCCACTAGTTGGCTCCAGATAGAGAAATGTCCCCATCAGCGGCAGACATATGTAATGAATCTGTCTTCTCATCAACAATCTTACAGGAGTAACTGGTTAAGTACTTTGCACAACAGCATAATTTGCACATGTTCACACAATCTTTTGAACATAATTATTTTTCGCTAACCAGATGTACAAATGCGCGAAATTATGCATTACTCAAACTGAACATATTTTGTGGACATGCGCATTGGAGCTAATGGAAGCAAAATTTGAACCTATAAGTAACTCCTTTGCAACAGCGAAATAATCTGTAGGGGCGCTCCACATATATTATCAACTTCTGAGAGAGAGAGAGAGAGAGAGAGAGAGAGAGAGACAGAGACAGAGACAGAGACAGAGACAGAGAGATGCTGTACAAATTTTGGGCATTGTACTTGTTGCCGCTCTATATGACCTATGCACACAGCTAACCAACATGACTTTGCCAATGCGATTTTGAAAAATCAGCCAGTATTCGTCTAATGTACACTATCGTTAGCAGTTATTTTAAGGAAAACCAAATATAAGCTTTTTTTCCAAACTTTTTCCTTAAAATCCAGAAAGTAAAATGAAGTGAATATATAAAATGGAGATAGCAGTCTGATTACAACTGTACCTCTAAAGTAATGTCAAATTGAATACTCTATAATCCTTGTTACACCCGTCAATACTAAGCAAATATAAAAGAAATTAAACTTTCTTTTAACAGTACCTTATACATACAATGTCTTTTGAACATAGATAGTATAACCAGTGAGGAAAGCCGAGGAAATTCATTTTTAAAACAGCTTACTGTATGCAAAATGCGAAACTATTATTAAAGTTCATCAGCACCATAAAACATGAATGAGTATATTGTACCACTTAACAATAAACATCTAAAGCTGTAATTATGAAAATTGCACAAAATCATTTGGAAGATAAACCCTTCGAAAAAATGTAAACATGAAATACGTCATGATAAGATATAAATGGTAATGATTTCAATATTCTCTACAGGGTATATAAAGCAAAGGAAAGGGTTGCAACACTTAAAATCCTTAAATATATGGTCAAAATTTATCGCATTAGCTGCAGTTCCCTGTTTATCTGTGTATCTATCTGTCTATCTCTCCAGTGGGTATCACATGATATCATTTTCTATATGCATATTCCGGTTGGTTGTATATTGTGTAATTTCATAGACTATTTTTTATTATTTTATAGCAAGATATAAGTCCACCTGTTATTTGCATAACACGCCTATTTCATATTTCAGAAAATGTTTACCTTAACGCTTATAACACACCTTAGTTCCCCTGTTTATTACGTCAAGGTATCATTGTCATTACTGAGCCGATGAGCTGTTACTGAATCACATTATAGACTTTACATAAAACGTTAATAACATTTCACGGATTATTCCTGAAAATTTGATATCCAGTGAAAATTGTTACTTGCATTCAGTTTTGACTTAACGGATCTATTACATACTCACTGACGTAACTCGCTGTTTGTTGGTTTTATGCATTTTTATATTCGACCATTTATATTTAAATGCATTTGAAATGAAACACTCAGTAATAGCTATCAAGTTAGTCTGTCCCTGTACATTGCATACCATTAGCAGAAGTATCCTCTCTGGGATATTTATTTCATTTATTACCCTTTCATATCTTATTGTGTTTCTCTGGGGGTATTATTCACAGAAGAGAAGCAAATGATTTATGAAACTCTTTATCAGTCTTGATCTCAAATTACGTGAGCCACCAATGGTACATTATCTATCCTTATCGCTTAAATTGAATAATAAAATAGAGGAAACATTAAGGAGTGAAACATCTTAAAACCTAAATAGCTGTTAAAAGCATAAAATAAAATTGAAATACCATTTTGAGATGCTGTATTTGGTTTGTCCACTTATGTTGAATAGGCTTCTTTTGTGACTATATTTAAGACTATGAAAATGCGTTACATGTTATCAAAGTCCATCATTGTGACGAAGCGTTATGGTCAACTATACTCATATGCAGCATATATTCATATACACGTGCTATTTTGTATTGTTTCCTTACAAATACATCGTTCTTGACGGTCTCCTTACACATTCAATACGCGCTTTTAATGCACTAAACTATTTACATTAAGAGTGCATGTATTTTGTATCTCTAATGAAAACATTTAACCTAGTGGAACAAGGAAACGTGACATAGACCAAGAAGCATACTGTGATTGATTGATTGAAGAACGCCCTTTTATCTTGTTCCATAAAATAGCTGAGCGTCTTCATGCGATAGTAACCAGCCATCACTTCGAACTGACATGAAAATAAATGCAAACATCGTAGACGTTTAGATGTATCCATCAAAAAGAGAATTAAAGTTTCAAACGGAGCATAATCTGGCAAACGAGTATACTTCAAGGAAATGGACACTCATCAATTACGACAAAACACTGTATGTACGGTACTCGTATCCTTATCGTAAGATCTCAGAGTTACGACGTATTTGAAGTAACCAAAAAGACTTGCATCCTTGGTCTTTGTATACTTCAGGATTATCTAAAAAATGTTTGCACACATCAAGAACTGCGGGAAGAAAAAGTATAAGAGATGAAAAATATCCATAGGAAATAACGAGAACCAACGTCATGCATTATTCATTCCAGCTGACATTCAGCTTCTTCAGTGCATCATCGTATAAACATTGACAATTTTTATCAGCAAATAACATATAGAAGCAAAACGCAAATAAACTAGCACTTACGTCATATTAACATAATATGAACGTAAATAACCTTTAAGTGTGATTCAAGTTATCAATTCATGAAACTGTACTTATCAATAAAATATTTTATTTTCTCATCATTCTAGAGACAGTAAGTGAAGATATTGTGACAACTGGAAAAATCAATTTACGTAACTGACATTTCCCTTCATTCACAAGTTTTCCAGTTCTTTGTTCAGTCCAACATTTAAACAATTAATCCATCTTGTATATGTATATACATATTAACAATTATGTTCATCGCTATCTTGGGGTGTATTTAATGTTGGAAAAGATAATACCTTTGGCTTTCTTAAAGTTACACACCTGGAAAAAGCGAAGCGCAGATCTCACTGCTGGCTCCATGCAACTGCTTGTGTTTTGCTGTAGCCTCATCCAGGCATACCGTGTCAGTTGGATGGATAAAGGTGGTGATGGGGTTTGGTTTGTTAAATTACTGACCCGAATAACTTCAAACACATACAGTTTCTATGGCAGAATACAAGATACTCTGAGCAGTTTCCAAAAAATAAGGTGTTGTCCCACACAATCCGCTTGCTTCCATGCATGCTTGGAGTCAAGATTCTGTACTCTACGAACAGACGGAAATCATTTCACCAGGCAAGGCGAACAAAACTAGAAAAAAGAAACCAGCCTATATGATATAATGCTGGAATATCAGAAACATGACAGCCTGAGTCTCCCAAGACGTTTAAAATATTAACAATGTACGCATAACTATGTGATAAATTTCGAGCTGAAAAGACTACATGTTGACATTGCAACCCACTAAAAAGAGCGTAAATATCAAGAATGGTTTAAAGACATTCTATGGACTAAGTCGCATAAAAGTGTCTTCAAATTAATGTGGATACGTGGAGTGAGACCAAGGATTCTGGATGCAGCTGAGCAACTAAAGTCACTGAAGTATACCCATGTTTCCTCAACGACCTCATGTTATATCCATTGTATCCAATTTGCAGCACAGTTTTGAAACAAAGGTATATTTCACTTTTTGCTGAATCTGCATATTGAGCTTGTTGATTACAAGCGTGTGGTCAGTCCAGAAGTATGCTCTTCTTTTATTGGTCATGCCGCCTGTTTCCTTTCCTGGCAATTATGTAGTCATGGAGATGACAGTGCTAGAGGTCTGGTTGCATCCACGACGTCTTGTTGCGTTTTGGCAGGCTGAAGAATTTGTTGGAGATTAGAAGGTCGTATTTGGTGCATTTCCCTAGTAGGAGGTCGTATTTGGTGCATTTCCTTAGTAGGAGGTCGTATTTGGTGCATTTCCTTAGTAGGAGGTCGTATTTGGTGCATTTCCCTAGTAGGAGGTCGTATTTGGTGCATTTCCTTAGTAGGAGGTCGTATTTGGTGCATTTCCTTAGTAGGAGGTCGTATTTGGTGCATTTCCCTAGTAGGAGGTCGTATTTGGTGCATTTCCTTAGTAGAAGTCAATTTTTACATTGCCAGATTTTCTTGTCGCCCTGTCACACATAACAATGTTTAGTGATGAAAGATGATGAGTTTGTCACCATGGATGATGAATTTCTCTGCCTTTGGACACAAAAGCTTACAGTTCTTCATGAAATATGTGCTTGATCTCATCTGGGTTGGTTATTAGGGGTGCATAGTCACTGATAATAGTTGCATGTGTTTCTCCAAACAATGTAAGTCTCATTTGCATTATTCTGTCATAATCACCCTTTAGTAGATTTGTGAGTTTGATTTAATGGCAAACAGAATATCAGATTCAGGTTGCTCTTCTTTAAAATCTGCAACCCTGGAAGCAGCTGGATTTTATTTCGGTGAGTTGCCCTTCCTCAGCTAGGCGAGTTTTACTCAGGTCTGCTATTTGGGTGTTGAATCAGACAAACATTTATAATTTAAATCTTCCATAATGTTACGTAAAGACTCGTTAAGACAACACGCTTTGCAAATTTTAAAAATTTATTTCCTTAGAAAACATGGAAAAAGGTAAATATTTGAAACAGACCTACGATTTACGAAAACAAAATCCAAACCGTTTGTAATAAAGATATGAAAAAGCACAGTTTTGTGAACAGTTCTAAATTGGCAGTCTGAAGTTCAGTTCTGGTCCAAAAAGGCGGATGATGACGTATAACGAAGACCGTAAAGTTTGTAAAAATAAAAATGACTTTATCTAAGCCACTAGTGTTGTTCTCCAGTGAAAATAATTATTTACAAAGTAGACGAAGTACAATCATTTCCACTAACAAAACACATGTTGTTCTAAGTAGACACACGAATAGATAACTTTTTTAGCACAAAAAAGCTTTTTAAGGTAATAGAAGCTATCTGACCCTATAAGATGTTGAAATCGGCTACTAATAGGACTCTTCACTCTGAGTCAACTTTTTAACAGAATACTAAGCATATAAACCAAGCTAATACGTCGTTTCATGTACACATGCACGGAGGACACGTGCAATTTCGCAATGCATGTTGACATTAGGAAAGCCTGAAACAAGTATCAGCCAATCATTAACATAGCTACTTCTGAATGTTTACATGCGACGAATTTACTATCATACAAAGATCGTGCTAACAAGAGTCACATCTACGATTTAAGTAAACACGATGTTTCTAATAAAACATTAGACCTATTCTAACATCATAATGATAACTACATTTAATGATGTAAAAATAGAATATAAATTAAATAAAAAGATGTTTTCAGAATTCATTCAATAACACATATTTCAACTACTGGGTCTTAATACTAACCATAATGTTATTAGATAGCTTGTTCATTCAAGGCTGTCAACTAATATCAAGACACCTGTAAATATTAACCCAAATGAAGAGATAAAATTAATATACGGATGAGAAGGACTTCATGTCTGATATGTTCGTAAAATGTTTTTTAGGAAATAACTTTGAAAAGCTCTATTAAAATTTATTGATAGCTATCGGCCCATGGGTCAACCTCTGGAACAGATGGTTAATTTTAAAGCTATGACATGTTCTTTGGAATAATGAAAGATTTTGGTGGCATGACATTATTATTATGTACCAAGCTTATGCACACGACAATGCGTTCTCCGTAGGTGTGCTGATAACTTCAATAGAGTAAATGAAATATCAGTTTTTGAGAAAGGAAATCTATCGATACCATTGCATAAACATCTTCGATTTGGACAATATTAGCAAAAGAAAAGTGTTGCTGATAACGTAAGGCTACGAATATATAAGAATGATGATTACCATTGTGGGTCTCCTGTGATTCTACACTTTAATTTAAGAACACTCATGATCATGACTGCACTTAAAGAAAACTACCTTAATTTTCGGAACCAAAATGGGTAAAACAATATAAACTTGACCCAAAACACAATTGAACTGGATTTAGCACATATATTAAGTTATAACATTAGTTTAAATTCGAAATCTTTTACCGATCGAAATTAAAATTCGTAGTACATACGATAATGTTTAGGCAAGCTAAAGTATTAAAAGGTAGCATACGTAGAAGGAAAATCCAAAAGACAAATCTGACGGAATAAAATTAAAATCATGTAGCATGTAGCTATATACTTTGAATCTTTACAGATGGAAAAAATGTAATAGAAAGCGATGAATAAAAAAGTATTTGGCAAATAACAACCAAAATAAATTAATAGAAGAAAACATGTCTGACTATATAATAATAGGGATACTGTTGCATATTAGATATAGGTCTGGTGACTCCATTACATACGCAAGATAATTTAAAGGAATTTCCATTAGCCCTAGACAAATTACTTCCAAACAAAAGTACTTACCATCCTTGGAAAAGAAATTTGACATGTGATTACATAGCTATAAAAGCGATTGTAGCGAAGCTATTGTGTACATTAAAGACGAGAAGTATATCAATCACACGAAAAATGCAAATCTGCACAAGCAGTCGGATTTGAAACCGAGAAGAATGCACAGACTAATCATCTTGTTTTCTTAAGAACCGTGGCTTAATTCATTCAGTGAGTTGCGAATTCGAGATGCAACACTTTAAATAATTTCGAGAAAAAATTCTTGAAATTATAATAAAGGCAGTTTTCGGGATTTAATGGATAATTTAAAAATGATCAATAGTAAAATACATACAAGAAAAAACAAATACGTAAAAGTATTAATAGTATCTGTCAGTCCAAAGACATACCTATAATATAGATTAAATGCTAGTCAGACCGAAATGATGAAATTAATTAAGCCCATCTGTGGTGGATATAACGTGCTAAAGACTTTTCTAATTTTCGGAATAATTGATTACGAATCCTATAATACTAAATTGAAGCCAGAATACAATGATAGGATGAGGCTTTTAGTTCTGATGCTGAACAGTAAACATTTATACTTCACACTAGAGACAATCCAATTTATATGGATTAGGATCTCGAACTATATTAACTCAGGACAAATAACGATAAAAAAGTATGCCAAAGCAAAACAAATATGTTATTAAAATAACAAATTATAAATATGTCAAAAGTTTCCAAACATAAAGGAATGTATCAAATGATGAATTATTCATGTCATACAACCACGAGCTGTATTATATTAATGCGAACAAGATGTTCATTTGCATTACAATCCTAGTGACATTTCAAAATGTCTCATTCTTTTTCTGCTAATATAATATATGAAATTATGAGAATGACCGTAAGGATATATCAATGATACTCTGTTTGCATTAAAAAGGTAATTAATCTTCTAAACAGTTTATATGTATTACAAACTGTACATTTTCTATGCATTAAAACTATACAGATTATATATATTACAAACTGTACAGATTTTGTGCATTACAAACTGTACATATTCTATCCATTAAAATTTGTAAAGATTATGTGCATTAAAAAATATACATAATATGTGCATTAAAAGCTACACATATTATACGCATTAAAAAACCGTAGATTTCGTGCATTAAAACTGTACAGATTATGTTCATTAAAAACTGTATATATTCAATGCATTAGAAACTGCACAGACTATGTGCATTAATAACTGTATATATCCTTTGCATTAAAAAACAGCTCTGATTATATACCAGTATTGTGTGTAGTGCCATTCCCTGACCTCAATACCACCCTCTATCTAATACACATTATATTGATCTCTACTTTCTGTCAATCATTGATCATCAATACATACATTAATGTCAATATATCCTTATGTAGGTATTGTCTAAAAGTAAGATAACACCATATTAATGAAAAAGCATTAAAAACCCGGTAATTACCATCTGGAAGGAGTGACGATAATTAGAAAATTTAGAGTCTTAATTTCCTAGATCATTTCCAGACACAATTGATATGCATGACGTTTGTCATATGCAATCTTTTTAATAATACGTTTCAAACTGATCTTTATATTAATTAAAAGACATCGATTGTGATTATTTATTACACAGTATTACTATTCAATGAAATCGATTTACGGTTTCTGTGATCTATAGCTCAAATACAGATGTCACTGGTTTCTTTAAATTAGTTTAAGAAACAAATCAGACCTTCCTGAAACTTTGTCAGTAGTAATTCAAAATATTTTAACGGTTCTCACAATTGTGATTTGTATTTAAAAGATTTTGACAGGAAATCAATAAACATCCTAAAAATTTATAAACACATTGACGGTGGAATTGTATTGTAAACGTATCTGACGAGATGAATACGTGTTATGTGGAAAATACTTGCAGTGGTTTAAATCGCAGCCGGTTGAAACTCCACTGCTTTTTATTGTCTGGAGACTGCTATCCTCTGGTATAATAATCCGATTTTCAAGGATTATGCCTCGCACCAGTTAGTACAAAGATATGATTCAGATACCGACGGAGGGGACGTAATTATTCTTAATACAGTATTAATCCTATGTCCGACCTAGGATCAACAGGATCCGTTTATCAATAATCTTGTCAACAAGACAGGCAAGGTAGCACAAACTGACAAACAACAAGCCACTATACTGATTTCAATGTCTATGAGATACATTGCATTTACGATGAATTGTAAGTCTGTTTCTCATTAGTTTTTCAAAATGAAGAATAGGAAATAATAAAAAGAAATTTTGCATGCCAGTAATAAAAAAATACAAAATACTATAACAAACCAGTATGAATGTAAGAAAAGACATAAAAACATGTCAAATGTTCTTTACCCCTAATAATTCATTTTATGCCCATCTTTTAGAAGATAGTAAATTATTGAAAGCAACGCTAATGTTAACGTTTCTATTATGAATACAAGTTAGGAAACATTTGCAGCTTGGTAATGTGTTATGGATGAGTAAATTATAATCTTTTTTTCTGCAATCTTCTCAAGACGGTTAGCAAAAGAATGGTCTCCATAATTTTATATAAAAAGGAGGAAAAATTAAACTCTTATTCATATTCTCAGAGACCTACGTAAACTCAAGATTGTATCTAGTACAACCCTATGTTGTCGCATAGGATTCTATAGCGCATTGGAAATCCAAAACGTATTGTGAATGTAATGATTGTATTTATATATTTAAAACATGATGCAACCTTTATGAAAGCCTCTCTAGAAAAGCTGTTTAAGTGTTGATTGTAACTTAAATGTCATAGCTAAACAAAGAAATTGTTCTTGTTGTTGCAATAGTTGTTGTAGTTAGAGTAGTAGTACGCCCAGAAACAGCACCAATCCTTATCATTCAACTGTTTGCGGCTTATATTAGTTAGTCTAGTCAGACGGACTAGTTCCACAATTACGGCTAGAGACACCAATACCTTAATAATAAATAAAAAGATACAGTAATCGAATATGATAGCAAATGATCATCCGAGTACTTCCATATATTTTTATAATTAAAAAATCTGAGAATAAAATTAAATTTGTATTATATATGTAGAAAATTTTACGATCAATGTAATTACTGTGTTAAGCGTTACTAAGTGTATATTGACTTTAGCCTTTAGTATTTTGAACTACTGAGTTCGGTTCACTTGCTTCATCATGACCATCGTACTAATACAGTTATTTTTTATACATATTGTCATAATGACAAAGAGTCTTGTCAGAAAGCCCTACACTTTACAAGCTTCTCCATGAGAAACCAAAATGCCTGTACGGAAAAATATTCAAAAACGGGTTATGCCCAACAAAAGTAGTTGTCGTTTATGTGTGTATAAATACACTAGTCATAAACTTAACGAAAGCAATTTTAGCTGTATTGGTAAGGTACTTGTGTTAGAAATTTACACTCTTAAAATAAATAATAAAAGAGTGCAGACAACAAGATTTGTAAAATTTAACGAATAATTTATTTCCCTACTCTTCAATGCAAAACAAATGATTAAACAAAGAACTTACGGTATTGAGAATTAAATCCAAAAATAATTCAAGAATTACAGACACAAGTCCTAGTAATAAAACTTCCTTTAATAAAACTCAGTTCATGTCTCAAAGAGATCCATAATTGAAGGCGATGACATGTATGTTATGTCATCACCTCTGTTTAATCACAACAATTGTATTCAAGGTTTGAATTCGGTATAAATTCCAACGAATGTCTTAATCCAAGAATCTTATCAAAACACTTTTGTTAATTCCAGAGAAAATAATTACTTGAATTCAATAATTTGACGAAAATAAAATTCAGCCCAAACATTACAAACTGTACATATTCTATCCATTAAAATCTGTAAAGATTATGTGCATTAGAACATAATTAAACTTAAAGCACAAAATGTTAAAGTATGACTGGTAAAATCCTCAAAATCCTCACAGTCACAAGATATTATAGTTCTCTGCTTGACCTCAGGTCAAAATTAGCATTTTCTAAACACAACCATTACGTATTGTAAAATAACCTCTAGAATGATCTAAATGAGCATTGCTTTTTTTAATACAATAGCACAAATATATACTTATAAATCTCTAAAACCCTAACCCAAATAAATATGTTTGCATATAGTAATAGTTCGATTAATTAGCTCCCACACATAGAGAATAATGAATCTATTATTAGTTGAGTACATAAATTAAATTAAAACTAGACAAAAATCAATTAGGTCAAGCAAAAACGAACTCAGGTTTAGGTAAGGTCAAGTCCAAAAAGAACAATGTTACATAACAACATGTAACGAAATATTTTAAAACAGAAAAGCAATGACATTAAACTGTATTGGTATAGTATTTGACAATGTAAAACTGTATTGGTATGGTATTTGACAATGTAAAACTGTATTGGTATGGTATTTGACAATGTAAAGATCTATTAGTATGGTAGTTCACAATGTAAAACTGTATTGGTATGGTACTTGACAATGTAAAACAATACTGGTATGATATTTGACAATGTAAAACTGTTGTTGGTATGATCTTTGGCTATGTTTGTATAGAATTTGACAATCTAAAACTGTATTAGTTTTGTATTGTCAATGTATTACTGTATAGGTATGGTACTTGATAACTAAAAAACATTTTTACATTACTTGACAATATAAAACTATAGGTATAGTATTTGCAAATATAAAACTGTATTGGTATTAGTACTTGATCATTTTGAACTAGATCTTTATGGTATTTGACAATGGTAATTAAGGATGTAAAAGTGTGTTGTGGTTGGTACTGGAAAATGGAAAAATATATTGGTATGGTATGTAATAATGAAGAACTATTAGTTTTGGTACTGGACAAAGTGAAACTGTGTTGGTATGGTATGTAACAATGTAAAACTATATATTTTAGGCATTTGACAATAAAAAAACTTAATTGGTATTTGCACTTTACAATGTAAAACTGCAATTAGTAAACTTGATATTGTAAAACTGTATAGGTATAGCATTCGATACATTTGACAATGTCAAACTGTATAGGTATGGTATTTTACAGTGTAAAACTGTATAGGTATGGTATTTTACAGTGTAAAACTGTATTGGTTTGGTATTTAACACAAATAACAATGTCAAGCAGTATTGGTATAGCATCGGACAATGTAAAACTGTATAGGTATGGTATTTTACAGTGTAAAACTTATATGTATTGTATTTGATAGTGTACAGCTGTATAGGTATGGTATTTGACAATTTAGAAAGGATCGGTATGGTATTTAACAACGTAAAACTGCATTGGTAATTGAGGATGAAAATGTGTATTGCGTTTGGTGCTGGACAATGAAAAATTGTATTAGTAAAGTATGTGTTAATGAAAAACTAATTAGGTATGGTATTTCACAATTTGAAACTGTTTTGGTATGGTATTTTACAATGTACAACTGCTTAGGCATGCTATTTGCCAATAAAAACTGTACTTGAATCATATTTAACAACTTACAAATGTAATTGTATGGTATTTGACAATGGAGGATTGCATTAGTTTTGTATTTGCCAATGTAAAACAGTATTGGTATGGTAAAGGACAACATAAAACTGCATTATTATGGCATTTGACAATTAAAAACTCTATTACTAATGCTACTATACAATGTAATATTTTATTAGTATGACATGTTATAATGATAAACTAATGAAACTAATGATACTTTATTTGACATTAGTATAGTATTGATCAACAAAAAACTGCATTGCTACTGTCTTTGACAATGCAAAACTATTGTTATGGTATGTGACAATGTAAATCTATATTGGCATATTATATGACAATGTAAACATATATACATATATATATATATATATATATATATATATATATATATATATATATATATATATATATATATATATATATATATATATATATATATGGATAATATGAACCTCTATAGTTATGTTATCTGACAATGTAACACTGTGTTGGTATGGAATTTGACAGTGTAAATTTATTTTGTTATGGTATTTGATATTGTAAAACTGTCAGTTTTGGTATTTGTTAATGTGAAACTATAATTATGGAAGTTGAGAATGTCAGACTGCATTGGTAAGGAATTTGATAATGAAAAACTATAGTTATGGTATATGACAATGTCAGACTGTATTGGAATGGTGTCTGACAGCGTACATGCTCATATGTATGGCATTTGATTATGTAAAACTGTATTGGTATGTTACTTTATTAATTTGGTATTTGATAATGAAAAATTGTGTAAGTGCAATAATTAATAATGTAATACTCGATGGGTATTATATTTGAAAATTAAAAAGTGTATTAGTATTTGACAATGGAAAATTGAATTGGTTTTGGTACTTGGCAATGAAAAACTACATTGTTAGGCATGTGACTAACAAAACTATGATGATAATTTGTCTTCAGTGTTCCTAGGACACCCCTGACATACAACAAGCATCAGAGCAACTATTTATATGAAGCAAATGATTATTACATTAATATATTTTAAATTTTGTTCATCACAAATGAAATGTTTAAAAATATCCAAAATACCAATTATTTTCCTTTGGTGCCAAAGTTTGCATTTTAGTTGAAATATTCATCCATTTCCATATATTCTAATCCCCGGAGAGGAAAAGATAATTAGTTTTATTATATTTATTTTTTAATCTAGCAAAAATGTGTAATCCATATGCAGTCTAGTGGAAAACATAATTTGATGAAAAAAGCATAATGGTTGTCATGTGTGTATTTTAATCCCCGTTTATTTATGGCTTCATTACCTCGCTGATTTTATTGTTAATCATTGCCTTCTTTATATACATTCATTTCTTTGGGATCAATTCTGTGTATATATATATATATATATATATATATATATATATATATATATATATATATATATATATATATATATATATATACCGAATTTCCCCAGATATCCCACAGACGCAGATAATCCGCACCTTCATGGGTTTTGTGTAAACAAATTGTTAGCATAACCCGCACTTTTGTATAACCCACAACCATAGATTGATGAATTTTCTTGTGTATGTTCACATTGTCTACCATTACTGTTTTTAGAAGGACCGTCAATGCTCACCCATGGTTGACGAACGATACAACTACTACATTTTTACTCGCCCACCCAACATGCAAATTTGTATTTACGCTATCAAGTCAGTCGGCCCCGGTACCATATTCATCACTCTACATCAGTTAGTCACACTGCCTCCACTATATTCCTGAAGGCAATTGACAGATTTGAATTTTGAAGCCAAATACTTGTAAACCGGATATGCAATGGTGTGAGGTCTTGAGGTTGAATGCCAAAATTATCAATTTCAAATGTAGCTTGCATGACGTCAGTTGCTGGTAACTATTCAGGTTCGGAACACAGTGCTTGTGAGAGTAGGCTCTCTGCCTCAGCTAAAGGATACATAAACGCGGACATTTCTAAATAATTGTGTGTTCTTGTGAAGTGTAGTTTCGAGTTTCAATAATTTCTTTCTGTTAAATTTAAAACATGCAAAAACGAAATTATTACACAGCTGACCTTAAGCTAACTGCCACTGCGTATGCTGAAGTGCATGGCAACATAGACACAGTATTGATGACAGTGTAGAATGAGGTTGGAAAGAAAGGAGCATTGGAGAAGATGAATCCACGATAACGTTCTCGTCGCGGACCTAAAGCCAAAAGCAAAATGGCCTCACTTTGAAGCTGACCTGAAGCAGTGGATCGTGACACAGCGGTAAAAACAACCGACCAATCTCGACAATTGCCATCAAACTGAAGGTAAAACTCATGGCGGCAGAGAAGCACATTGATGATTTTAAAGGAGGAGTGCATTGGGTAATAAATATATATAGAGGAACCAATTATCAATCACAACACAAACGACCGTCGCACTCGTCTACCCGAGAATCGGGAGAAGATGGATGATTTTTGTGAATTCGTTGCCAAGGAAATTCAGAAGCTTGACCTTCCCCATTCTGCCATTATTAATATGGACGAAATACCGATTTGTTTCGACATTACGGCAACAAGGTCGGTGGACGAAGTCGGCGTTATGTAGTTAGGTATTTTAAAGCAATATATTGAAATATTATTACGTGTAAAATATTTGTGATAAAGCCTGTACCCTGGTGTAACCCCCGGGAAATATTCGGGAAAATCCTTTAGTTTTTAATTTATTTTTTTAGAAAAGATAATAAGTTATTCACCCTTAAAACACTTTTTAAAACAGACTATTTTTGGTATTTGGGACCATCATTCTAAATTGTTGATAAGAAATATACTCAAGATTATATACTGTACCTGGCTCAATGCCATACAAGTTCATTGCAAACTTACGTATACCTACCTTAAATAACCTGGAACAGAGATGTTTCAATAAGCTTGTTGTCCCTAGGCACAAACTCTAAACTTAAAATTAACCAGAATTGCGCCTCAATCTCTCAGTCTCATACATACATTGCATTTTCATGTGCGTATTTGTCATATTGTTAAATTTATTAATATAGTACAACGCTGCTAACAAAACCGACACCGAAATTTTATTATTGGGCCACCGCTGGGCCTTCTGCTGCACGGGGCCTTCGGCATGTGCCTCGCGTGACTTTACTTTAAAATGGCACTGACCTGCAGTTTTGTTTTGTCATCTATGGCTGACTCTAGTAGGTGATGTTTTGTTGTCTGCAGATCCTGTCAAACTCCTTCCTCGGCTTTCCGAAATGGAATTTGTCTACTTTCCCGAGGTCATCAGAAACATCAGCATATCTCCAGAGTTGATCTTAAAATAGTAGCTTAACTTAAAAGAAATGGGAAAGTTTTTAAAAGATTTTACTTGATCAATTGTAAATATCTATCTATTTTATAATTCTTAGGGATATTCACATTTAATGAAATTTAAACATTTTTCTGCGACCCTGTAATTATGCATGATGTTACAACGTAGTATCTTAACCGACAATCGTTTTGTGCGTGAAAGAAAATACAGGTCTAATCTACTACAACTGATCTCAACTAACCAGTTGACGTAACAGGTCTACTCTGTTCTAACTGACGCCTTCTATCATGTGTGTAATACAGGTCTAATCTCATATAATTTACCATTTATTAAGTGACTTTTAAATAAACGTAAAGAAAGTAACTAGTGCAATTCAAACTTAAATTTCTTCTTAAGGGAAATTCTGAAAACTGCTAGTGAATACATGGCAGCCCAGTATTTGCATGCTTTTTAGACGCTAGTAAGGCATTTGATAGGGTCGATCATTGGACACTATTTAAAAAGTTGCTGGAAATTAAAATTTCTGTATACATTGTTCATGCTTTAATCAACTGTATGGCTAACAGTTGTATTACGTGCGATGGAAAAGTGTAATATCCAGCGCATTCCATGTAACCAGTGGAGTGAAGCAATTAGGTATTCTTTCTCCTATGTTATTTAATAATTACATTGACGAGTTAAATCGTATATTGGGCCATTGTAACGTAGGGTTACGTCTGCCACCAAATGGGCTGTTTCTTAACAATTTTAGCTTTGCTGATGATATGTCACTAATAAGTCCGTCTGTCGCAGGTTTAAGAAAACTATTGAAAATATGTGAACAATATGCATTAGAAAATTATATCATCTATAATACACAAAAATCAGTATGCATAGTCTTTCAGCCAACTTCTTTTAAATTACCATCACCTCCCTCTGTACATCTTAACGGCAATGCTCTTACGTATGTCGACAGTTATATGTATTTGAGCCATATTTTAAAATCCAATCAGTCAGATAATGAAGATATGATGAGACATTATCGATATTTGTGCAGTCGAACAAACATGCTTCTACGTACATTTAAGCCTTGTTCATCGAGTATCAAAATTAGATTATTCAAATCTTATTGCTGTACTATGTATTGTGCTCCACTGTGGACACACTTTAGTGAAAATGTGAAAAGAAAACTAGTACTTGGTTATAATAATAGTACTCGCTTTCTATTAGATCTTCCTTGATGGAACAGTGCCTCCAAGATGTTTGCAAATTATAATGTATTCAGTTTTGAGGAAGTAATGAGAAAGTATGTATTCCCAATGATGACAAGACTATCTAATAGCGAGAACTGTATATTGAAATCACTTTGGAGCTATGACATTCACTTAAATTCTCATATTGTTAGTAGATGGAACAAATTACTATTTAAATGTGTCACTTAACTTTATTTTTTAACAATGCAGGGCGCAAATAATTGTTGTAAATGCATCTGATATGATATGATATATATATATATATATATATATATATATATATATATATATATATATATATATATATATATGTGTGTGTGTGTGTGTGTGTATTCTTTTATGCTTACAATGATTTACTCTATATCCGTATTTTAATTTAGATATATGGACTACGCAGTCTGAAATAAAGAATTCTTATCTTATCTTATCTTAAAGTTTGAAAACTGGAAAAGGGATGATTGATGGAATACATACCTTTTTTAAATTATCGTACACAGAACCATGTATATTAAAAGAACATGACTTCTGGTAAGATGTATAATTTTAAATTGGTTTTAGAATTTATTTATATAAAATGGGTAAAGAGAAGGAAATTTGCCATTTATTAAATATAAATAAACCCAGTTTTTCGTTTGCAGACTGCCTTTGCTAGCTTTCAAGCGTACTTAATTTACACAAGAGCTTGATCAATAACTCTATTTTGAAATAATTTACTAGCTCACCATTTTATATGGTCAACTTAAACTGTTCATCAAGCATACATGGAGAAGAACTGATATTAAATTATATTATTGTTAGCAATATATGATCTGGAATACCTTGTTTGCCTGTAATGTACTATCCACAAGTGAGCTGATGAAAGGGATAGTTGGGTCTGTCAAGTTCTATTCACAGGTCGAATTGCTGCGCGTGAACCCAACAGCCACATTTACCTTACTCTCATGCTGGTACCCTACACCAGAGAAGCATAAGATTGAGCTAACAAAGATCTGACTGCCCATGCTTTGACTTGTGTTCTGACCAATTATGTTGTGATACTGAAAGAAAATATACATGGCTTTTATTAATTTTTATGATATGGCTTCATACTTCGTTCAGGTTTCAGTTATATATTGGCAGAAGAAGACAACAAATCTAACTGTAGCACTCTGTTTTCAAAGTTTTTAAATTTAATTGGAGAAAATTCATTTTTTTCTGGAATTGAAAATGTTCCATTTTATAGGTTTCCGAACATCTTACCTAAAAACTCAGCCATACAAAATACTTTAAATGCATTCACATATCGCCATAATTGGTCTTGCCGGGTTTCTAGGCATGCCCCTAAGTCTGCAAACCCACATGGAATGGGAGAATATTGGTAGCCCACCAATGCAATGTTTGATTTTGTTTAAAGAATGCAATTTAGGGGGTTGTTGGAAACATTCGGAATTGTTCAGCACGTTGAAATCTGAACTAAGCACACATGAAGTATCTTGACGACAAAAATAAACTATGTATGGTATTTATTAAAATGGTTAGGAATAGTGTTGGGAAAAACAAAGAACTATGTATGATGTTCCGTTTGCTTTATGTGGTTGCATTTTATTATTTTTTATAAGCTGATTAGACAAATAATTTATGGGCGATAATTAAAAGTGATGAATGCATTGTTTGCTCTTGCATATAATGTTGGCTTATAAAATACAACATCCTGAATAAGAACACTGCTAATATATATATATATATATATATATATATATATATATATATATATATATATATATATATATATATATATATATATATATATATATATGTATATATATATATATTGACATATGATTGTTTTATAATTTTGCAGACACAGATAAAAAAGCAGTTGTGAAAAGATACGAACACAACTGAATGATCAAATCCATTTCCAGTGGAACTTACATTTGTATAAACTGGAAGTAACTGACTTAACGTTCTTACACACCCAATTTGTTACACAACTTACGCTTTAATGCCAAACTCTTGTTGTAAGCCTGAATTCTCTACCATGAAATCAAGCTGTCAGTGTGCTTCATCAGCCTTTTCTAGATTGATCTGAAGAGCATAAAATTTATAAGTAATTTTTACACAAAATTTGTTTTGGTAAAATAAAATAGGCCTAAAAATAATAGTTGATTCAAGTGTGACAAATGGGAAGTATTTTAATGAGAAGCAATTTAAAATATTAGTGACAGATGATCACATGGCACTGCATGTGCCAATTGTAATAATGTATTAGGTGAAGGTTCATCAAAATGTTGTGGAAAGAGCATTACCTAGTGCATTGTGTAATATTACTGTCGGCCCAATAGCTCAATACTATGAAAATGTTTGCTTGGGATGAAAGCGAATATATGAGGGTACAAGTAAGGAAGACGGTTGGGCTATAAGTTTAAATTGTAATAGTGTGTTTAATTATGTTCATGGCATTTCACTTTGTATTTAAAAACAAATTGAAGCAAATATAATTATTAATTATAAAATCCTGACGAACCCCTTTAATATTACAATTTTTCAGAATTATTACCTATTTCATTACTGTAATCAACCCTTTAAGATATTACATAATGATTGGTGGTGAAAGTTTTTAGAAAGTCTGAAATTGTTGCATCTTAATATTACCTTAATTTGTTTTAGTGTTACTGTTTTCATTTAAGGTTGTGTTGCCACCTTGGTCTGTTTTACTGTTGCCTCCTTTGTTTTTGTGTTGCCTCCTTGGTCTGTTTTACTGTTGCCTCCTTGGTCTGTTTTTGTGTTGAAACCTTGATATATTTTTATGTTGCCACCTTGGTCTGTTTTTTTGTTGCCACCTTGGTCTGTTTTGCTCTTGCCACCTGGTCTGTTTTTTCTGTTGCCACCTTGATCTGTTTTGCTGTTGCCACCTTGGTCTGTTTTGCTGTTGCCACCTTAGTCTGTTTTTTTTCTGTAGCCACCTTGGTCTATTTTGCTGTTGCCACCTTGGTCTGTTTTGCTGTTGCCACCTTGATCTATTTTGCTGTTGCCACCTTTGTCTGTTTTGCTGTTGCCACCTTGGTCTGTTTTGCTGTTGCCACCTTAGTCGGTTTTTTCTGTAGCCACCTTGGTCTGTTTTGCTGTTGCCACCTTGGTCTATTTTGCTGTTGCCACCTTGGTCTGTTTTGCTTTTGCCACCTTGGTCTGTTTTTCTGTTGCCACCTTGGTCTATTTTGCTGTTGCCACCTTGGTCTGTTTTGCTGTTGCCACCTTGATCTATTTTGCTGTTGCCACCTTGGTCTATTTTGCTGTTGCCACCTTGGTCTGTTTTGCTGTTGCCACCTTGGTCTGTTTTGCTGTTGCCACCTTAGTCGGTTTTTTCTGTAGCCACCTTGGTCTGTTTTGCTGTTGCCACCTTGTTCTATTTTGCTGTTGCCACCTAGGTCTGTTTTGCTGTTGCCACCTTGATCTATTTTGCTGTTGCCACCTTGGTCTATTTTGCTGTTGCCACCTTGGTCTGTTTTGCTGTTGCCACCTTAGTCGGTTTTTTCTGTAGCCACCTTGGTCTGTTTTGCTGTTGCCACCTTGGTCTATTTTGCTGTTGCCACCTTGGTCTGTTTTGCTGTTGCCACCTTGGTCTGTTTTGCTGTTGCCACCTTGGTCTGTTTTGCTGTTGCCACCTTGGTAAAACAGAGCACAATATCAATATCACGAAAGTCATGTTTACACACTCATTGGACAAAACAAAAGAAATTCTATTTAATCAGAAGATTATTTCATTTTTGACATGGCAACATAAATTCACATTTCTTTAAACACCTGCAGGATTGGATAACCTGACTCTTAATCGTGTTAAAAGATTTCAGAGAAACAAGTTTACATTTGCAATATGATGTACAACAACCAAATCAAAAATAAAAGAGAACAAATATTACACAAACTATTAAATATTCTGCAGATTGTGTAAATCGTCATTAACTATAGCATTTACCTATCTACAGTTCTGTACTTTTCTTGTTTTTGGTTCTGACAGCTTTGAATAGAAAAAACAAATACTTGTAAATGATAATGCTTGAGGTATTTAAACACACTACTTCAAATATCTCATTTAATACATTTAATATTTAAGATCAAATGAATAAGTATATAAATTGAATGTAATTATCATTCATGGGAATGCATATGCAGGTACTTTCGTGAATTTGATTTATCTCCCCTTGATTATACCTCTTTTCGAATGGAAATAATGACATTTAAGTTTGTATCAATCGTTAATAGTTGGTTGCTTTTTAACAATATAAAAATTATTAAATCTATATTAGATTTATTTAAAATCAAAGAATGAGAAGCTGTTAAGAAAGATTAGCAAAGGTTTTAGTACCTTCGGGCATTTAGTTGGTGGCTAATATTGACTTTCTTGCTCATGTTCACCATCTTTTCTTCTTCCTGGTAATAATGTCTCAATTAAGAATTCAACATCATTGACTAATACTGCCTGCGTCTCTTCTTGGCTTCTTCTCCAATATCTTTTATTAAACTTTTAACAAGTTGATCAGAATAATTATGTTTATCTAAAAGCGACCTTCAGTGATTGTGATCCCAAAGGCTTGACTGCATTGCGCATGTATATACATATTATTGTAGAAGATAAAGCCCATTTTCTGCAAGCTTTGTCATGCTGCATTTCAAATATGACATTTTTTACCCTAAATATTGAACAAAAATGAATTAGTCAAAGTATATAAACAAAACCCTTACTAAAATGCCGACTTTTCGATCTTTTTTAACTTAGATAAATAAAACCATCCTAGACGCGCTAGGAGACAACTTCAATATACCTTTAGATAAACTGGATATTTGCCCAAGTGCATTTTTTGTTTCCATTTTTATGTTTTATTAATTGGAAAATATATCTACATAACAGAAACTCTAATAAAAGCAAAACCAATCCGTTTTAGAATGCAGACTTTCTTTTTCACGCATGTTAGGATGGTAGACGATATACGAAAGCCAGTACTTATCATTTTCTAATTTAATGTAATATAATAAAACAAAAACTGACCTAACCGACACCAAATCACCGACAATGTATTGTTATATTACCTTTCTAGGCTGAACATTATTTTGGAGGCTGAGTACATTCAGGTAAAGATTGTCATTTTTCCATATGAATAACCCACACAATTTCATGGTAATTCTACTACTTTTCGACCCAAGTTATTAGTTGTTGTCGTTGGGCTTAACGCCATTTTTCAGCACACGGTAGGCTATTCATGGCGGCCAGTATTAATGGTGGAGGAAGAAACCGGGAAATCACCGGAAAAAGACACCGACCCACGAGAAGCTACTGGCAAGCTTTCTCACATATCAAAATTCGCCGAATCCTAGACTCGAACACACACAGACAGAGGTGAGATAGCAGTGATCCGTAACGGACAGCGCTTTAGACCACTCGGCCACTCGGGGCCCCACGCAAGTTATTAGAAACTCGTAGATTTTGAATGGACTGCTCTCAAATTTATAATAAGGCTCGAGCGAGTTTGATGGATAGGTGAATCAGCTACTGCGATTGGATAATTCCATCCTCTGCAACCAATGAAAGAATTTGAAAGAAATATTTCCAAGAAATTTCCACAACTTCGGTAAGATTTCATCTTTTTACTTTTAAAATTTAAAACCAGTAAGTAGATAAGAACCTGCAATGAGTACTAAATGGAGCCCTTATAATAGTAACAATACTTAACTATGCAAAATAAAATTATGTCCCAGATTCCGATCCTTGTAGACTGGACATTCCATATCACGAGCATGTAAATAAAGGAGGCATTCAACAAGGTACAGACATTTTATCTGTTTTAGAATAGATAAATTTACCACAATGAAGTGTTTTGTTACTAATCTTACTATAACTGAATAAATATATTAGGACGCGTAAACAAGTAAAATTGATGAATTACGGAACATTTCGGATATGGTCATTGAGGAGCATGTGTTTAGACTTTCGGACCAAATTTGAATATATCTTGGAACAATGATATGGAAAGTGTAACGGATAAGGTATAATGGAAAGTGTACCGAACAAGAACATAATTATGTTGATTTAAATTTATTTATTGCCTTTTTTAGTTGTCACAGATAATTATTGTATGGAGCATTACTCCAAACTACAAATGGAATTGGAATGAAACTTCATTATTTAAAGTATGTTATTGCCTTTGACCTTCATCCAATAAACACGATATTCATATAATAAAATAACTGCTGGCAAACCTTTATAACGGTTGTACATTTTTCCCTCATGTCCATTGGCACAAATTCATTTTCTCAAATCATCCATTTCGCAGTGCGTTCATCATTCGTACTGATATTTTAGCATTCAGACCATCAACATATTCTCTGACCAAAAAATTAAAGATACTGCTATGATATAAATATCGTGTGATCACGGTTTTGACTAAAACACACACAAATATATATATATATATATATATATATATATATATATATATATATATATATATATATATATATATATATATATATATATATATATATATATATATATATATATATTACGACCCTGTAGTTTAATTGTGTGTTAAGTAACCAATTCTGTATATATCATTTTATTTCATTTTTATTTCATTAAATGTAATTAATAATATAATTATATTAATATCAGTCTAATATGATATTGAAAAAGATCGTGTTTATTCGAGTCATAAATGTGACTCATGTGGGCACGTGCTGTGTATGGTAAGAAATTCATTACAAGTAAACATTCAGGAATAGCTATGAAAACGATTGGCTGATACTTGATAAGTCTTTCCTAATGTCCAGAAGTATTACGAAATTGCATACGTCCTACGTGCGCGTGTAATTTAAACAACGTATTAGTTTCATTTATATGTTGAGTTATTTTTTGTAAGACAGTCAGGCGTAGTCGAGAGTCATGCACAGTGGTATACTAGTAAAGTCAGTTTATTGTAATATCTTTGAGTTATACAACTTATATTACCTTAAGAAAGGTATTGGTATGCTAGAAGTTGTCTGTTCGTATGTCTACGCAGAAAGACATGATTTGTTAGAGGAGCTAATTTTACTTCGTTTTTTATGAACAATTGATTTTATGGAGAACAACATTACTGATTTGGAAAATGACATTTTCCGAAAATATTCTAAATTGGAACGGAACAACACAAACTGTGCTTTATTGTGTAAATTCCGAAATTTTCTGTTAGCCTTTGTCTGAGGTGGTCATCCGCCATTTGGAACGGAATTGAACTTCAGACTGTGTTTAGAACTTTATACAGGATTTAAGTTTCTATTTTGAACAAACAATTTGGAACATTTCTGTAAACGGTAAGTCTTGTTTAACATATTTACTTTTTTCATGTTTTCTAGGAAAATAAATAATGTTTTGTTAAAATTTACAAACCTTGTTGTCTTAACTCTTTGTTATATGTTACTTTGAACGAACCGATACGTAGCAATATATATATATATATATATATATATATATATATATATATATATATATATATATATATATATATATATATATATATATATATATATATATATATATAATCTGTGTGTGTGTAATAGTCTAAATTTTATATTGGGCAAACAAAAGATGTTTTCGTTTGCACTTGGTTTAAAATTAGGGTTACAGACAGGTAGGGATGTTTTTTCAATGATTTTGTATATGATAAAGATGTATTTATAATGTTTTAAGCATGTAATGATCTAAACCAGCTCAGTTATATAAAAAAGTCAATTTCGGGAATTTGTATTTTACCCTGGTTGAAAAAAAGTGCTAGGGTCTGCAAAAAAACCCTCCAGAAAATTCGTTCACCAGAAACACCATTTTGTCCTCGTCTAATTAGATTAAAATGAATAAACATATGTATAAATATAATTTTTTCTATCAAAAGCAAAACGTCAGAATATGCTGATAAAAATCGTCTCCACTCCTGGTGTAATAGTCAGTACTTGGTTCGAAATACAGTATCCAACATTCAAAACGTAAATGGTCCGAAAAGTCCTGATGTCATGTCGATAATTTGTGTTTTATCATTATTGCAGTTATGGTACATTATGGACCATTTTCGCTAAAGTTCGCCTTTATAATTACATTTGATATCAATTGTTCAGTTTTAATATCAGTCATATTTTATTCACTGTCTTGCAGGCAATATATCCTTTTCAGCAGAACAATATACATTCCTGCCTTCATTAATTCATTACTAATGCCCGATGCACATTTACATTTATGTAGCGCCAACCCAGATATAAAATATATAAGTTTTAATTTTTAGCTATTTATGAATGAAAAACAAGACACAATTAACAATAACTTTAGATATAAGGGTGTTCCACTGTGAGCCGTGTTTAGGTTAGTATTGTTATAATAGACTTGATATATATATTATGGCATGCATGGTAACAGAGAAGGAATGGAGGTGTCCAATATAGGGATGCTGTAGAATATTATTTTATAGTCAAACATTACAGTCACCTTACCACTATTCATAGTGTAAGAAGGAACAAAATGTCTACTTTTTAGTTAAGAAATTGAAATTAAAAAGTTATATGGGAAGTGTCCTCTCATATATAGATAATGTTTATGTCGGTGTTTGTTTAATATGTGTGTAATGTTTGTAATAATAATTAAAAGGTGTGTCAAGAATGATAAATGGCTAATGTGGCTGTTGTATTGAAGCGGATAATGTAACGCAGATCCATATTTGTTTGAATTAACTGCATTGAACCCTTGTCAACTCTGAAGCTGTTTGCTGGTTTATACTAATACTTATAGACAGTCAATGTGCCACCCATTCATCCAAGTTGTGGTAAAGTATAGGCCTTCATTCATTGATTGAACAGGTCAACTTATCTAACTTAAGTAATTGATTCCTTGAAAAATGGAATATGACACCATGCAAAACCCATGAGAAAACAGAAACTAAGACAATAATTTCCTCAGCTGAAAACCCTTCAAAGCTGTATAAACTTTATGAGTTAGATGATCCGTAACGGTTCCATATACCACGAGTCACCGACTATACATACATACATACACACACACATATATATATACTGATTTATAGGCATACAATTCAACAAATCAAACAAATTTATTTTCAGAAATGATGTCGTCACAAAAGCATTAATTGACTTTGAACAATATGGAAAATCACCCAATTGCAAATGATGTTATTAATCAAAATGACAAGATGGAAGAAGTGGAATTGGATGAAATAACGATTGTTTGTGGAGTTGACCCAGAAATACATATTACTAATGAAAGCAGTTCTGAGAATGAAATCAATCTTTTGTCTGTGCAGAAGACAAACATTGATGATCCTCCATTATATGGTATTCCACCGTCACCAGAATTGTTTGGAAGCAATTTTTCACAATCCGAGCACACTTTGGCACTAAGTGCATCCTCAACAAGACATAATCTATTACATGTAGCATTGATGGATCTTTTAAGAATAATACTTATACGACAAAACGAATAGGTAAAACAAGTATCAAAGAATATTTTTAAAATGTGGCTTTGATAAAATTTACATCAGTTGTTGACTGTATTGTGATGTTTGTTAAATGATTTATTTAAATGAAATAAATACTTGTCAAACTCCTGGATGTTATGTCCTTATACAGATTCCAATATATGCAAGTACTTTGTTGCAAGTGACTTAAACGAGCAAACAAATGTTCTAGAAAGAAGAGCTATGTGGGACGTCAATGACATATCTAAAGGTACACGGTAACGTCAATGACATATCTAAAGGTACACGGTAACGTCAATGACATATCTAAAGGTACACGGTAACGTCAATGACATATCTAAAGGTACACGGTAACGTCAATGACATATCTAAAGGTACACGGTAACGTCAATGACATATCTAAAGGTACACGGTAACGTCAATGACATATCTAAAGGTACACGGATCACAGATACAATTAGTGATATTACCATTGGCTTGGGCTAGAGAGATGTTACAAAAGGAGGGGCAATTTTTGCTTGACAACTCAAATGTAACACTCTCTATGTTTACAGATGGTGTTCCTTTTTCTAGACCTCATGTGTATCAATATGGCTAGTATATATTTTATTCATGAATTTCCAGCTAAGGAAAGGTTTATAGAAAAGAGTATGCTGCTGTTGTGTTTATGGCAAGGTTGTTTATAGCCTAAGATGGATGTTGTTGCATCCCCTTGTCATAGATTTATTGCAACTGTTTAAAAAGTGGGTTTCTTTAAAGGTAGAAAACAGACCGTTTATTGTTAAAGCTATGCTAGTAGTAGCAACATAGGACTTGCAAAACCAGAGCATTTGTTACAAACATTACCCAACATAATATAGTATATAGTGGCATGTATTGTGAAGAACCTGGCATTGAAGTGGAAGGCGGATGAGGCATATTTAGGTATGATCCGCAGAAACGAGTACCTGCTCAACTTCGAAATGAAATGGACTTCAAGCAGCCGACTGCATCTCCAGCCCAAGAAAGAGGAACACGCCTTAAAGAGATTTATGTTCTTAGTGTACTTAGCTACCTACCATACATTTCATTGACTCGAAATATTGTCATAGACTTTGTTAGGCATTTCAAAGTTGCTTTAACATCTGTAGCTTGAACCTGAATACAAGACACAGCCATACTACATTGGGCAGCAAATTACAACTATTGACAGGCTACTGAAAACAGATACAACCACCATTTATTATATACAGAATGTCAAGAATCCTGTCGAACGCCTTCATGCATTGTAAGGCATCATTGATGAGAAATTAAGTTATTATATTCATTGACATGCCTATAGAATCAGTTACCAGCCTTGTACTTCAAACACTTCGGCTGCTTGGTGGAAGCAATATATATATATATATATATATATATATATATATATATATATATATATATATATATATATATATATATATATATATATATATATATATATATATTATTGGATGAAAATATTTCACAAACAGAACCTCAGAGAGCTCATATTCTGTACACATATTTTATTGGTCAAGCAAAGCAAATCGCCTTTATGATGAAAACTTACCCAGCTTGAAGATGCACAACTTACGCCACACAGTTGAATGTATTGAAATAGATGTGGTTTTCCCAAAGACATGAGCATGTTTTTCCTTTGAATCTTTCAATGGTGAAATCAATCAAGGAATGTATGGCACGGGTACTGTTTGCTATCAGATCTTTTGGGCTTTTCAAGACGAATAGCCCAAACAATGCAAAGCTCAAATGGCTATCACAGAAGGATTCTTCAAAGATGTTATGGAGGGCATGCTCGATAGTTCCTATAATAAAATGGCCACTAAGCTTATCAGTGTACAATTATATTGTTTGTCTTTAAAGTTAATCCGTATTGCCGGGGTGAGTAGGTCATTGTCTGTTAAACTAGCAAGAGAGAATATGCAGATTATTTCCTAGTATGGTGTTCTACTTCGTATGCTCCCTGAATTATTCTCGGTATGCGTATAGGGAGCATACAAATCAGTCAACCAGGTTAATTATTTTCGCACTAAGCCTACTTCCTGGCCTTAATCGATGGACCAGACATTAATGCGAGAACAGGCGGATACGACTGACCTATATGTAATCTTAGTAACGATTGTTCTGGTCAAAAACAAGCATAAAAGAAAAAGTAAAAAAGGGTTGTTGCTACCGGTAATGGATGCTACAGTTCATAAATTAGGCTTATGTACATGTCAAGAAATGCCGTTGTGCCTAAGTTATGGTCGCATATATTGTTTGTCTTTAGAGTTAATCCGTATTGCTGGGGTGAGTAAGGTCATTGTCTGTTAAACTAGCTAGAGAGAATTGTTTGCTGGATTTGATTAATAATGTTCAAGATTTGATGTATTAACTATGTGAAAACATAGAGAATAAGTTGCAATTTGTATGTCACCTGTGCTGTAACTGTTATGATATTTAGAAACAACACACGCTTTGAAGGATCAACAAAATTGTGAAACATTGATATCATAGTGGAAATAAAGACTACTATATTTGAAAATTAGGATCATTATTTAAAACAAAAAGAACTAAAAGCTAACCCATTGTTGATTTGCTGCCATGAAAAAGTCACAGGGTATGAAGTATTAGCTTTTGACAGGTGGAACTGTTTTCTGATAAATATGTGCTTGTGTGATGTTGACGTAAAGGTTCTTTAGTAGAATTCATTGCCATTTTAACATACATGCTTCAGTCATCCGGGGGTGGGGTGAAGGTAAAACAATTCTGATGGTTAGCTGATCCCTAGAAGAGGGCAGTTTTGCTATTCATATTACTAGCATGTTGTTTCTAAATATCATAACAGTTAGCATATTGTATCTCAGATATACATAAAAGTTACACGTATATGTAATATACTCCAATGTAGTAGTATCAGGAAACAAGAATTTCAGCTCATCTCCTATTTTTGCCCCTCCAAACAAATATAAACTATATCTTAAACTATACCCCACCCCTTTTTATACAAAAGTATTAGTAAGGTTTTTAGCTCACCCCCTCTTTGTTATTACAGTGTTAGATAATGTCATGTATATGATCGGTATCCAGGTAAGTTTAAAGAAGCTCCGTCATTATACTACAAAAGGTGATAGCCTATCCTGATTTCACACAACAATAGGTGCAGGTGTTTTGTATTGCTACACAACAACAGGTGCAGATGATCGGTGAATTATCCAGGTAAGCTTGCGAATACAGAGGTTGTGAACCAATGAAATCTCATAATATTCACACGTGATCGCCAGTGTATAAAAGACCTGTAGATTCTTAATTACGCAGTAGAGCCGACTTTTAACAGACAGAGCGGAAATTAGAACGTGAGAAAGGTAAGTGATATTATTTTATACCTCATGTTTCAATTGTTGATATTAGATTTTACTACTGTAGCTATTTGTCACTGTTAAATTTTTCAAACATTATTTCTTTAGTTTAGATAAAATTTCAGTCGGAAAAGATAAGATGTATCAGTTTAGCCTCTCTATATATTTTTACAGGTGACTGTTAGTCATCGGTTTACCTGGATTTTATATCGCAATTATGAATCAGTTTACAGGTAGTGAAACAAAGATGTTATTACCTCACACGTGATCACCTGTGTGTAGATTCTTATTACGCATTAGAGCGTGGCGATTTCAGTTAACATGTGCAGGGCGGAAATTAAACTACGCATTAGAAAAGAAAATGATAAAGGTAAGTGATATTATATCTTACGTTTAGATAAAATTTTACGTTACTCATATTTTTTTGATAACTTTTTTTTCATACTTGCTAACCCTCATTGGTAGAATGTCTGTTAACTTATTGTCTTTAATGCAAAATTCACGTATTAAATCATCCATATTATATTTTACTCCTCGTAGGTAAGACCGGATCTGATCAAGTAGTTTTTTGTAAGTTATAATAGATGTTAAACAGCTATGCTGTTTCAATAAAAGTTTAGGTTCTACTTTTTTTACACGCCGCTGTAAGGGAAACACCAACACCGGATATGATTAACAAAAACGGATTTAATGATGCCCCACTTGAAATTATACCAGAACTAGTCATTAACAACGGCAGATATGATATTACTCGAAGGATCTTGTTGTGGTATCTGTAACATTTTTTTACACACCAAAGTTTTTTGTGATAATATTTGTAGTATTGTAATAGTGCGTCCACATCTTGTACTGGAATATCTTTTGAAATATGGTTGAAATCAACTATATTTCTTTTCATTATAATATTTGTTTACATAATCCACAGGCTTGGTTATTATAATTCAGCTATAAATTCCATACACCAATTATAAGAGTCATTTGTTAAAGTTTCATTAGTTGGTTTAAGTATAAATTCTTCCTCAGAATTTTTGTTCATTATTACAGATAATACTCCGGACGATCCATCATTTGAATTTTTGTTTATTTCTATTATAGTTAATGTTCTAGATGATTCATCAATTGAATGATGCCATGATTTGATAGATATTTTAAACTTTGCAATGCAAAGCACTGACAATCTATACACATCGGTAACCTCTGCAGTGTATTTGATAGAATTATTTTGCTGCGTCCATTCACCAGACCCAGAAGAAACAGTATACACAATATTTTTAATCTGTTTGTGAGGAATTTTAATCATACTCGTTTTTTGAGTAATATCAGGAATTCCACTAATAATATCATTGAGTTTTGTGTCTTGTTTTTGCGAAAATTTATAAACGTATTCACGTGACCAGTAAATTCATTTTTGAGCGCTGTTATTTCATTACTGATCGGAATGTCCTGATCATCGACGTATTTCTTAGTGGCAGCGTCACCGTCCTCATTTGGATATCCAAGATATGTAATCTTGTTTTATTTCTTAACAATATTCCCACTAAATAAATCATCAGCTTTTTTAACAAAATCATTAACTGACCTACCAGAATCTTGTATTTTATCTCGATTGTTAAAAGTCACGATATTATTAGCAACCGCAGCAGGATTTCGTACAAGTATATCTGACAGTTGTACATTACTTGTCTTTAATTGTCCTTCTTTGTCCTGGAAAATGACTACTTCATTTTGATCTACACTGGTAAAATTTAGTAAATTATTGATTTCATTTTTGAGCTGATCAAGAGTTGCATATTTGGATAAATCACCTTGATAACCTTCTGTGGATAAATCTCCTGACAGTGTTCTAAATTTTGTATAGTAACTCATTATTTACTGTCCTACATAAAATTATCAACACTAGTTTAATATTATACAAATGGCAAAATCGTCGATATTAAACTTTGATGCAGAGAAGCTGGTGAAGCATGAACATAACAATGAACTTCCTGATTGTCATTATCTTATTGTTGGGCGAACTGGATCGGGGAAAACAAATTTGCTTATGAACTTGCTTCTTGGTAATAATTTTAACTACGATAGAGTTTATATTTACACAATCAATCCACAGTAGGATAAGTACGAGTTATTAAGCGAGTATAATAACAAGCTTCGTGATGATCTTAAAGCTGGTGAAGATTTTTTTATAATTAGGCAGCCAGAAGATCTTATTCCAGTTAATCAACTTGATGCAAATGAACACAAGATAGTAGTTTTTGACCATATTCCAATAAATAACATGGAGATGAACAAAATAAGATCGTATTTTTCACTGTTACGTAATAAACAGTGTAATTATGTTTGTCTTGCTCAAGGTTTTTATAATGTTGATAGATTTATTATGCGAAATACTGGTTGTTTTATATTATTTCCAGCACTGGACAATGTTGATGTTAGAAATATTGCAAGCGAGCAATGCGGTAACGTGAAAAAGATAAGTTTATTGAACTTTATCGTGATTCGACAAAGAATAAATACAACATTTTCTTGTTTGATAAACTTACACATGATCCAACTCAAATGTTTCGCTGTTGTATTGACACTTACTTACAGTAAGGGTTTCAATTTTATAAAAATTATAATAATAATGGACAAACGAGCAAGATACAGAAAAAATATAGAAGATCTAAAAATACTTGCTCAATCTCAGGCATTACTTAGGCAAAAGTTACAACAAGCACGACGTGGACAAGTGACTGCTACAGAAGCAGCAGCTACAATTTTCAAACCAGTTACTGAAGCACTATTACGTAAACAACCTGAAACTAAACCACTATCAGAAGAAGAACTTAAGCAACTGCAAGAAAAAGGTTTGGTTGGAATTGTTAAAGAACAGCAGGAAGCAGCTGCTGCAAAATTTTTTACTAGATCTGAAGAAGAAAAAAGAAAATTAACTGAGGCACTTACAGCAAATATAGCTGATCCCTATGCTAGACAAGCTGAAACAGATCGTTTGATAAATAATCCGCTGCAACTTGAGCGAAGATTAGCAGAGTTAACAACGCAAGGAATAACACATATTATAAAAATTTATCAGGAGAAATAAAAAATATCAAAGAGGAGCAACAAAGAGTTGGTGATCTTACGGTAAGGTTTATGGAGGTTGGAGATCAAAGACTTCATTTTATAAGAAGAGCAAATAATACAATAGATCCTAAAGAGTATGATGATTTTTTTAAAGAAAGAAAATATAAAAGATATTGATAATATAAGCAAGTGCACTGATGCAGAATATCAAGAATCAATCAATAGATTATATGAAATATTAAGAGACGGAGCTGCTGCTAAAGATGAATTAAACACGGTTACAGAAATTGATGATATGAATAGGATGAGACATACTACTATTGCTTTCATGTTTACAAAAAAAACAGGAGAAAATAGCAAAACCTTTAAAGGGTGGAGTTTTAAAAGAAAATTTGATACACTCGATAAAACTCGTGTCGAAAAAAGTAGAGAAGTAAAAACAGAAACTGGTGCAAACATATTTACATCAACTACTGAAATGATAGGTAGATTAATGTTATTATTATCATCAAAATAAGCTGAAAATGATAGTGTTAAACTTGATAATGAAATCATTGACAAACTTGACCATCTAATATCGAGCGAATTATTAATATCTGACGAATATGAAACTTTACACCGCGACTTAATTTTGTAAAATGATCTAATATAAAAGGAATGCAAACAACATTATTGCTAAACTCTAGTGAGTCTGCGAAAGATAGCGCACATTTTTCAGTAAATTATATTCCGCTTATCCAACTAGATCCTGCAAAACAATATGAGATTGGATTAATCTCTTGTACTTGCTGGAATGCTATGCCTAACGTAAAAACTGATGTTAACGATGAAATGTGGTTTACTACGTTTACAAGTTCTTCAATATCTACCACAAAAAAAATAAAAATTCCACAAGGAGCCTATAATATTACTGAACTTAACAGGGCAATCAAAGAGCTCGTAACAGAAGTTGGCAGTGTGGCTGAAAATTTTGAGTTGTCAGCGAATTATAACACATTGCGAGCTAGGATAACTTTGAACAATATGTTAATCAGTCTTGAACCAAGAGAAAGAAGTATTGCACAACTGTTAGGATTTACTGAAAAAACTTACAATGCACTTGATCAGGCTATTACGTATCACAGTGAACTGCCAGTAAACATCACAGAAGTAAATACAATATTAGTAAATTGATCTATTGCTTCTGGCTCTTAAGCATCAAAAGGCAGCAAAGGTCAAACGATTTACAGTTTCTCACCCGAAGTTCCGCCAGGTTCTCTCATGCAAATAACTCCACGACATATTATCTATTATCCTCTAAACGTTGAAGATCAAATATCAAGTATAATAATGCAGTTGACAGATCAATCTGGGGAACAGATACGTGTTAATAATGAAGTTGTAACTTATTATTTACATGTACACGAGCAAAAGTAAAAATTATGCAACATCAAATATAATGAAACAAAGAAAAAAAATTATCGAAGAAAAATAATAGGAGGATTTTTTGGCAATATATTTACTAAAGTTATTGAAAATATTCCGGGTATAGCGCGTAAAGTTGCACCAATTGCTATTGGCGCGGGTAAAGCTTTTGCAACTGGGGCTGCATCTGCCGCTGAGACTGCAGTGAGACAAAAAATAGCTGATAAAAGGAGATCCACCGACTACATCCAAATAAAACAAGCTATCTCAGAAATCGCTCCAACAAAAGAAACTCAGCGAGCTATGATAACAACAACAAAAACTATTATCACCAAAGGCCGAGTAGATCATATAAAAGTTAATATGTAAAGTAACAGTACCGCAATACAATTTTATATAATCTAATAAATAAAATGTCTGATAAAAACTATCTCTAGTTAACAGAAACTCATGACATCGACAACGCTGTGACAGAATGTGAGTATGTTGAGTATCTTGATGAAAACTCTAACGAACCAAATAAAGCTGGTATTAGAACCTTTAACACCAGAGACGAAGACATATTTCTACTGCCACCTAAGCCTGTTAGAAGTTCGTGGTCAGATTATGACAGTAGCCAATCCACCTGCTGCAATTGCTGTTGGAGCAGAAGTAGCTCTTATAAATAACGGTTGGAGTTTATTCAAAAGTGCTAGATATCAACTGGCCAATCAAACTATAGAAGATATTTCAGGTCATCTACAAGTTGCAAGTACAATTTTAAATATTATTTCGTTTTCAGATGATTACTCGAGATCAACTGCAACCAACATGATGTGGTTTAAAGATACTGGACTGGGAATAGCTGAATCAACCGAATTTTTGAAGAGAGGCGCTATAGTACATGGAGCTGATGCTGATGCAAATACTGGAATTGTTAGAAATTTTCTCATTGCTAATGCTGCTGCTCTAGATATTGCTGCACCTGCGGAATTGGCTAATGCAGATGCTACAAGAGTTTCCCTTACGGCAGCTTTTAATAATCTTAATATAACACCACCAGCTGCAGATGCAAACGATACCGCAATGTTAAATTTGCTTCTTAACACACTTGACGTGAGAAATCCACGTTATAAAGAAGGTTTTGCTAGGCGAAGAGAATATGCATCAGGATCACGTCAAATTACAATGATGCTTCCGCTAAGTATGATTTTCTCCTTTTTTCGCGATCATGATAAAGTATTTCGCGGAGTAAAACATACGCTTATTTTAGATCGAGCAGAACGAAACGATCGCTTGTTTAGATCTGGAGGGGCTGATGTACAGTTTATCATAAACAAACTTGCTCAGTGGATGCCATGTATAAAACCGTCGATCACTAAAATGTGAAGCGAACAACTGCCGAGACAAATATTTGTCGTATTTCAACAACACGCCCGACGAGGCATCCAACAACAAAATAATGCAATATTTGACCACGCTGATGTCAGACGAATATACGCTAGATTAAATTCAAAGCAATATCCAGATCGAGCTATAGAGTGCAATTTTTCAGATGATGCTAATAAAAATATTTCTCGACCGTACATGTATCTGCTTGACGCAATACAAAAATATCAAGATGTTGAAGATGGAACTCAGATATCAGCAGAGGAATTTCGTACACTTTATCCCATATTTCATTTTAATGTTAGTAAACATAACGAGCGAATTGTAGACAGCACAGAGGATATTGAAATTACCTGGACACTTGGGGCGGATCAGTAGCGTCGTTATACGTATACGCATTAGTGATTAGTGATAGATTTGTCACGGTAGATTCAATTGGAGGTAAAATGACAGTTCAAGTTTAATCTACAGTTGTTATATAAAATGGCAAAATATATTGTAAAAGAAGTATATTTGACCGATGGTCAAGTTAAAAAATTAGTAGCTGCTCTTGCAAAGCTAGAACAGGTATCATTAAAAATTAATCCTAATATTTCTGATGATGTTTTAACAAAATTAATGATAACAAAAAAAATCAAGTAAGAAGTATGATCGTAAAAAAACTTTTATTTTAAATTTGAGTGCTACACAAATGACAGTGATGGCAAACAATATTGTCGTCAAAGGTGGTTTTCTTGGTCCGGCATTATCAGTATTAGCTAGTACAAAAATACCTAAAGTTTTGCCGGTGTTGGAAACATTAGGACTAGCAGCAATGTCAGGAGCGGTCTCTGGCGCAACGAAGAAAGCTGTTGAGGGTAATGGTATCATTCGTGGAAGTGGAATAAAATTTTTTTTTAAATTTTATGTAAATGATATATTATAATGCCACAACGGAAAAAAGATCGCCAACAACAAAATCGCCAGAAAAAAGAAAACAAACAAAAAGAAAACAACAAAATCGCCAACAACAAAATGCAAATGCATATGCAATCAAATAAAACAAGGAGGAATTATTCCGTTCGCTCCACTTTTGGCGGGACTAGCGGGAAGTCTGCTGCCAAATCTTTTAGGAATCGGACGTGGCCTAACATTACCAGGAACACGACCACCCCGCTGAGTAATTTTGATATAATCGATAAGATAAAAGCAGTTCCTGTATTTCTCGGAGTTTATTCTAAAGATGAACTCGCAGCAATAAAATCGCCGTCAGCTGTAAATTCGTGTGTGATAAATTTGCAAGATTTCAATGACGGATCCTGTACACATTGGGTAGCAGTTTATAATGATAACTATTTCGACTCGTTTCAACTTCCTCCAAGCGATGTAATAAAAAAGTATATGAACAAAAAATATAAAAAGGTATATTATTCGTCAAATCAACTCCAACCTGTTGGAACGTCTGCTTGGGGATATTATTATATTATGTTTATCCGACAGATGAGCAGAAATCTCAATTTTTTAAAATTTATTTTACAGTTTGATAGACATCCTTCTCACTCTAATGATGAGATTGCAATTAATTTTACAAAACTTACAAATATAATAATGTCAAAATTGTGTCTTAAGTGTAGAACTAAAACAGAAAATATTAATTAAACAACAGAAAAAACAAAAAACAACAGGATGATATTAAAAAGTTTTTGTGCAATCTGTGGAAAAAGAAAAAATATGTTTTTAAATAAAACGTCCCCAGCGACAGTGTCGATAGGATCTGATTATCCTGATATCGTCAGGGAAGTTATTTTAGTAGACGACTAAAAATGTAGAATGATATGCAACTGTGATTCTGACAGAGATTTGTGTCTTGAGCAAAATAAAATTGTCGCATACTGTCAGTGTTGTAACAACAGAGAAATAATAGATACAGGTATAGATATACACAAAATTATTGGAAAATTACCAAAACCAAAAGTCGGTTGGACTTTGTCAGGTCATCGGTATACAGGACCTTATAATCCGCTAGATCAACAACTAGATGAAATCGACAATCCATTGCCAAGACAAGAGCCTTACAATCAAGTGGATGCAATAGCGATGCGTCATGATATCTGTTATCGTGATCCTGAAAACTCGAAAGCAGATTGTGATAAAGTAATGTTAGACGAATTACGTGATATGGAGCCAACAAATCTACGAGAACGTTTTGATAGAAGATTTTTTTTTTCATTGAATGATTGGAACAAAACATAAATTAGGACTTGGAAAAAGTATACGATGATCTTGCAGTCGAACTACACAGACGTAGAAAAGGTTCCCACGACGTAAAGTTGTCGCAATCGCTGTAGATGATATCTGGGCAATAGATTTGGTGGATGTATTTAATCTGGCACAGTTTAATGTTGGCGCTGATGGTGCTCCAAAAAGGTATTTGTTTAACGTTATAGACGTTTTTAGTAAATAAGCTTTCAGTGTACCTGTTTCGGATAAGACAGGGACTTCAATGACTGATGCGCTCAAACAAATAATAACAAGTACAGAACGAAAACCAAATAAAATCTGGACTGATCACAGATCCGATTTTTTAACAAAAAGTTTGAGCAGTTTCTAGAACAAAATAATATAAAAATATGTTACAGGAAACGAACGTAAACACGTTGTTGTCGAAAGATTTAGTCGCACTCTAAACGAAAAAATACACAAAACATATGACAGCTAAAAACACCAACAGATACATCGATGACCTTTCTCAAATCGTAGGTGAATATAATAACACGAAACACCGACCCATCAAAATGTCACCTAATAATGCTATTAAAAATCCAATATTAGCAAATGAAAACATGTACCGCTGACATAAATTTAAGGTTGGTGATAAAGTTAGAATTTCTTTGACGAAAAAGTTATTTGCAAAAGGAATTTACTCCGAACTGGAGCGAAGAAATATTTGTGGTTGATAAAGTTCTTTTGACAATACCTGTAACATACGCGTTAAAAGATCTGGCAGGGGAACCTATCATAGGTAGTTTTTACGAACAAGAACTACAGAAAACTGAGCAGGATGTTTTCGTTATTGAAAAAGTAATTAGGAAAAAAGGAGATAAACGTTTAGTCAAATGGCGTGGGTATAGCGATAAATTTAACAGTTGGATCCCTACCAAATAAATTATGATATAATGCTATTACAAATTTCCTCATACTTTTGTTCGACAGATTTACATTTTACTGGTTTGCATAACGATATTAGATATTGTCTGCGATCGTCAGAGATCGTCATTAAATTAAAAATCTTGACAAATATGAAATCCAATTTGATATTTTTTCTGTCGGCCTGGAATATTGATCTTTAAGAAAGGTCTGATTAGCTGCCAAAATATTTGCTGTTCGGCAACGGTAAAATTAAATTTCATTATTGTTTTAGCAATGTGATACTTGGCATTATATCGTTCAGTTGTTGGTCTGCTGTAATTAGATCTGTCAGCAACAGTGACTATTTCACCATCATCATCAGATTCGTTGTTATACAAAATATCATCTTCACAATAACCAACAGATTTGTCTACAAAATCTTTGGAAAATGTAATACTATGCGTGACCTTATTGCTGGCGACCTTATCACTAGTATCTTCGTATAGTTGAGCGAGTCGTTTCATCAAGTTCATGATTATAATATATTTTTATCTAATTTGTTATTATAAGATGACTGACGAGATAAAATGTCACCAAAAAGTTAATATAGTAAATTACAAAGAGCTAGCCGAAGCGGTAAGAAAATGTTTGTCGGGTCTTAGTGCATATTATGTTGATGTTATTGTAATGCAAGGTGATTCTCATAAAATATTACTAACAGAAGCAAAAAAAAAATAAAATTAATGAAAGTGCAGTAACGACGCTAAAATTTGATCATAATGATGTTATAGCATTTGCTCATCATTGTTTGACTAAAACCGAATTACAAAATATTTTTAATCATATCTAAAAACAATCCTAGCATTGTATTTACTTGAAAAGGTTGATTTTATTGCGGAATTTATCTTATAATATTTAATCGCAGCTGTAATCGATTTGAATTTCATCTCCTCGTCCGTTTTGAGGTTTATCGAAATAACAGGTTTTTCTGGACATCTAAAACTACTACCTTTACCACCTCGTCCTTTTCTTACATTTCTGCTGGGTCACTAGCTCCAGATTTTCCAATCGATTGTCATTCTTTAAGTTATTGATGTGAATAATAACCAAACCTTTGGGTATAGATCCGTTAAACACCTCATAAACAAACCTATGCGATTTATAATTAACAAAATCTGTTAGTGTTCCTCTAACATCTACTTGAGGATATCCCATATTATCTATAGAACCAATAACTTTTTTAGTCTTTTTGCTTCTAATAATACCATGATCGTTCGCCTCGTATAAATCAAAGACTGGGTGCGGCTGAAACTCGTTTTGTAAAGATAAGTTTTCAATATTGTCATCAATGACTGCACTGGTCACATGATATACACGCTGTCCCTTTGAAATGTCATCGCAGAACAACGTGTAAATAAAATCTTTTCTAAGCATTGAAATCCTCTTACACTAAACTGATAACCCGCTGGCGTTAATTTGCCAACAGATATTCTAGTTTTGATGTTAATGACTGAACCTAATGCATTTCTAGCGTATAAGTTGTACTTTGGGTGAACGTGATATACCTCTTGCTCACGTGCACTTGTCAGATTTGCTGTCATTATACCATAGTAAATTTTGTTATCTCTAATTGTTTTTCAACCCTAGCGCATGCGCAGTGTGCAGTAAATTATCAATTAGATATTAGACTATAGTATAGCAATGTCAAAATTGTGTGATATAGCCAAGAGAAGCCTTATGGGAGAACCTAAAAAAATAGCGACTGCTTTTGCAGGTTTTGACAACAGTTTTCGGTTTGATAAACAAATCGTGCTAGTAAATTTTACTGCAACAAATCTTTACCACTTGCTACAGACAACTGTAAAACGTGAGCTCGAAAAACACAAAAGTATAAGATTATTAGTGCAATATCATGCTATATTTTCAAAGCTACTTGTAACGAAAGAATCAACTGACAAGGAAATTGCAGACCCTTATATGAACGCAAAATCAAAACGTGTTTTGCTTGGGACTGATCTTTTATCACTATCTGATGAAATACACCAAGAAATTTGGAACAAAAATAGAGGAATTCATCGAATTATGTTCGGGTTGGAAGTTTGAAACGATCAAAGAAATATTGTTTCACACGATGAAATATGACGCATTACGCGGTAGTTCCTACATCGACCTGCCACCTAGAAAGAAAAATAAAAGATGTTGAATAAACATAAAAAAACGTAGATAACAAATGTTTCCAATGGGCTGTTCTTTCCGCATTATTTCCAGCAGAAAATAAAAACGCTACTCGTGTTGAGAAGGATATTAGTCATGTATCAAGATTAAGTTTTAAAGATATTAACTTTCCAGTGGCATAAAATCAAAAACCAAAATTTGAAAAGCAAAACAATGTTTCAATTAACATTTTCGGACTAGATGAAAAGGAGGACGTATATCCGAGATATATTTCAGAAAAAGTTTCACAATCGACTATAAAATTACTGTTTTATAAAAATCATTACGTTTGGATTAAAAACGTTAACGGACTAGTTGGTAAACAGTATAATAAGAATAAGAATTAAAAGTTCTTTTGTTACCGCTGCTTGCATGGCTGTACAACCAATGAAACATTACAAAATCATTTGCAGTACTGTAGTGATGTACAAAGAATGACAATGCCATCTAAAACAGATAGTGTATTACAGTTTGTACATCATAATCACAAACTAAAAATTCCTTTCGTCATATACGCTGTTTTGAGTGTTTACTTCAACCTGTACTTGGCGTAGAAAATAATCCTAATCAATCGAGTACAAGAAAAATTTAAAATCATGTTCCCTGTGGAGTAGTTTGTTGTACTGATTCCAGATTATCTAAACCAATCAAATTATATCGTGGTAAAATCTAGCTGTCTGGCTTCTCAAGCAGTTGATTAACGAAGTTGATAATATTACTTATCGTTTGAAAGGAGTAACGCCAATGATTAAATTAACACCTCAACAAGAATCCGATAACGAGCAAGCAGAAATTTGTTATATTTGTGAAAAAGCTTTTGACCCTGACAATGTCAGGACTGACAAAAAAGTACATGACCATTGCCATTTGACCGGACAGTACCGTGGAGCGGCTCATGATCAGTGTAATTTAAAATTTCATGCTCCAGATTTTATTCCGGTTATTCTTCACAATTTTCGAGGATATGATAGTCACATTATAGTAGAAGCTTTTGGTGATCCTGACATAAAAGCTCGTCTAAAACTCGATAACGTCATCAAATGCATTCCAAATAATTTTGAAAAGTATATTTCAGTTACGCTAGGTAAATTGCGTTTCATTGACAGCATGCAATTTATGCCAGCATCGTTAGATGAGCTAGTGAAAGATTATAGTAAATTTGATAACCTAAGAGACTGTTTTGGAGATAAATTTAATCTACTAGCTAAAAAAGGGGTATTACCGTACGAATATCTCAACGATTGGAGTAAATTTGATGAAACATCTTTACCTGACAAAGACAAATTTTACTCGCAACTTAAAAATGAAAATATCACCGCTGATGAGTACAAGTATGCACAAGATATCTGGAAAGAGTTTGTGAGACGTTTGGTGATTATCATGATTTGCATTTGGAAACTGACGTGTTATTATTAGCAGATGTTTATGAAAGTTTTCGTGAAGTGAGTTATAATAATTACGGACTAGATCCTTGCTGGTATTATTCTTCCCCTGGGCTGTCATGGGATGCTCTGCTAAAGTTTAGTAAGGTAAGGTTAGAAATACTGACTGTCGTTGATATGTTCAATTTTATTGATAAAGGTATCAGAGGCGGTATTAGCGTGATAACAAAAATATATGCTGAAGCAAACAACAAATAGTTGAAAGAGTATAATCCTGAGCTCCTTCGAAGTATATAATTTATATAGATTGCAATAATCTTTACGATGGTTCAATGATAGAACCAATGCCTCCTGGTGGATTTCATTGGATCACGGCTGATCGATTTCTATCTGAAACAGAAAAAAAAGATACCCGAAGATGTTTCATTTTATGTTGAAGTTGATCTTGATTATCCAACTTGGCTACACAAATTAAATAACGATTATCCTTTCTGCGCGGAATTGATGGTTATAGATTATAGTTTGTTATCAGACGAACAACAAGCGTTAGCATCACCAAGGCAACAATCCATGGTCAAGAAACTAGTACCAAATTTGCTTAATTAACGTCATTATGTTTTGCATTACAAAGTTTTAAAACAAGCAGTCGATGCTGGTCTTGTGTTGAGAAAAGTTCATCGTGTACTAAAATTTAATCAGTCGCCGTGGATGAGAGGTTACATTAACTCAAACACTTTAAGAAGGGCTCCAGCAAAAACACATTTTGAGAAAAACTTCTTCAAACTGATGAACAATTCCGTTTTTGGTAAGATGATGGAAAATATTAGGAAACGCATAAATATCGAAAAAGTTAATGATATCAATCGCAGGAACAAACTTGTGTCAGACGATGATTTTGTGAGCATGAAAATTTTTAATGAGAATCTTGTTGCGATACAAAGAAGAAAAACAAATCTAAAACTAAACAAGCCGATCTATGTTGGAGCTTCAGTGTTAGATTTATCAAAAGTGGCTGATGTACGATTTTCATTATAATTTTGCTAAAGTTCATTGGCCGGCCAGTAGATTATTGTTTACTGATACTGATTCACTCGTATATGAAATCGAATGCGAGGATATCTATCTGGACATGTAAAATAATCGACATCTGCTTGATCTTTCTGATTACCCACGTGACTGTAAATTTCATGACGACACAAATAAAAAGTTATTGGTAAGTTCAAAGATGAAATGAACTCGAGCGCTATCAAATACTTTATCGGATTACGCAGCTAAATGTATGCCGTATTGTTAGACAATAATAAAAAAACAAAAAAGCAAAAGGTCTGCCTCGTGATTTTGTTAAAAAGTTTATGAAATTTGATGACTACAAGTACGCGCTTGATGGCGGTGTTAAAGCTATGGCAATTCAGACAAATCATCATAAGCTTGAAACAGATGTCATTATCAAACGTGGATTGTATAATTTTGATGACAAACGTTATTGCGAAAATGAGGTAGATACACTTGCCCCTGGGTATTGTCATTGTGACTAAAATTTTATCTAAACTTATAAAATAATGTTTGAAAATTTAACAATGACAAATAGCTACAGTAGTAAAATTAAATATCTAATGATGAACGGTAAACAATTGACAGTTGAATTTAATAATGAAACATCAAGTACATGTTTTAGTGTTACACGTGACAAGCTAAAACTTTCACTCATCAGATCTGATAACAGCGAGTATTTCAATTATCTCGAGCAATTGTATCAAAAGTTACAAGCAGAATTTAAAAACTTTCACAGTCCGATTAGCCAACAAAATTATACTAAACTCACAGTTGATCTCGATCGGTCAAAGGTATATTTTATCGACAAAATATATCCTATGAACAAACCACAAATAAAAGATTTGTTTGAGTCCCGTCGCTATGTGAACGATAAAGTAAAATTTAGTCTCTACAATCGTGATAATGAAGTATTTTTAATATCAACAGTTGAAACATTAATCATTGGTAATGAGGTATAAAATAGTATCACTTACCTTTCTCACGTTCTAATTTCCGCTCTGTCTGTTGAAAGCCGGCTCTACTGCGTAATTAAGAATCTATGGGTCTTTTATACACTGGCGATCACGTGTGAATATTATGAGATTTCATTGGTCCACAACCTCTTTATGACGCGAGCTTACCTGGATGATTCACCGGTCACCTGCACCTGTTGTTTTGTAACAATACAAAACACCTGCACCTATTGTTGTGTGAAATCAGGATAGGCTATCACCTTTTGTAGTATAATGACGGAGCTTCTGTAAGCTTACCTGATACCAATCATATACATGACATTATCTAACACTGTAATAACAGAGAGAGGGTGGTGAGCTAAAACTCTTACCAATAAATTTGTAAAATCGGGGTGGGGTATAGTTTAGGATATAGTTTGTATTTGTTTGGAGGAGTATAAATAGGGGATGAGCTGAAACCCTTGTTTCCTTATACTACTAATGTCGATTCCCATTGGCATGTTCTTAGTGGCAATCTTCAGGCAAAATATAATTTGAGCAAACCACACATTCCCTTTCCCTAACAACGTATCCTGTCCTCCTTGTGGCTAAATCAAACTTAAGACTTGCAAACTCCCTAGATGAATGGAGTCAAATTTGTATGGCCAGTCTCTTGACTTTCTGAGCACAGAAGAAATATGGATGCCACCAAAGTTAATGCCACAAGCAATGCCAGCTTTAAAGATATTCAAGATTTCGTTTCAATCAGCATAAAATATTTCAGTGTGTTTCATAGAGCAGTGTCACCCTTCATGCAAGAAACTGCTATTTAATGCGAATAAGTAATGTCGAACACAATCACAGCACAGGTGACATACAAATTGCAACTTATTCTCTATGTTTGCACATAGTTAATACGATATAAAAATATGTTAAAGGATGTTGGAAACTCGCATTTCTATAGACTTAAAACAATGGTCTCCATGATATTGTCAAGAGTGTGCGTCTTTAGATTGTATTGTTAGTTCAGACAAGATTTGTGAGTTTGTCTTTGTTGTCCATGAGGTAAGATTGTCCACGGTCTTTTTTATTTGATATTTTACATAAAATTTGATTATATAGCTGTTTCTAAAATTATCAAATAGATATGTCTCCATATATAATTTATACAAATCAGTTGATTTTAAAGAAATATAGGATTTATTGAATTGGGCTGAATATATATATATATATATATATATATATATATATATATATATATATATATATATATATATATATATATATATATATAGTTATTCTTGAATTGCTGAGACTTGCTCACGCGTATCTACGCGATATTTAGCCACAGACACAGGAGTTGACAACGCACGTTGAAATCGCCAGTCAGTTCGTCCATTTGACAAAGAAAAGAAACTTGTTCAGGGCAATGTCGCTAAGGCGCGACAAAAGGATTAATTCCATTTTTCTCATAGATGCTTTGGTCTAAGGCAACATTCCATGTCAGGAGATCGGCGCTGAAGAGTCGCATCTAGCAGTGAACACCACATGAAAATCAGCATGTCCTATCGACTGTACAGTTAGAAAACCAGCAAAGTGAGGAGTAAGGTTAGTGCATTGTCGGGATGGTGGAAAAATGGCCTAATTGCCATTCTGTCCCAAATTATAACAGATAGGCCTCAATGAGAGATAGCTAACAGTGAAAAACGCATGCAAATCGTCCTGTGCGTTTGTACGTATGACCAAGAGCAGCAAAAGTTGGAGACTTAAATGACATTTTCTCCCAACCTACAACACCTATATTGCAGTACGACGTACCAACCGACACATTGGCCTGGATGGGAGTGAAAACCATATATTGGAAGGACAATGGCCTGAGATCGCAGACAAGAGGTGAATTTTTCCCCTGGCCAAATGGATGGAGCGAATCGCAATTGTAATATACCAGTAGATCGGGCTTGCTGAGATGCGTCTGGGAAAATACCTTAATTACATTCGTCCAGTCCGTTCATCCGTAATCTGAAGAATAGCATCTTTTTGACCCCTTTCGAATGTTTAAGTCGAAATGTCGATTAAAAAAAAAGTTTTCTTTCCAACGGCTGTACATAACTTCATGTTCCATATGCCAAAAGATCGGCATGAATAAGACGCGTCTGCTAGTGGAAACTGCGTTCTATTGGCTCCGTCCGTTCGTCCATGAGCTCCAAAGAAATCATTTTCAGCCGTGTTGGCTCACACCGGCGTGCATTTAGCACTTTTCTCCAAAACTATTGCACCCTTTCTACAATACGAGATACTGATAGACAGGACTTTACAAGGCACGTCCGACAGTGTTTACCTCTGTGGGACGAGGAAAAGTATTTTTTCCGGTGCAAGGCGTGACAAAAGGATTAATTCCAGTTTTCTCGTAGACGCTTTGGTCTAAAGTAACATGACGTATGTCAGGAGATCAGTGTCGAAGACTCTCATCTAGCAGTAAAAACCTCATGAAAATCGTCATATCCGATCGTCCGTACGATGAAAAGAAAACAGCATTGTTAGCAGTAGGGTTAAGGTTGCGGATGACTTTGAAAATCCTGCGAACGCCTTGGGCGACAGAGACGAGTATGGTATCGGCCGACGGCGCTCGTGTAGGTGTGTGATATGCAATATATAATTACTTATGTGTTATTGTTTAAATTCATTTTTATTTAATTTTATTTCTTTGAAAGTAATTGTAATGAAAAATCTACCCACTGGGTTTCATTTTCGGATAAAGGAGTTCTTTTTTTTTAGATTGAATTTATATTATATTATATTATATTATATGCTAGGTGCTCTTTCTCATGGCTGTCGGTGTCATCGTCGGGGAGAGGTATAACAACCACAATTTGTAAAAACAAAGTGTAGCTGGCTAACATGATAGCCAATTGTGACATGTCTAATGGTATTTTTTCTAATATTAATCCAAATACGTCCAATTCGTTTTTTAAAAAACATTTTTATATATCGGATTTTTCTCAAAGTGCGCGTAATTTGTGTACAGTATGTGGTGCTCTAAAGTCTTCTTCCGTCTTGGTGTGTGGGGAGGTCTTCTCCCATGGCTGTTATGAGCAGGAATTCTAATACTTTAATAATATTCTATATTCACAAAATCAAACCACGAAATTTTAATACATCAGTGAAGCACTGAAATGATCTGACGTCATTGTCAGCCATCTTGGAACGTCGTCGGGATTCGAAATTGTATTCATTTTGGAAAATAAATGATAGGACTTACATATTTTTTTTATTCGAGGATGAATTTTTGGACTATAATCAAATCTGTGAGTCCTTTTTCATACTTGTACTGTGTTTTCTTGAAAAAATAAATTTTCTTGTTCATGTATGCTAAGCTTGTTGCCTTCACTTTTTCTTTTGTTACTTTTCAACTAGACTAAATATAACAGTATTTATATTTCACATAAATATGTGTACAATTATGTATCTGTAAGGAAATAAATATATTAATCAAATGCTATGTTATAATGACAAAGAACAGAATAAGAAAGGGTAAAATGAATTTTAAATAAAAAAGAGTTTGATATAATTAAATGTCCTAAAACAACCGATAGACTTATACATGTTGGATATAGGTACAGAGATACATATATAAATATATACATACATTAATATATATATATATATATATATATATATATATATATATATATATATATATATATATATATATATATATATATATATATATATATATATTGTATTTGTCAATATAAAACTATATTGGTATGGTATTAGAGAAATTAATACTGTATTGGTATTGGTATTGGATTTCATAATGCCAAAGTAAGATTATACTGGCATGAAAATTTAGGATGTATTCGCAATGTGTTTGACAATCTAAAAGCATAATTGTATAGTTTTTGACAATACAGAAAAAAAACTGTCTTGTTAGGTATATTTAATTTAATTACAGATTACAATAGACGTCATCGTATTCCGTATTCAGTATAGAACTCAGATTCAATCAGGACTTTTTAATACTAGGATTTCTAAATTTTAATTATTGGAATATTTTGGATTTGATTCGTAAGACCGTAAGGTTTTTTTTCTTAATTTTTCACTTTGTATTCTAGGGAAATAAATTACTTGGAAGAAAACAAGATCAAGCAAAGGATTTTTAAAACATATCTACATTTTCAAAAAAGGTGACATAGTGTCTGCACTGATTGCATCTGTTGTCTTAGATTGATAGCAGTTATCAAACCATTTGTAGCTAGATTTAAAGTAAATCAATGATAACTGGATTTAATGCAACTACGTAAATTAAATACTGGACGTAATGTTAATCAGTGATAACCGGATTTAATCCAAATCAACGATAATAGGATTTAATGCAAATGAATGATAGCTGGATTTAATGCAAATCATAGAATGGATTAAGGTAGTGGGAGGATAGTTTCATAAATTGGTCCCTGCAAAATAGCTGAGCTTTAAAGCAACGTTGTTACTTTTTCAGCGTTTGTTGTTTAATAATTCAAGATATATAATAATATGGAAATATTTGCGCATTAGGCGTTTCATGCTTAATTCGTTCTGGTAATTGATGTAAGGCATGCACACTTCTCATAGTTACTTTGCAGTATGTAGACCTCGAAATACAAATATTTGATTAGAAAGAATAGCTAGCCACGTATAGCAGTAAGCACTCGGGATCTTGGCAATCTCAAAAACAGCCTGGATGGCAACCATTTTGAACTATACCCAGCTTTTTAGTACACAACGTTTTGCAAAATTATCACCTAGCAAAAGTGTTTGTGTTTGCATCGTGAGCATCATATGGTGTAGTAAATGACCTTTGAACGTAAATGTGCAGGTATAAATTTGGGGTTGAGGTCTTACGCTACATTTGCTATGAAATGCCATTGACTTCTCCCGTCAAGTGAATCTTATGCCTTTGTTTTAATGTGGTGTAATGGTACAAACATTTGTAGAATAGTTTAGTAGATAGTCATTATTTTGTGGTCAATGTGACACGTACCTATCAAGATTGATATATTGGTTGGTCTCGCAATAAATTGTGAATTGTTCTGCTTGGGACATGAACTGAATTATAATTAGGACCGGATTGTTGAACAGTTAGGAATAGACTAAAATGCAATATTAAAGCGCCATAGCGGTTGAACAGTTAGGAATAGACTAGAGTGCAATATTAAAGCGCTACCATAGCGGTAAACTGTCCAGATTGACATAAACCAGTGAAGATTTTAGGAAATTGTAGTCCATTTGAAACAGGTCTCATGAAATGGTATTTTCTAATAGTTATTAATAAAGGGGGACTGGAGAGAATCTTCTGACACCAAAGAGAGATAAAGATTTTTGGCAACTAAAGTAGTAATTCTGATTGGCTACATTAAACGAAAGGGCGCGGTGTTCCCATACGGAATTCGGGCTTTTATAATAGTTGTCCTCGTCGAATTAATCAGTTGCAGTTCTTCTGAAGAGGGCAAGAGCCCGAGGTGCTCAGAAATCAGTAGGACGCGTATCAAAAAGGGAGGAATAAGAAAGGAGAGATTTTATAGGGAGGTGCAAATCACAAAAGCAAAACAAGATAGGTCCATACGGACTATGCATATGAAAGTGCAGGCTGCAGCTGTAAGATTGGTGACCCGAAGAGCCTAATATGATAGAGAACGTAATGGTAAGAGACGGCAAGCTGACCGATTGCGATAGGACAGGAAGCACCAGATGAAGCTGTCATGCCGGTAATCTGAGTTTGATCCATCACGCCATCATATGATAAAAATTGATCTATCAGTAACAAAACGGCTAATTGAAATTCGCATACTTTTATAATTCTATTGATGAGAAAGAGAATCAACCACTTGTCATGCTCGATTTCATTTTGTTTATGTAATTTTTAAATTTATGTATTTTGCACACGTGTGCTCGTGTTACTCTATTATATACCTCTGCTCAATTATTGCAACCCTTAATGTCATATTTTATATTATTAATTATTCGATCTGGATATTAGTATCGCGGTCGATCATCTACTAGATAAGGATAACCAAAAACCTTAATCCACATCATCCATCACACCCCATGCCAATATATAGCTATCTAAAATGATTTTTTTTTTAAAACTAGGCAGGTAAATACGGCATTAAATATGTGCACTGTCCCATTCACTCTTTCGGCAGAATACATAAGCACAAATACTTTGTAAAGAGTTATAAACTCACCTTTACAAATTATATAGTGCTGATATCATAGTTTAAGGGAGATAACCCAGTGTAAAGTGTGTAATATAAGTCTCTTTAGTTGTAGCCCTGTAACACGTAAACTCTTTTATGATTCTGACCCAATGCAAAATAATAAACTGCCCCTGGAATGTGATTACACATTTTTCGGAAACGATATGTAAATTAATTTTGATGAATTAAAACATCGTACAACTTTATATGAAGGATGAAGGAATTTTTAAAAATGGATCGTGGATCTCTGTAGTGAAATCACGATATATTTAGTGAAAGTGAATAAATATGACAATGGAGTTGTACAGTAATAATGATAGACCCGACGTAACCATCTGCATCATTTATTCCTAACCCATGGGTAGCGATCTCAGATTGGATGGTCATAGTAGGTCGCAGAGATCAACCTTGATAATTTAAAAATTACTATCCATTTGGGTTTTTTTAGTTTTCACTAGGTCGGGAGAGTAACACTACAAACCTGTGGGTCGCCGCCCTGAAAGGTTAATAACTAATTGTCTCTATGCCTGTCACAGTTTCCGGATTGAGATGTGAATCTCTTAAAAACCTTATGCAGTTAGGTAGCTCAACTTATCAGCGATAGCTGATAGAATGAGGCATATTGCAAGGATAACATTTGCCGGAAATGCTACTTAGAAACAAAGTGCGTCATGTTTCACCATTCTAGTAGCATCGGTTAGGTGAATTCGTATCGTATGTATCGTGTCAGCTGGCAAAGCCGGCACTAGTACTAATATAAGTACCCCTACTTCGTGGATGGGGTATTAACATCCAGCCTGAATAAAATGTTTAAAATGAGGTCTTCACTGTACTGCTGAAGATCTGACAACGACCGATTAGGGGTCATGTTCTTGATTACCATAGTCGATACTTTTATGAGCCAATCAGATGAAGTTTTATATCTCCGCGTTAGGAGGTCTGGCTAAAGAGTAGCTATGTGTGCTGAGGTTACAATCCGATTTTGTACCTTACAATGGAGCCAATGACAACTATTTGTCAAAGATATAAGATTACTGTACTTAAAATATTTTAAGCACAGCTATGTTTTTCTAATGATAATGTTATTAAGCTTGTATCAGGTAAATGTTATTGGAATGTTTACGCTATCAGTACCCTTTTCACCATGGCAGATAATACTAAATTATCGCTTTACTGCTCTTTCCAAAAACGGTTTGCTGCGCCATATTTTCATATTATGTAATACGTTATTCAATGCATGCCATATTTACTATGACCCGTTTATGTTTCCAAATATGACAGTAATGTCTTCATGTAAAGACAAAAACAACACAACAACAAAACAAGTAGCTGAAAGCGGACGTAGTCATCGGATGAACTAATTATTATAGCAGTTGGTCCAAATGAAAATGTCGGTTTTAAAAAGGTAAATGATATTTACGCGTATTGCTATATGATGTGCAGCATATCTGATATTAAATAAGATGGATGATTTATTTCGGTATATATTTAATGAACATGTAAGAACTTTTGATAGTAGGCTTCAGAAGTGTCTAATATGAGTCACACTCGGCTGCTTTTTTATGCTTATAGGCTCATGTTACAGACTGATTTAAATCGGATCTCCACTGTCCCCAGTGAATATCTGACATTGACAACACAGAGGTCATTTCCTGGAGACATTTGAATCGGAATAGACATGCAGCTTTAAGAAATCTGAAAGAGTCAGTTCGTTGCACATATCGATGATCATCAGCTGTACTCCTCGGTCTTCCAAACGGGAAGATATAAGACTTCATCCGATTGGCTGATAAAATTAAAGGTTATGTTAATAATAAAAGTCACTAGAACAAGGGGTCGCTAACAGATTTTTACGTAGGACCGTGTAGGTTTGATCCCTAATCAGTCTGCAATGAGAAAAATTCATTAATTAATTTCACCTATTGAACAGAAAAGGTGCACATCCATCACATAAAAAATGTAAGAGTGGAAGACGTGTCAAATAGAAAAAAGTATTTATAAAAAAGGACAATAAGATGTGAAAATTTTTTACAACTGGCCTTAAAGCAATGTTTCGCTGACACCTGTATTTTGCTCATTATACCAGCAAGATGAAAAAGACTCATTCGATACAAGTTGGAATAAAAAGCAGTATCTTATTCTCCTAACTTGCTTTCTTTCATATGATAGTATATTTTCTCTATGAGGTTTTTTATTATCATTTTTGTAAGATCTTAGAATCTTTCTGTTGTCTTAAAAAAATTAAAAGCTACCTTTGAAAGATTGTCTTCTGAGATTTGTATCAACAGCAAAATATTTTTGAGCATGTTTATAATTATATACACTTTTTTAAATAAAGAGTGCATTGTGTAAGACATCTGATAAAACCGAGGCATCCATTGATAAACTGTTTTAAATTAAACAGGATGAATTCGGGTTGGAGTTAGATTTTACCGAAGACACTGAACGAAATTTTGTGAGAGAGATGTCTATTTATAAGTAATTTAACAATGAATGAATCGGACAAAAACTTGTTAGCATAAAAATCCAAGATAGGATTTAAGAAAATCATGCCCAACGAGTTAAACAACTAATACAAGGAAATTATATTAATTCTAACAAAAACTAATTCAATGAATAATCAAACAAAAACCAATGTGTGTAACTTAAATAAAATATGATTGGCAGTTTGCCTTATATGCTTTTTATTTGTTCAGGAAGTCGTCTGTAAAGTAGACAATACGGCCAGACTTTATAAGTACTCTTTTATGATGAATTTCACGCCATAGACCTTACGAAAATCGGTAGTTTACTTCTACAGCATTGGGCAAACATAACTCAGTATTTTGAAACAGCTAAAAAAAATAATCCCTCGGGTAACGCTGTATGCAGAAACGAAATCCGAGTAAATTTTCGTTCCTATATAAAACATTGACATTACGCACAGTTTCGTGGCGTTATGACACTGGAATATTTTCGTCACCGTGGATTTCAGGACTTCTTTCTATCACCCACAAATATTTCTGTGACTAAAATCCCCACCCTCACCCCTAAAAAAACATGGAAAACGGCTTTGTAGGGATAAAAAACGATGAAAGAAATATGAGAATTTGCGTTCTGATTTGATCAATGAATTGCTTTCAAATCTATCGCCTCGGGTTTTGTGGGTGCATAACCATCCACAACATGCTGGCTGACGTTCACCTCATGTAAGGTCTTTTGGACACCTCGACCATATTCAGGGCCCTAGAGAACGATCACGGGACCAGGGGTAAGAAACACCCGGGCCTCTCCTAGTTCTTGTTTTCTTCAAGCAAAATTTTTCATTTATAAAAATAAATATATCCTCAGTCCCCCCTCCAGTCTTGTCGGCCCTGATCATATTCTCTTGTAAGTGCCATCTGATTTGCATACAGCTATACAAAGTCTGCATGGAAGTGCGTTTTGACGCTTCGGTAGAAAAAGCCTTCGGTAGACATCAGCCATTTTAAGCTAGTTTTCTTAGTAACATGTTCGGTGGAAACGCACTATTAGAAACTTCAAGCATTGGGTAAACGACCATGATATCACATCATGTAAATGCTCTTAAGACAAAAAAGTCGTAATCTGCTATTGAAAGCAAAAGGATCGGCGTCTCTCCTCCGCAGATTGCCCCGAGCAGTTTAACGTGTCAGGAAAATTAGACTTAAGGCGTGAATGTTAAACAAGTCACATATAATACCTTGCGAAAAAAATCCTGAAAAGTGGATAAAAAGTTCAATGTTATGAAGATATGAATTGATTTTGTACAGTCATTTTTGTATTTCCCTACTGGGATGGGCATGTTTTTCTCTGGCATTCCCGTTATACAACGATTTACACCTAACTATATATGAAAGTGGACAGCGGTCGATTGTAATCTGTGTTGTGTAATAGTTGATTGACAGCAATTATAATTGGGTCCATTACAAACGGCAGTGACACTCGCTCTTACGGCGATTTGCTATAGTGATGACTTCCAAAGTTCATACTAGTTGAGCCGTTTATTAATTGGAATAATGACAACCAAATGTAATTGTTCCACCATTGTTGTTTGCAAATAGTTCATTGACTGATGCCAGTGAGTTAGTTATTAGGAGCCGTAAAATATGGATGTCGCTCCCTCTTAAGGTGATTTACTATTGTTGTTGTTGTTGGCTTCCGTTAGTCTCGAGAGACGATGGAAATGTGCCCATGAAAGGTGTCCCAGTTTGTAGCTGTGCAGGGTCTTCTGTGCCTTTAAAGCCCCACACGGGAGTGGCAATCCTTACTGCAGTTGCTGTACTTGAAGTTTGAGTCAGTTATTGGTTGGAACTGCATCCTCTTCCTCTGAGATCTTTTCTCATCGGCGAGCTGTCGTAACTTTTCCTCGCTGGTTTTCAGACCTGTGAACAGAGTATGTCGCCAGCTGAACTTGTCGAGGGCAAGCTCTTCCCAGGTGTTGGCCTCGATTCCAAGAGCTTTCATATCGTGTTTGCAGACATTCTTGAAGCGAAGATGTGGCCGTCCGATTGATCTTCTGCCTAAGGCAAGCTTAGAGTAGAGAAGGTCTTTGGGGATCCGTCCATCATCCATTCGACGCACATGGCCCAGCCATCTGATGCAAAGTTGGCGGAGGAGTGTGACCATGCTGGGAATTTTGGCCTGTTGAAGCACCTCATTGTTTGTCACACGATCGCTTCAGGTGAACCCTAATATGCGACGGAGACAACGCATGTGAAAGGCACTCAGTGGTTTCTCCTGAGAGGCGTACAGGGTCCAAGTTTCGCTGGCGTACAGGAGAGAGAGTGCTAAGCACGCAGGCACGGTACACGGAGTGTTCAATGTCAGCTTGCTGTTGTTCCATACTCTCACTACAACCTAGAGAGAGTTGTTGGCGCTTTTCCAATCCGCTTGTTGAGCTCGGCATCGAGTGAGAGGTTGTTGGTGATGGTAGAGCCAAGGTAAGTGAACTCACTGACTACTTCTAGTTTGTAGTTGTTGATGATTATGCCAAGAGGGTCTGCGTCCTGAGCCATCACGTTGGTTTTCTGATGGTCAACCCGAATTCATCACATGCTTTAGCAAAGCGGTCCATCAGGCGTTGTAGTTCAGCTTCTGTGTGAGTGACTATAGCATATTCATCTGCAAAGAGCATGTCCCTAATGGTTGCATTCCTTACTTTGCTCATTGCCTTCAGCCGTGCCAGATTGAACAGTCTGCCATCTGAACGCGTGTGCAGGTAGATCCCTTCTGTGGACGTCTCAAAGGCGTACTTAAGCAAAGCAGCGAAGAAGATTCTAAAGAGCGTGGGGGCAAGGACACAGCCTTGTTTCATTCCGCTGTGGATGTTGATGGTTCAGACGTTAAGCCATCATACTGCACTGTATATTTCATGTCTTCATGGAAGGACTGGACCATGCTTAACAGCTTTGGAGGGCATCCAATCTTCGTCAGGATTTTCAAGAGTCCGTCTCTGCTGACCAAATCGAATGCTTTGGTGAGGTCTATAAAAGCTAGGAAGAGGGGTCAGTTATTGACCTCACTTTTTATAGATTTACTATAGGGTAATAAATATATATGCGCCGTTTTGATTGAGATATACTTACTAAGAAATGAAATGTTTCAACCTTCATTTTTAAAATTTCAATACGAGTGTCTCTTGTAGAGTGGTGGGAAAAATTAGTGAACCGCATTTACATCTTGTCTTTTGAATTTAGAGGCAAACATAATTTTTCTTAGTATTGTGAAAAACGCAAATCCTAATTATTATTTAATTGTGTACACTTGATTTTAATATTTTTAATTGTAAATCAATACGGCCAGTGTAACAACACGTAAAGGCATCTAGACATTATAAACGTACTTAAGTTAACGTTCTCTCTCTCTCTCTCTCTCTCTCTCTCTCTCTCTCTCTCTCTCTCTCTCTCTCTCTCTCTCTCTCTCTCTCTCTCTCTCTCTCTCTCTCTCTCTCTCTCTCTCTCTCTCTCTCCAAACAATTTAGTCATGTAGTCTACTTTTTCGTACACATGAGTTACATAAAAATTGGTACTACTAAGTTTGAAGAAAGAGTTGCGTACTGATAGCGCCAAGAGCGGACGGACAGATAGACGGAGTATATCACATTAACTTGGACGTCTTGAACAAACCCATTAAAATGATGCCAACATATTTACAATTTGATAAAGCCTGTAAATGACTTAAAATACTCTTTGCATAACCTCAATATAACGCTAGCACATGTTTGCCGAAAATTACAAGAATAATATTACAGAAGGGGCTGAAAAAGACTAGAATACTCACCACTATGTTATGCATATCAATCGTTTCACATTTGAAATCACGCTTTTTCCCCCATGATTTTTTTTGTTTACACTATTTAAAATATTTAATACAAGGTCTGCATATTCTGGTTTTCATGAAACTGAGTTCTTCGTGAGATTTTGCAGGACAGATGTTCCCTTAAGAAGGTGTTCTAGTCTTAAGACCATATGAAAGAGTTACCATATTAGAGCTCCGTCTTAGACGTAATTGTTGGTGAGTGCGTGACTATTCCTGGAGTAGTCGGAAATAAATAAACCAACACGTGTATTACTGAAAACAAACAATATAATCATTTGCCTGTAATCCGAAGAATATAATCTGATTTATTGCCGGGAAGTGACTAAACTCTGATGGATATTGTGACACAAGTGTGTATAATGAACATCATGTACATTATACTACATGGTAGTACGTTGTACCAAAAGGGGTTAAAGAAATGGTATATTTGCAGCATTATCCTATTAGCGTGCAACGCTAATTTTTGAGGATGGAACTTTCAGCGTTAGGGGTAAAAAAAAAACACTTGCATTTGATAAAATGCAATAGTAATTAATTATGTAGCTGTTATGTTAAGAATAAATATACTGTTAGAACATAAACAGTGGTGAAAAAAAGTTGTTGTTGCAACGACATATCTGATTGTTGTAAGGGCAGATATTGCCGTTTGTTTCGACCAAACGTGAAATGTATACCAAAGCAACATTACTGGTAGTTTAGGGCCTTTTGTTATACCATAGTTTCATTTCCTTTCGGTGTGCTCCTCCCCCCCCCTCCCGAACACGCATGCATCAACCTTTATATTAGTCAAAGGTACAAATAAATGTTGGCTATTTTTCCCACTGGACAGATTAATATATTTAGCCTTCTCAAGTACGAAATATTTGTTATGATGCACTTTACAATTGTGTAATTAACTTCATATTCATAATTTCATCAATTTAAGACTAAAACTTGTTATCATAGTTTTTTTCTGCGATAATCTTTATTCAAAATACGTAAGCAGCCACTTTCATGGCAAATAAATAGGAAAGAAAACAAATATGTGAGTAAGTCCTTTGCTGATTCTATGTTTCAGCCATGTCAGCTATAGTACATCAACATATGACCTAGTCGTATTGTTGTTAATATTACTTGTCATTACTACATTGTAAGTCTGATTAGTGCCTCTTGACTTGTAAGGGGAGAATTTCCGGGGAAGTGTCGGTGTGATGTTGTCCATCTGTAAAATCCGTATCTGCACGTGATCGTACTTGTAAGCTAGTAGCAATGATTGACTTGGTAGCTGGATTTTCTGATTTTCCTCATGAAATTTAATTGATGCATTCATCAATAGTTCGACTGCATTATATGCTTGTGGGATAATATTTGGAACGCTTTTCTAATACATGCCGACAAAATATTAGTAAAAAGTGTATGTACTTTCAGGTATGTACTTGCCGGATAATTTTATAATAATTCTACTTTATTATTATTACAGATGCAAACATTTAATTTTATACAGTAGAACCTGTCTTGAAAGACCATCTCTTTTACCAAAAAAGGATGATTTCTCAAGACATATTGTCTCTCATAACAGGTCGAATTATTATATAATCAATATATTTGTGCATTGTGAATATTACAGAATTTAAAGTTTGTTGTTTTGTTGAAATTAAAATGCTAATAGTGATATCAGACGTTCACGTCAATTTCTGATCTAAATCGATCGGGACTTGAGATTTTTAAATAATTATAATAACAATAGATTTTTGAACGCACTCTTTATTTTTGAATTTACATTGATACGTGTGTATAATTGAAAAGTAAAGGATTAGGTTGTGTATTTCAAATCTATTATCGCACATTTTCAAAACTGATGTGACATACTTTTAATAGTACGAATTTGTGGATTACATTGTGCTGATTTTGAAACCAGAGAAAGAATTGCTATCACGCAAGGATGCATGTGAAGTTTAAACTAAATATGGGGATAGGCGAGTTTTGGTCAACCAGTAACAGGTTGTATGTCATTTGTGAGAGGACTGAAGCCTGCTCCGACAAGGAATCAGTCAGCCAGTAATGGCGTCTAGTTCAGGAGAAAACTGGTGCATGCTCCGACAAGATATTAGACAATCAGTAACTTGGTCTTGTTCAGGAGAGAATAAGTGTCTACCCCGACAAACATCCAGCTGGCCAGCATGGCAGTCTTCATTATTAGAGAAAATTGAAGAGTAAGAGCTAGCATAGTAAACTTGTGTCGTGACGTCATTGTGACACATACACACACACACACACACACACACACACATATATATATATATATATATATATATATATATATATATATATATATATATATATATATATATATATATATGGCATACTGTGTTGCGTGTGTATATTGTCATTCTTTGGATCAGATAATTCAGATGCATCTGTAAGAATTACCTGCTAATATTCATCCCATCTTATCAACCAATTTAAAAATAACTTTATCACCTCTTTTCCCATCATGTTTTTACTCTCCAACCTCTGTGAGTTTTACAATAAGAAATATTTTGTCTCTAATTTGTCACTATTAAATATACATACACTCACGCACACACACATGCACACACACGTGTCTTTCTCTCTGGTACTATTTAATTCCTACTATTTTGTCATTATTGAAGGTTTTTATGGGGGTGGGGATCACCAGATGCTCATCATTTTGCCCCAGAATAAACGATTCTGTGCTTGTGTACCACTTGATGTCTGCAGTGTCGTGTTTTATTTTAATAAATAGAATTTTGTGCAAAACTTTAGTAAGATGTGTTTTCAAAGCGGGATAATTTTATTGAATGTTTAAAGAACCCAGCATGGTTTATATCTAAGAATTTTGTTGCCCGAGGTGAGTTCTCTTCCCCGGTGTCTTTTTGTGATCATAAACTAATTGACTACTGACAGTCTATCTTTCGTTCCTAATATAATACTCTATTTTAATGTCAAATGGGCTTCATAATAGTACAAAAGATCTCTTTCTTTTATACCTTGCATATTCTGACTTTATTGTGGTATTCGTTTTACAGATTTGAGCATTTATCATACAATGTTTGATTGAAAGCCTGAAAATTTTAAATTTTACACTGATATTTTAAAATATCATTTTTATTCAGTTTGATAATCGTCATTAAGAATTGATATTTATAAACTTAATTTTGCAGGAAGGACTTTGTTTCGCATATACATTCCGAAGTGGATGGTATAAACGGGAGGCAACCGAGTGTTTGTAACGTCAAGGTTGGAAGCATAAAATGTTTGGTCCGGTTAGTAACTTCTATGAACACAACCAAAATGAAACCGTGTCACTAGAGAAACTAAACGAGGAATTATGGGTACTTAACATCCCAGCTGTAATCTTTGTCTTATTTTGCATGATTCTAGGGTTCTTCGGAAATATTCTTGTAGTGTACATTTATAGGAAAAAGTTTCGCCGGTCAAATCACCGCTACTTCATCTTGTGCCTTGCACTTTTGGATTTAATAGGCTGCTTAATTGGTGGAAGCTACATGACGTACAGCCTACGCATGCCATATATGATGACGTCAAGTGCTATATGCAAAATCTCGCGATACTTTCATTACTTAGTGAACCATGGATCTGCAATTTTGCTTCTTGTTATTGCCGTTGAACGCTTCATAAAAATATGTCGTCCCTTCCAAAGACAGTTTAGTCACAGACAGACCTTTTTACTGTGCATCTTTTCAATAGGTTTCAGTACAGTAGCTTCCATTCCAGCGGCAGTGTTATATGGGGATAGTACAATAAAAACTGGAGTGAAAAATATATCAGGAACAACTTGTTTTATCACTGACGAATACCACAATTCGACATTTTCAAAATTATTCATTATATATCTATTTGTTGAAACTGTTGCCATAACAATTGTTATGGGTGTTTTGTATACTTTTATCATACGAGAACTTTGGGCTAAGAAAAATCTTGCCCTTTCTGACGCCATGCTTAGTGTACGTGTTCGAGAGAATGCAGAAATAGACGTCGCCTACACCAATTCGTATTCACTTGAATATTTCGATGAAAATAACAAAAATATAGATTGTAACAAAAGGATCGATGAAGCTGGCAAGCAGACATACACTAAGGATAAAGATAACGATTTATATCAGAAGAGTGTCGCTAAGATTTCACATAACGAAGAACCGTTTCCTAGTAAATGTAGCAAAACAATGCCGCATGCTACCAGTGCCATGGAGATAGCTAGCCTCGGACTGGTTTCTCAGAGTAGCATTAACGATGTTGGAAACGGTACTGATATCAAAACTGTTAACGACCTACCAAAAATTAATCCAAGTTCGAAAGCCACTAAACATAGAAGGCCATTTTATGAGTCAATAATTTTTTGTAGCAGCAAGAAACTTCGACGCGATGATAACTCCTCAAAGTTTGAGGTCTCCAAAAGAATTACAAGAGAAAAGCAGAGAAAGCGGTCCATGGAGGCAGTTCGTGTAACCCTTATGTTATTTCTAATCACTCTGGTGTTTTGTTTATCTTTCTACCCTCATCTTGTTCTTATTCTGCTAGTAGCAAACTACGATACATTTGTGGAGAAGCTTACGGCCCAGGAAATGACGGTGTTTCAACTGTTTTTAAGGATCTTTATTATCAATAATACAGTCAACCCAATCATCTATGGATTCTGTGACGCAAAATTTCGAGCTGAGTGTAGAAACTTGTTTAGTAGAACATTTAGATGCTAACTCTGTATTTTTTAAAAGCAGCTTTACAAATAGTATTTTGTGCCCAGCTCGTCTGTACCTTATCCATTATCATAGTGACATATTTGTCGAAAAGAAACATTTACATATAAACTTCATATAGCCAATTAGGTTTTTATTGTATGCGTATGATTGTAATCAAATATAAAATATTTATAATATCACCGTCTAGGCAACTCTAACTAAATATGTTAGAGTTGTAACAGGGTATGAAACAACTGGTTTAAATGATAATCTAAAGTGTACATTGAGATTACTTGATTTATCTAAAAGTTTTCCTCATAACAATCGCCTTCAAGCAGTATACAAAATAGAAAATTTTCTTTGCTTCTCATTGTAAGTTTAGCTATTTTATCAGCAGAAGCAATTTTTTGCCAACTTTCCCTGCATTCCCCCCCCCAATATATAAATTTAAAGAAAATAAATAAAACGTGTAAATATTTGGACTCTCCTTGCACATTATTGAAGCATTATCTGTACTCCTTCCAGCAGATGCTATAATTTGTTAGAAGCTAAAAGTGCTTCAATTGCTTTTCACAAAATTTCTATGTTAGAATATGTTCCTCATGTGTTACTTTACAGTTGTATCAGCTTCTTGATTTAAGCAGGTGTTTGGACCAAGTCAGATAATGGTCAAAGTCCGTTGTCTGCATAAACCTGAAAGTCTTCCGCATTTTAATTAGGTCATTCATCTTTCGCAGGCCACTGGATTACATAGCACCGTGTATTAACCATGTATGTAGATGTAATAAACTTCACAGGTATTAATTTTCGGATGCTCACCTACTTCCCAAATCGTAATAGGTGATGCTTCAAACTTCACGTTTTTCTTAGACTGGTCGAGGGGGTAATCATTCTTGATGCAAGATATCTTTATTGTATTTTGTTGTTGCCAGTTAGTGAAGGTTGAAATGGAGAAGTAAGTCCTTGTACCAATCGATAAAGATTTTGTCTTCTAGAACAAGAGTCCAAATTTCAAATTTATTTATTAGGTCTTCATACACTTCTAATACACTTGAACGGGATTATCCACTGCACATTCATAACAATGCCATCTCGTCAGTAGCACAATTCTCTTGTAAAAGTACGGAGCAAAACATGTCACTGATAATCTTCCATAGTCCTACTGTCGTGCTATTCCTTCTTCCTTCATATTCTCACTTTTGTTCTGACCGCTTCTGCTATTGTAAATCTTCACCTTGATTGTATACTTCCAAGTTTTGTTTTATACGGTCAGTTTTCTATGGATGTTGATTTCACGGTTATTGTTGAATGTTTGAGAAGTAGATCACGTTCATAGAGTTTTCAAGGGATAGACCAAACTAAATTTCCACGCGTATTTGTCACGACTTTATGGGAATGGAATAGTCCTCCTCACTCCTTTGATCTAATATGAATCAAATCCCCATGAACATTAACCTCCTGCGCATGTTGTCGGTAGAAATGCCGCGTTTTCTAGTATTACCAATCGTTACTTGGCCTTGAAAAAAAGTTAGGTAAAATCTCTGGTAATTTTAAATAGCGAAGTTAGTCTCACACGACTTGACACTGGCCTATTGCAGTGATGGAACAATGTTTAGGTAACTGGTGCTTGAAGGCATGGTTTTCAGTTTGGAATTCAAATCCATGAACGATATTGGAGACAATATGAAAGATTTTATTTACTACAAATCGACCAACGGTTACCTTGCTTAGTTTAAGTTCAGCGCCTGACTGACGTTTCTAGCTTGTGATAACAATTTGTCGAGTTTGCAATCTCAATTTATAAGCGTTTCTCTGGGTACAAAAGAGCTGTTTGCCGAGTATGAATTGAGACTCCTGTTTCGGATTATGTCGATCGACGAGCTCTTTCTGGATATATACTTTTCCTCGTGACAAGTGGAGATTTTTCAAAGCCTGCATTCCTTGGCGAACTACTTTGTCGAATTCAAGTTATGTAGTTTTGCATTCATCACAATGTGAACATATTTTTAATAAAAACGTTCATGTGATTCATAGAACCAGATGTATTGTTCAAAATGTCGACTTCACAATTCAAAATTCAACATTCACATTTTTTGAACCAAATGGGCTTATTCTGTTTTATCCTCTTTCCAGTATATACATCCATCCTATCAACCATACTAAAACACGAAGGTATCCGATTACAGGAAATACATTCTTATGATCATTACAAAGGTCCTTTAGATGTACTCAGCATTACTTGCATGAAGGCAGGGCTTTGACTCCACATACCTCTTTGGTTCTAACATCCGTCCTAGCCTCTACCGGCGTCATGATTTGTTTTAGCCCATATATAACTCGTGCGCATTTATCAATTTTAACTTTTCATGCATGAGACCAGACGTGAATAATACCGTACCAATAAAATGAGTTCCCAAACCTCACATTTGGCGTACTTTTGCAACTCTCTTGCAGATAATCACATAACTAATAAAATAATGGCTGCAGCACCAGCAACAAACAACTATGTCTATTTTTCGTCCACCAAATAATCCCGCCGCCAAACACAAAATTCCAAAAATCCATGAAACCAAAAATCGAAAAAAAAAAAACAAACATGAACACAATTACCGAAACCAAAAAAAAACAACTTAGCCTTTTTTCCCTAAAACCAAAATGTTCAGTAGTTGAAAAGTCCCATGCATTTCACGCACATCATAGTGAACGATGTACAACAAGATGCAACTTCAATACAATGTGTTGTTTACTCAGGGCAAAAATAAAACTACTCTAGGTAACGCTGTACGTGCCCAAGAAATTCATTACAAATAAAAGGTCCAATGCAAAATCAAGTTAATTTCTTCACTATTTCGTGACACTTTTGTTACAACTCGCTCGAGAAGAATGGTTTGCAAAATTTTCTGTAGCTTAACGTGACTTTTTATTCTAACCTGAACAGATTTTTTTTAAAATCTCTGTAGACAAATAGTATGTTGCTAATATTTTCTCTATGAGTTTTGGTTGACTATTAATATCATTATCATGTCATGCGTTAAGGACATTATATTTTCTATGTTCTTTGTTATAATTAATTAGTAGACTTTCTATTTGGATCCTTCCGGAATGAACGTTTCCATATGTTTCTATATTACATTTTTAGAAAATGTTAATTGTGATCTGAGGTCAAGGAAAGGATTAGATAACCTTGTGCATCTAAAACGCATTTATTCCTGCTTTAAGGCCTGACCAGTATCACTGTATTATTGCTATGTCCAGTATTTAGTTTGGGTTGGAATTAATTTTTTCAAATTAGTAATTCACTAGAAATAACCAAAGTACTTATCAGCTAAAATTATATTTTTGGAAAGAGAAACTAACTGGAATTTATAGTGAAATTCAGATAAAGATATATCTTTGGATTGCATTATTATGTTTCAGCATAAGACTGCACATTATGACGACAAAGGCCACCACAAGCACATCAACACTTTTATTAGATTTATTTTACTATAATTCTGAAGTGTGTTCAGCACTTTAATCAATATGACTTGTATTCGAAATTCTATGATCTGGAATTTATTTCGCAATACCGTAAGTTCTTTTTACTTTTTTCACTTTTGTATCATAAAGAAATAAATTATTTGTTGACTATTACAAATTTGTTTGTCCTCACACTTTTTTATTACTTTTATTGTGACTATAAAGTAGGGGTATATATAAATTTGACCGACAAGTCCTAACATTAACCTTTTAATTATGCGCGTCAAACGAAGCAGATACTAGCACCACTTTTATACGTTTTTGTATGTCTTTACCGGGATTCGAATCCGCGATCTTCCGCATCTGAGGTCGACTTTCTAACCACTTAAGCCAACTTTGCGGTCCAACATATTAATTAATTTCATCCAATGTGACGGTAGTAAGAAAGAATAAAGCAATACAGTTTATATCCGTCAATAACTGATGATTGCTCTGTAAGGTGGTCAGTTTCCTGACTAGACTCATTTGCAGCATGATGGTATTTATAGAATGATCATTTCAAGTAGCGTGATCAGCCTAAATACCACGGCATGAGATTACATGATCCCATCTGCTGATTCTTTGTGCATGCTACAAAGAGCGAATGAAAGATAATGTTTCGATATTGGTAAGACTAAAAGCTATACAATCTAGTAACACTGCAATCGGTAACTATACCCATCTACTTGCTTTTTCAAAAGTGCTTTTTTTATCTCCGACGCGAACCAAATCTCTTGTATCTAACAACATAGTAGGAGGAAGGCAGCTGCTGTAATCCACTGGGCAGTTATTTTTCTCGGATTTGTAGAGTACCTCGCACACTCGATCAAACAGTTCTACTTCAGTTGTGCTGTGATCTGTGCTAGTGGGCGTCCAATAATACGCCTATTCTAATTACTGTAGTCTTTCCCAAGAAGTTATATCACGTTATTGCACTTGTGAGCATTTTGATGTGTAAATACTACCATGTACGTTGTTTACGTGTTCTTCCAAAATTGACTACATCAGTTTGATTCCACCCCTTTTGGAAGTGAAAGCAATAGTCAGTTGCTACTTCAATTCCTTTTTAAACTTTTGATAGCGAAATTTTGATCGATTCCTGGTAGCCTCGTCTTCTTTCTTTGAAATTAGATTCAAAGGGTTTGTGTACTGGTATGACCATGAATGGGTTTATGTATTGGTATGACAATGAATGGTTTTGTGTACTGGTATGCTCATGCATGGGTTTGTCTACTGGTATGACCAATAAGGTGTTTGTGTACTGGTATGCTCATGAATGGGTTTGTGTAATGGTATGCCCATGAATTGGTTTATATAATGGTATGGTCAAAAATGGGTTTATGTAATTTTATGATTATAAATGGGTTTCTGTACAGGTATTACCATGAATGGGTTTGCGTACTGGTATGATCATTAATGGGTTTGTGTACTGGTATGACCATGAATGGGTTTCTTAACAGGTATTACCATGAATGGGTTTGCGTACTGGTATGATTATGAATGGGTTTGCGTAATGATATGCCCATGAATGAGTTTGTGTACTGGTATGACCATGAATGGGTTTGTATAATGGTATGACCATTAATGGGTTTATGTACTGGTATGCTAATGAATGGGTTTGTATAATGGTCTGACCATTAATGGGTTTATGTACCGATATGCCCATGAATGGGTTTGTGTACTGGTATGACCAGCAAACAGGTTTGTGTACTGGTATGACCATGACTGGGTTTGTGTACTGGTATGAACATGAATAGTTTTGTGTACTGGTATGACCAGCAAGGGGTTGTTGTATTGGTAAGACCATAAATGTGTTTGTGTACTGGCATGCTCATGAATCGGTTTGTGTACTGGTATGACCATGAATGGCTTTGTGTACTGGTATGCTCATTAATGGGTTTGTGTACTGGTATGACCATTATTTGGCTTGTGTGCTGGTAAGACCATGAATGGGTTTGTGTACTGGTATGCCCAGGAATGAGTTTCCGTACTGGTATGCCCATGAATGGATTTGTGTACTGATATACCCATGAATGGGTTTGTGTACTGGTATGCTCATGAATGGGTTTGTGTACTGGTATGACCATTAACGGGTTTGTGTACTGGTATACCTATGAATGGGTTGGTGTACTGTTATGAACATGAATGGGTTTGTGTACTGGTATGCTCATGAATAGGTGTGTGTACTGTTATAACCATTAATGGTTTTGTGTAATTTTAAGCCCTTGAATGGGTTTGTGTAATGGTATGCTCATGAATGGGTTTGTGTACTGTTATAATCATGAATGGGTTTGTGTACTGGTATTCCCATTAATTGGTTTGTGTACTGGTATGCTCATGAATGGGTTTCTGTACTGGTATGACCAATAAGGTGTTTGTGTACTGGTAAGACCATGAATGGGTTTGTGTACTGGTATGCCCATGAATAGATTTAAGTATTGTTAAGTCCATTAATTGGTTTGTGTACTGGAATGCTAATGAATGGGTTTGTACCGATATGCTCATGAATGGGTGTGTGTACTAGTATGACCAGCAAACAGGTTTGTGTACTGGTATGACCAATAAGGTGTTTGTTTACTGGTAAGACCATGAATGGGTTTGTGTACTGGTATGCCCATGAATAGATTTAAGTATTGTTATGGCCATTAATGGGCTTGTGTACTGGTATGCTAATGAATGGGTTTGTACCGATATGACCATGAGTGGGCTTGTGTACTGGTATGTTTATGAATGGGTGTGTGTACTGTTATGCTCATCAATAGGGTTGTGTACTAGTATACTCATGAATTGGTTTGTGTACTGGTATGACCAGCAACGGGCTTGTGTACTGGTATGACCATAAATGGGTTTGTGTAATGGTATGCTCGTGAATGGGTTTGTGTACTGGTATGCTCATGAATGGGTTTGTGTACTGGCGTGCCAATGAATGGGTTTTTGTATGACCATTACTGGGTTTGTGTAATGGTATGACTATTATTGTGTTTGTATAATGGCATGACCATTAATTGTTTGGCGTAACTAGATGCCAGCTGATGAGTTTATGTAACGGTAAGCTCATGATTTTGTTTATATAATGATATTCGCATGAACGTTTGTGTAAAGTTAAGCCTTTTGTTCTTGCTACATTTGTTGTAGGTCGTTTAGGCGTTCACTTTTACGCTTAGATTTTTGTAGTTTTATACAACTGTTCAATTCCTCTGTAGTTAGCAGCTTGTGTAGACTCTTAGTAAATGGTAACTCAGCATGCGTTTATTGGCAATAAATCAACCAATGTTTCAATGTTTTGATTCCTACAGTAATTTCTTGACCAATTTATGTTGGTGCTAACATCGCTGAAATAGATATTCTCATCTGTGTTTTAGCTAAGGAGATATTAAAATCTTCTAACACGTCTCCTGCTTCTTTCTTCATCGTGAACATGGTGTCTGGCGCGTTGCTAGAATGGGTTTTTTTCTTCGACCATCAGATTCATTAGGGCAGTGAGATTGGGGTTGGTGGTCTCGTCCAAAGATTCCTAGTAAAATATCTCAAGACATTTGAAAAAAGTATCCGTTCAGTTGAGGTTTCCCTGTTTGAGAAAAGTCTGGTGAGTCTTTCAATGACTGAAAAAGTTGCTGCAAGTAAACAGACTTATTGGTTTTAGTATTAGTAAGCTAGTCATATGACCACTTTTCGAATCAGTAGTGGTGTTTTATAGTCTTTGTATTAGTACAAAAATTCATTTAATAATAGTCATGTTTAAGTTCTCTGTATTAGTAACAGTAATGGTTCTTAAGTTAGTTAATAACAGTGATTTACAATACTGTTTTCCAACAGACGATGTTGTGACAAGAACTGCTGCATTTGATAACAGAATAATAAACGTTTGCTCCTGTTTGTAATAGTCACATATATGTGTAACAAGTCGAACATCTTATTACTAAAATTGGAAGACTTAAATTAGAACTAAATGCACAATTTGATTAATTTTATTAATTAACAAAGGCAGCCAGAATCCATGCAGTTATTTAAAATTATCCGAGACATCTTTTCCCTATTCCAATTGGCCCTCCTCTTGTCACAGGCGGTCTGGAAATAGCAAAATGTAATTAATATACATATATTATTATTATTATTATTATTATTATTATTATTATTATTATTATTATTATTATTATTATTATTATTATTATTATTATTATTTGTCATCCATTGTTAGCGTTTATTAGAATTACCCATGTATGTAGTGATTTTAACATAGACGGCTAATGTAACCCTTCGTACTCTATATTAACTTGGGGGCTGTCAAAGCACGACGCTTTCCTGTCATACTATCATGCAGCATGCAGTATAATCAATTTGAACCTTGAAACATCTGCTTACGACGAATAATGCACTGAATCGAAAACCGAAATCAAAATGTATTCGATCAATATTTTGCATATTTACAATTTAGAACCATTTCACATGATACATGACAGATGATTTTTCTTCTTTTTTTAAGTATTCTAACTTGCACTAATACTTTACAAGAATGTCATTCGTATATTTCACAAAAACTAAATAATTGATACCAACTAGCTGGAATAGGAAACAAATGAAGACAAGAAAATAAATTTTCCGGTTGGGTTAACTTATTCATGTATAATTTATACCTAACATCATTCACCTTTCTTAACTTTTTTATCGGATTAAGTATTATTGAAAGGCACATGCCCTACCGGTTATTTATAACATGCAGTCCTTGACCCATGCCATACATGTTTATAACAAGTAGTATTTGACACATACCCTATTCATATTTTCTAAGATTTAGTCTTTGACACTCGTATTTCAAACAATTTAGTGTTTTACAGTACTTATAAAATAAGATTTTAGAAAAGTATACACTTTTTAATGTTTAATCTCAAAATACATTAGACTAAACTGTTTTAGTAATTTGAATGCAATGTCCATACTTATTGCACCCAGCATCAAAGTGACAGGTTTGAGGTATGCATCGGTCGCAGTACAGGAAATTGTCACAGTCTAGCGCATGCGATGTTACCGTCGGGGTGGTGGTTGTTGTTTCCATGGAAACAGTTGTGTTTGCTTGAACAGGCATCATTCTACATTAAAAAATAGCAAGATTGTGTAATGTGACTTTGATTTAAAAAGTAAATTATTACAGATTATTTGAAAAGTTGTTTTTGTATGCTTTGCAAGTGGCGATATAGCTATTATTTGTGTTTTTTTTATCTGGTACAATCGGCCAGGGACCTTACACAGAAATAACAGTTTTGTACTGATCCATTTCAATTAGAATTAACTGCAAATATAGCAAGTTTAAACATTATACATCCACTTTCTCAGAATACAACATATTGATGTTGCGATATCCGACTTTCATTTGTCTTCATGCACTGTTTTATATAACACCAAACATTTCGATAATCAAATACAAAAAATAAAATAAAAATAAATTGAGGATGTTTTCTTATAGTTAAAATTCTAACACTATTAATGTGAATACCATGCTATTGATATCAAACTAAAACCAATAAAGAAATATCATCAGACCCAAGAGAACGTGAGATAACTCGCTGGTCTAGCTTCGACCTAATAGCCAACATGTAAGAGCAGTACGCCATTAAATATAGGACATTCCAGTAAGATCCCTTGTGGTAAATGTATTTTAATGCTACTGTTTGCGTATAGAGCTTAAATGATTATCCCAACATTCAATATATAATTCTGTATGCGAATATTTGAATAGAAAACTGGTACTCGAGCATTAGTTTGTTGACCCTGTAACGATTCTGTAGTAATAAACTAAGCAACATAAAGAAACAAACACAACAATTTTTTGTCAATATTAACAAATAATGTAATAATCGAAGTTGTAAATGAACATGTGAGAGGAACATAAAATATTATGAAATGAATCCAAAAACCCTCGAAAGAGTTTTATTTTTTAAAACATGAAAAGACTGAAAACATCCGTATAAATTTCGGAACCGGAAAATATCGGTCCACCATGAATCGTGAATGTGTTGAATTGTTGTCGCTGAGATCTCCTTTGACTAATTAACAACAAACAATTATTAGTCCCATGAGTACTATCTATTTTCTCTGAACAATCCAAATTAATATTTTTGCTCTCATAGATTATCTTAGTACAATATATAACACATCTCCAAACTTGGTGCTACAACAGGAACACAAAAAAATAATGACTCCCAAAACGAAATGAAACTGTTCAGTTCTCTCCTCGTATCAACAGTCAAAAGTCTACGACGATTATATGTCACGATATATCCCATATGACAGATGGTACAACACATTATAATATTTTACAACACATATTCATGTGATCTAACACATCCAATGAAACTTTATTCTTCTACCACATGAAAGTTTGTCCAATGGAAAAAGGCGCAAGATGTCTTCTAATAACTCAGTTGTTAATAACTGTCATAACGTGCGCAAGCATCTATTTATATATCCAATGCAATTTAGAGTTCTTTGAGATCTTAGACTAGCAATAAGCAACTAAAGATAATGAGCACAATTTACAGCCATGAATAAAAATTATAAACATGATATGAAACCATGTATCAAGACTTACAAATATTTATATATACATAACAACCCAGCCAGCTGGACAGCATATTGTAAGAAAAACAATCAAGCCGAAATGTAAAATATGCACCGTCGAATTATTTAGTTTAAAAGAGAACAACGTACGAACTTTTAAATCATCTGAAATTCAGACCCCAACTCGCAAGTTGATCATTATTCTGAATACCTCCAAAGTTTCTTTGTGTCTTTCAATACCTTTGAAAAGATAATAAAGCTTGATGAGGATCATGTTACAGAATATGGGCCATATCAACCATACTTTACGTATCAGTCAAGCAGAATTCGGAAAAAGTCATAAACTATAGTCAGCCATTCGCTCTTTTAGGATCAGCTGTAGTCAGTCACGCAAACCACTGCATTTAACCAACCACCACTCCTTCTCCCGCTCCCCATCACTCCCTTTCCTTCACTCCCTTCCACGATATCTTACATTATAAAGTTAACCCCAAGATAGTTCTATATTTGGTCGTTTAATTATGTCATGAAGGCGTGATACAGATCTAGAATTACCAATATGCTTAAAATCTGACGCAATCTTTTACTTTATTTGTTTAACGTTAGCAATGATGATTTCGGCTTCATATCACTAATACACATGAGGTATTACGTGACTCTGCAACATACCCATTTTAAAATGCAGGGACCGATATTTTGTAAAACTAGCCATAGTCTGATTTTGTTATTTATTAGCTATTACACTAGGATTTAATTTGTGCGGGGTTATGTCCATTTTGTATGTCTTCTGAAAATGACTTAACTGACTGTGGACATCCCTCTTCAGTCATAAAGTCAATCCGTTCAGGACTGTCAGGCATATATTGGCATGACAAAGTCGGGATACCTGCAATCAACGTTTCCAAACGTAATCTAACTAAATTATCTATGGGATGTTGATTCTGATAATACCACTTCTCAAAAGATATTAGATTTTCCCGCATTTAACTAAAACAGTAATCGAAGTCGTACCTTTTTATAGCCGATATCACTAAAGGATCGTTTGTGTGTACCAAGCGTGAAAATAATCTTGAAAACTGACAGCCACATTCATTTAACCTTTTATCTGGATCCTTGAAATATGTTCTTGATGACACTCGAATTTAATTTAATTAGATGGAAGCCTTAGAATATAGTGTTTTAAGCCAGGATTACAGTGGTGGTGGTGATTCCAACAAACACCTCGAATAACAATGTCATTTGAACGTCTAACGGGAGTCTGTTGTTATACACCGTCAAAATTGTGTAGCTTTTAACGTGAAATTTACATTATACCGCCATTTTGAAATGTATGTTTGTAAGTGTTATTCTGAGACCATGTGCTATCTAATTGATATTCCTTATAGTGTCATACATATTTTCCCTCTGGTGGCCTAGTGGTTAGATTATCTGCCTCGGATGCGGGAGGTAGGGGGTTCGAACCCAGGTCAGGTAATACAAAAGAGTTTGAAAAATGGTACTACCAGCTGCCTCACTTGGCGCTCAACATTAAAAAGTTAGTTTTAGGACTGGTCGACCTGATGTCAGGATAATATGACTGGTTAGGACATCATGCTTCATGTCTGGGGCATGATACCCCAGTACTAGACATCACTATAAACTGTCACACTGCAAAAGTCGTAGCGACAAGACAGAAAATTGTTAAAACTACGTTAAAAGTCTAAATCACACACACCAACACACGTCAGAACTTAATTAAATCGGAATCAGTAGTTTTTAACTTGAGAATCCTGTTTTGCCTGGGAAAAAAGAGTTTGTTCAACATGGGAGGATATAAAAGGGAATTTATAAATAAAAAATACATTCAGTTTCACTACCCCATTCATGCTATATATATATATATATATATATATATATATATATATATATATATATATATATATATATATATATGGGGGAGGGTGTTTTATCTACCTGTGTGCCATGCGTCAAATACGCATAATTTTCCGATTTGACGCACAATAGTCAACTACAGTACGTAAATTGACACACCCCAATGTCATGTTTTGCTGATTGACACAAAACAAAGGGGAGTTGGTCTAAACTTCGTCGCCGGTACGTAAATTGAGCACTTGTTTTTTTATGTTTTGCTGATTAACTCAAACAAAGATTTTGTCTAATGTAACTACTTTATTGGCTAAATTGCAACTCGCTCAAACTGAGAAAACACTCGCACATAATTTTCTTACGCTGTTCTCATAATACATAGGGTTATAAATGAGTGTGGAGCCTAGAACTTACCTTATGTTACCTGTAACTGTCATATTATTTGTAGCAACAGGATGTTAGGAACATAAATCACCAAAAAACAAGAAATAGGCGAAAAATAAACACGTCATTTTACAGTGAATCTCACCAGAAAATATTATTTTATACGCATCTTTTCTTGGCAAAGAAGCAACAATTTCCATTTCCTCCATATGTGCCTTGTGTGGTTCCAAGATACTATCAGCGTTCCATTTAAGTTGGCCTCCAAGGTGAAAAAGAAAACTTAAAATAGATCCAAAACCAACGAAATTATCATTTGGACCACATTTTCATAAGCGACTGTCGATAATAGTGTTACTATCAAATAACTGGAATCTTCATCGTCTGTAGATGAGGTAACGGTTACATGCAAGAAAAAATTTAATTTTGTGCAACAATGGTTTTCAAAATGTTACATGCAAGATAAAATTTAATTTTGTGCAACAATGGTTTTCAAAATGTTACATGCAAGATAAAATTTAATTTTGTGCAACAATGGTTTTCAAAATGTTACATGCAAGATAAAATTTAATTTTGTGCAACAATGGTTTTCAAAATGTTACATGCAAGAAAAAATTTAATTTTGTGCAACAATGGTTTTCAAAACTAGTTAAGTCGAGTGAAGAATGTGACAGTGAAGACAACTTTGTTTTGCTATATATGTGCAGAGGCTGAAATAAACCTCGATGAGTAAATGTGCAAAAACAAAACCAATCCAATAACTGTCATAACAGTACCATGGGAATGCATGCGGAGTTGCAGAAAACAAACTGTTGATTGAACTCCAAATACTATCTAAATTTGTGAATGGTATTTTGTTCAAATCTCAAGATATCTTGATTATGAGATCGCGTGCACTACTTATTTCGAGACACTCGGTAATGAACACAATGATGAACCCTACAAATGTTTACTTCATGTTCTCTTACAAAGGACCACAAGTACGTGTCTGGGTCTTTGTGCCTCTGAATTCAATCATTGTAAAATATCAGTAGTTTTTCCAACCCAGCCGACAGTTAAAGCCTTTGAGCTTGCCGCCCAGCTATTGCATCCTGTTATTACGAGGTACTCTTATAATGACAGCATGTACATCAAGGGGTTTTTTCAGCCACTGAATTCTATATTTCATAGACACATGGTTCATGGGATAAACGAATGTGTCCACTCACTAATTTTAGCACAGCTAAATAATCAATAGTTTCTCATTAGGAAGGATGCTGATGCAGGACTGGTAAGTCTTTGAATTTTGCCTTCCAACTATTACAAGTGGACTCCTGCGTAGGTGATTCTATGCGTCACAATAAAATGATTAGTCTTCAAACATACTCAATTAAGCGTTTCAGAGACCTCTGAAACGTTCACAACACCAGACAAATTTTAATAGTTTTACAAGCAAGACATAGCAGCGAAAGTGCTAATTTAGTGTTTACATTGGTTAAGTGTAAAAGACATCACTTTTTTAAAATACAAATCTCTTCTTAATTTAATGCACGACTTAACAGCTAAAAATTGATGTCATTGGCATTTTGAAGAATTCCGCTATTCAGTATGACTTGTCTACTACCTGTTCATAGGTATTGGAGAGCCCATCAAAACGTTGTTGATGATAATAATATACATGACCTGCCAAATTTATCATTTCTGACAGCAATTGCAGATAAAAGTACTGAAATAGTTAACAATAAACGCCTTGTCGTATATACTCAGATTATGTCTAATGATATGAAACCATTAGCAACATGTTTAACAAATATAGAATGTTTAGATGCTTCAGGCAAAGGAATTGCCTCACAGGTAATTATTTTTGTTGTGTATTTAAAAATATAATTATAATTAAAACAACTACTTTATAATGAACATCGGCTTGAATATGACTCATAGGTTTGGATTTGACTTACTGTTTTCTGTATTGATGAGTCAGATGACTTACTTGAAGTCATTTTGTAGATAAAACACATATATATATATATATATATATATATATATATATATATATATATATATATATATATATATATATATATATATATTAGTCTTAGGTCCTCCTGCGACGTTCGGCGCATAGGGAAGCGATTGATCTCCCTCGAGATCGATCTGGCGCAATGGTTTTCAGCGTCATCCAGTGATGTGCCCAGCACTCTCAGATCTTCTGTGAAGGTACTTCGCCATGTATTTTCAGGGCTGCCTTGTTTTTCTCTTCCCCATGGCGTCCACGAGATGGCGTTTCTTGGAAGCTGTGAGATTGGTTGCAAAACGTAGCCGACTCTCTGTCACAATGTCGTTGAGAGGGCGTGTGCCGGTTCGCTGGTGGATCTCTTCATTGGTGATGCGATCCTTGTGTGAGATTTGCAGGATTCTACACAACCATTGCTGTTGGGCGACGTTAAACCTCCTTGCAATCCGGGCCGAAGTCTTCCACGTTTCTCATGCATAGATTGCAGTTGGGACAACGATGGTAGTAAGTAGACGGATTTTTTTATCCTAACCTCATTTATGTGTTGGCCCAGATTGGTTGAAGCCGTTGAAAGACTGTCCATGCCTTTCCTGTTCTACAAGCGATATCGTGGTAGGCGACATCGTTGGCTAGGGTGCTCTCTAGGTAGGTGAATTTTTATACCTCCTCGAGTTGTTGCTAGCCAATCTTCATGGCGTCCCTTGTTGTGGTATATCTGACCCTCATGATCTTTGTCTTATTCCCGTTTATCCAAAGTCCAACTCTGGCCGCTTCGCGTTCCAGGTTCATTATCATTTCTTGCGCTTTTTTATTCGTGGTGCCAAGGAGTGCAATGTCATTCGCGATGTCAAGGTAAGTTCATCGGTTTGGTTTCAGCCATGGAATTCCAAAATTATCTCTGTCCATGAATTTCTTCATAACGAAATCTATCATCATAATGAAGAAGAGAGGAGACACGATGCATCCCTGACTGACGCCACTTTCATTGTTAAATACGTTTGTGGTGCCGTTTTTCGGCCTACAATAACAGTTTGAGTCTAGGCAGAGATTTCTAAAGACCTTAATGAATCGCTCCGGGATGCTGTACAACCTCGCTATGATCCAAAAGCTACTTTCGATGTATGTTGTCGAAGACCTTGATAAAATCGACAAAGTTGATAATGAGCCGCTATTGGTGTCGATGATGTTTCACAGGACGAATATTTGTTCACTGCACGATCGTCCGTCGCGAAAGCCAGCCTGCTCTTCTCGGAGCTTCGCGTCCACAGCTTCCTTTAGTTGCCGTAGCAGGACAATGCTAAACACATTGCCCGAGACCTAGAGGAGAGAGAAATGTAATTCCACGCCAGTTGGTAGAGTCCGCTATGTTTCCTTTCTTTGGAAGTTTGACGAAGACTCCCTTGAAACAATCTTTGGGTATTTGTGTCGTGAACCAAAATGAGTTTAGAATATCTATCAGTTCGTTGATGAGACACTTTCCACCGTACTTAAGCATGTCCAGGCCATACGCTTTGTTATTCTAAAGGAGCCGTATTGTCACCTCCGTCTATGCTGTTGAAATGTCTTCTGTCATCACAGCTAGGATGTTTGTTGGGTCTGGTAAATCTATAGTGAAGGTAGTTTCTGGGGTAGGCTGATTTAGCATTTAGTTGAAGTGTTAAACCCATCGAGCGTCATGTTCTTCTTTGGTTAAATGCGGCTTTCCATTTTTGTCCTTGATAGGGGCTCCATGTCCACCCTTCGCTCCGGTGATGTCGCGAACGATGCGGTAAAGCGTCTTTGTGTCATTTTTCACAGCCGCTTTCTGTGGTTCTTGCTTTTCTGGTCTAGCCACTCTGACTAGTCTTGCCAACAGCTTCTCTTCACTTTCATATCTAATTATCGGTAGGTTTTCGATGCCTCTAATTGTTCTTGCTTCTTTCTTGCCTGTTCACGTATTTACCGCATCTTCCTCCTTTCGTCGATCAATTGCCAAGACCGTTCCGGAATCGATCGCCCTTTATACATTCCTCGTCTCCTCCCAACACTCGCCTCGGAGTTACCAATTATCGCGGTTTTGAATCTTGTCCAGCTCCCTTAAACATCCAGATCAACAGTCGATGGACTAAAGCAGTTTCTCAACTCGATTTGAAACCGTATCGCGGTTGCACAATCTTTAAGCTTTACCGCTGCGAAGGAACGTGACCGCTTTTGCTTCATCTGTTGACGCTTGAGACGGAGACAACACATGGTGGCAAGCAGATTGTAATCAGAACAAACGTCAGCTCATCGAAGCACTCACACGTTCAACAGTGACAATTTCTACTGCTTGCTAATGCAGACATTCGATCTCGTTGAGTGTACGTTCGAAAGGAGATCGCCAAGTTTTCTTGTGGATCTGCTTATGATCAAAGAAGGTTTTTCAGATTGACAAGCCGTTCGCTGAGTAAAAAGATTTAATCCGGTCGCCATTGTCGTTTGTCGTATCAGCTGATCCGTGCGGCCCGATTACGTGCTCAATCAAGTCCATGGCGTTGGTTACCAATCTTAGAGTTAAAGTCTTCGCAAACAAGTATGATATCGTGTCGTCCAATGTTTCATTCGAACTGCTTATGAAAAGCATCATCGGCGGTGTCCTTGGCGTCTTCCATGGAGACATATGCTTGCACCATGGTGATCTTCATGAGGATTGTTTGGAATCGGGCTGCAATGATTCGGTCACTGGCATGCTTCAGATTTTTGAGTGTTCCCACTGCTACTTTGGACACAACAATGCCAACTCATCGTGCATGCTCACTCTCGTGATATGAACTATCGAGGAAATCCGATTCACGGCAGTGGATCCTCTTGGGCATGAGGACGGGCACAAACTATAAATAGAATTCTAGAAGAGGACGGTGTTCTGTATGAATGTATCGACAAAGAGGTGGATGTGCAGACAGTAACACCACCGAATAACGCAACTAAAGATCTCAACGATGCATGCATGAATGGAGATATAGATTCTATTTTCGAGACCCTGTGTTCGGTTGAGAATATTAGCTGTTTCATACAACAAGAAAGGTGACAATATTAACGTGGAACTAATCGGGAACGAAGAAAATGAAGACATATATCACGAAGCAGTAGATATTGACGGTAAAACTGTAAAGATAACTCTTAAAATTGTGAAGCTTTAATATTTTATATAATTTATTTATTTCCATAACCCAGAGATTTCTTATTTTAAAAAAAAAATCTTATTTTCCCAATTTTATGTAAATTCTTGTCGTTCAAGATTGGATCTTCCGAAAACAGTATTTTGTTCCTGTTATTAATTTGTTAATTTAGTACTCCATCGGAAATATAAATTTCACACGAAATTTGAAATTATGTGTGTATACATTCATTTTCTCTCACATCCTCTTCGAAACTTCTCTGTCTGGTTTTCAAATCCTCTTCAAGACTTCATTACAGCGAAATCTAGCTAAAGAACTAAAATGTATATAAATCTTACTTTTATGTTTACAAATAACTCTCTTGCTAATGCATTAATGCGTTTTTATCATGACTCCAATGTGTGACGTCGAAACACCTGTCTTTGATATTCCACATATTTACTGTTTCCATATTGATGAAGATTACATTGATGACGATTACGACATGCCAGGAAACTGGACTTTGACTGCCCATATCCATCAAAAGCAAGACAAACAACACAAAATACTGGACATGGCTCTCTATCATCATAATCAAGATAGTCTCTATTCCGTTTTTGACCATTTCAAAATGTGGACATGTTTAGGCTTAATGCCTTTGAACTGCATATATTCTTATAATAGCAATAAAAGGATACTAAGAAGATTTAGGAACGTTTGAAAAGAAACTACGTCGGCTGCAAAAGCTTTCTTTTTCTAATCTTCTTGGTGTAGACCGCTTAGTTTCAATGTTCTTATGCCGCGTATCGAGTAAGATTCCTTTTCCTTCCTGGTTTCGGAACTTCAGCTGTAGTTGTTAGCAATTGTGATAAGTGTTGTATCACTGAAAGTGTGACAAGGGGAGGAGAAGTGCTCTGCGCCCGGGCTTAAGAATAGCTTCTTTGCCATCCAATCAGATCTATGAAGGTTAATTAATCCTTTTGTGTAGCTTTTCAGTTTCTCCGACATACTGAAAGCTACAGATCTCACATGTGATGAGATAAATAACATTCTCATACCCGTACCAGCTAATTTCCCAAAAGTGCCGTAGTTGAAATGAACAAGAAAGCTATGTTACTTTAGTTTCAAAACTCGAACTGATAAATTTTACAATTATGACTTCTTTACACTTATCCAATGTTTTTAGTTTTCAAATCAGAATTTGATTCCAATAAGTCAGTCAGAAGGAAACAATCTCAAAAATGAGTTCATAACTAATATTTTCCAGTTCATGTTATAAGCGACAAGATTTATTAGTATGACTAGATTGTGTTAATTGTCTTTCAGACGGCAACTAGAGTTAAAGAAGGAATTCTAACATTTTGTTTTATCAAAAGCCTTTGCTGGCTGATGATAGATTCATTAAAGCCAGAGTGACTTTGAGACCCAAAATTCGGCACATGCCAGATTTTAAATATGTCTATCAGACAATATTTTATAATATTAAAATTGCTTACAGCATTGCTCACATAGAATTTACCCCTATCCTCATAAACCTTTAAAAGAGTGACATAATGTTAATTATTTCTTGTCGTTGAATGTCGCATATTAATGGTAGAAATCACGCTCTATTTTTCTATCTTCTATCATGCGAATATGCCCTCCATTCCTCACACAAGTTCATTATATCGCTCTCTCTGTTTCTGTCTGTCTCCGCCTCTGATGAGGAAGGTTGCGGATATGACCCCGGCGCAGTCATACTAAAATTAGTACTAACAGCTACCGGGCAAGCCGCTCAGCATTAAGAGATTACTGTTAGGACTGGTGGGTCTGGTGTAAGGATAACGTGGCTGAGTGGAACATCATGCTACATGTCTGCGCTTTGATTCCCAAGTGCAAGACATCACTATCAACTGCCACACTGCAGCCATGGTAGCGATATGACTTAAAAATCGTTAAAACTACGTTACAAATTCAAATCACACACACTGTTTCTATCTGTCTGTGTGTCTGTCTTTTTCTGAATGTATGATACCATTATTTAATGTGTAAAGGATAATGAGGATGCTATGAGCAAATATTCATCACATGTCCAATATTGAAAGTCTTCAAAGCAAGGATACTCTTTGTAAAAGTTGTAAATTTATGTTAATTATTTGTTTAAGGTAAAGATGTGTAAATTTTATTTTAATATTTCTGGTAAAGGCGGCCATTTTCGAAAGTAGATCGGTGTCATTCTTACACATTTGAAACCATTTTAAACTTGAATGTTTTTGTTGTAAATGGGCAAGGTCTATTAAGTGGGGCGTCTTCAGAAGTGTCCTTTTCGCTTTCAATAATTTTAATAACTGCATTCATACTTGATTGCAGATCAAAATATTTAAACCTCGTATAACACGGTGCTTTCTGCCAAATTTCTTTTCTAGTAGAATTTGATAAGAAGTGGAAAATATAAATATTGACGCACGTATAACCGACGACGCATAACACATAATGATGACAGTCCTAACATGAGCTCCCCTGGCCTTACTATCATGTGAGCTAAAAGCTGAAAAAGTCGAAAAAACGTGAAACTACCCAAGACATCTTTTCCCTAGTCCAGATGTGTGTCCATAGGTTACGGGTGGTCTGAAAGAAATATAAAAAAAACATTAGATTTGTGCCAAATGATGTTTACAAGGAGTAAGCGTTTTTAAAGGTAACGGTATATCAATCTCTTGACGTAGCGATTATGTAAGTATTCTAGAGGGAAATGTACGAGAATACACAATATTGCACATATGCAAATATTCTTATTTTTCTGAATTCGTATTATTTAAATATCAGCGTTAAAGTGTATTCGTAAGAAATAAATAAATAAATGTAAAATAGATTCAACGGGTTTAAAAACTAAAATTGATATGATTTAACAATCAAAGAATGTTCGTGTCATGCTTGTTTGCAAATGTATCTTTTGTGGAAAGAAAGACTTGAATTGACATTAGACCCCATTTACTAGATAAGTATTTGATCGTTAAATCATATAATCAATAAAGACAGCATTGAACTTGAGATCGAACCATCCACACCTCTCTCATACTAGGAATGCCAGACTAAGTTTCAAGATAAATGAATCAAATTCATAAGTTTTGCAAACTTATATCACACACACACACACACACACAGATATAAATAAATATATATATATATATATATATATATATATATATATATATATATATATATATATATATATATATATATATATATATATAATTTAGGATTTAGTAGTTCGCGCAAATAAATTATGTAGGAATCACATTTGGTTGATGTAAGCAGTATAAATGGGAATTACGAGAGCCTTTGAATGGGTGCTATAGCCTCTTTAAATTTAACATTCTGGACGACACTATCAGACCTTGTAAAATTTTGTCATTATGTGCCTGTATGGGGTCAAAGGTGAATTCAAGATGATGGGTGCCAATTTAGACATCTAGGGAAATGTTTACTCAATGGGCTGGTATGAGAAGGAATGGGAATTTAAGATGATGGATTGGTATTAATCCTGATGGAAATTCTATAGGATTACTCAGAATGGGAAACCTATGAAAATTTACCATGACGAATGAAAGAGACCAGGCCTTGTTTAATTAAACTTGATGGGCTGGTATGAGGAGCTGTGAACATTTAACATTATGCATGTGATTTGATCCTCATAAACTTTTTTAACTGATTGGCCAGTATAACCCTATAAGGAAATTTATCATAGGAATTGAACAGGATGATGAGACATGCAAATGTACACCAAATTAAGTACAATATCCGCACATGCTTATCAATATATAGAAGGTAAATATTGGGGTTTTTTTGATAGAAGAAGTTATATATTTTTAGCAATACACATTATTTACCAAATAATGATGCAACTGACTTGTGTTATATACACTCGTGTTGTCTGGTGTATATTTATAATTCTCTTCAATTAATCTTATATGCCTTGATTTATATAATGTGAATCAGGAATGACTGTTGATACAAGATTATATATAGTTCGTTCGTATAGAATATATGCTGTTTATCGCAATATACTATATCCCATGTGCACATATCGTAAGAGTTGGAGTTATTTATCCTACCATACCCCTATTTTTCTTTGATCAGTTGAAATGACAAAAGCCTACTTCTAGTGTTCGCTCAATCGCTTTTCTTTATGCTGATGTATTCACTCATTCAAAAATCTTCATAATTTGCTTTTAAACGCTGATGCTTTACAAATGTCATTGCATGAACCAGGAGGCTGTTTCTAATTTTCTCCACCAACGGAAAAGTATTCCTTTTTTTCAAGAAAGAAACACTTCGTTGGAACATTTTAATTGTAGAAGAATAAATCAATATACTTTCGTTTTTTATTTACGTTTTGTTGATGCTTTGAGAAGAAAGAAAAGAAATTTAACTTTTGACCATGTTTTGGCCAACTTTCTCTTTTAATTTCTTACCGTGTTTTGACGAGTTGTTTTGCTCGATAACACGAACTATGAATTTTGACTAAGGTATTGAGCATAGTTCATGTTTTGATAAAGATGATACAATCCTTGTTGTTGTGTTTCTAAATTTTAGAGGCATAACTGTCGAATGTGTTGCGGCAAAATGAAACATGTCACGTGTCTACTACTCGTGTGTTTTGTCAATATAAGTACAAGAGAGGTTGCATTTCCAAATAATTCGGAGATGAAGCAGAACAAATCAATGCGTTTTCATTAGAAAAGAAAAAAACTTGGTTATCGATCTAGTATTTATCTGTAAAAGTGCACGCCTTGTTTGGAGAAACTGATATATTGTTATTGTCTTGTTCTTTAATTACAGCAGTCGAGCTGTCGCGTTGCATATATAGTCAAACAAGAAGTTGAGCTAATAAATTTACGTAAACTTAAAACAGATCTGAAACACAGTCTAGTGTTTGTAAAAGTTCATTCATTGTTTTGAGTAGATAAAGATATTAGTACGAAGGCGATGAGCACGCGATATGTTATGCACAACAAGTACTTGTTGCAAAGTTTTGCTGTCATTTTGCTCAAGATTCATAATAAATCATGTCTAAAGAATCTTGATGGTAATTGTGGGTAGCTACATTAAAGTATTATCTACTCTGTCTATTCTTTCCAATGAAAAGTACAATATAAAATATGACTATTCGTAAGCGAGTACAACCAGAAGGCAAAAAGCGGCATCAATCAACGTTAATTTTTCACCAAAGGAAAAAAAAAGCTTAACTCGTTCTTTAGAGAAATTGCGTCGGTTTTAAACAGAACATAATAGACTCACAGAATCTATAATGCATTTGAATCAATATTTTCATATTAAGGATACTCAAAGTCTATTGAAGGGCACAAAAATGAATCTTAATGCTAAGGTTTGGATATTTTAATCACCAGTGAAACATTTCAAAAGAAAGTAATAACACATCACAAATATACTCGCAAGCACACATATTTATTGGGTACGCTTTATTATCCGTGTTTTCACCAGGTTATAAATCACCATGCACAATTTCCACGGGATCTTATAAAAATTAATCATGTTAAAATTTTCATACAGAGCTACATTGAAACACGACATGTGAAATTTCAATTGCCGTCACATAATGTTATACTTTCCACTAGTGTCCCATGGTGTCATTCGTAATGTTAACTTTCAATATGGTCTCTCATTCGTAATGGTTAATTCATAATAGGCTCCTTCTCATCCCCTTATACTACTTATATCCAATAGTCACATTTCTGTGGAATTTGTTAATTAAAAATGTAACGTGAATGATACATAAAGTGTTTCATAGACATGTATTGAATCTAGAGCATACCTGTTGCAATCAATGGGATAGTAACATGTTGATGGAATGCATTTGTCACAGAACTGGAAGTGGTTACAGTCTGGGCTCTGCGTCGTCTCCCCAGCAGAAAGAGAAAGACTGTGAACTAGATAAAGAACCATACTGTCTTTAAGTGGAACACTTCTGCAGTGTCTTCACGCTAAATTAAATAACAAAACTGATACAGATTAGAATCTTGATGTGTAAGTATCTGTGTTACATGTATCATGTGTGAAACAGTTTTGTGATGGATGTATGTATCATTTTCTTTCTTATTTTCGAGAAGCCTATTCGTTTACGGAAGCTCGTATTTGTACTAAAGTGAAATATGCTTACAGAGATTTCAAGGGGACAAATTAAAAATGCGTTGGTAAAATATTTACATATCTTTTTTTTGTTTGACAATAAGTTTATTGGTGTGATATTGGCATAAGTATTTATTGTCATTTAATTCAGCTAATACGTTGTCGGGAAGATAGCTACCAAACTTTTGACGCAATTAGAATATTCTCGTCTCTGACTGATAAGGGTCGCAGACCTTCTCTCTCTCTCTCTCTCTCTCTCTCTCTCTCTCTCTCTCTCTCTCTCTCTCTCTCTCTCTCTCTCTCTCTCTCTCTCTCTCTTGCTTACATATCAAGGTAAAGGTCAAGGGATTGTAATTAATGTTTCGCCAAGATCTCACATAAAGACGATGTTTCCAGTGGGGGGCAACTGTGCCTCAAGTTCGTGTACGTCAAATCATGGAAATGCATTAGAAGATAACGAAAAGATAACACAGCCTAAATTTATGTCTTCGATCTTCTGCTAAAATATTATCTTAAATGTTTATCATACAGATGAAGTTAATTGAATTCCTGAAGTCATTTATGACGAATATTAAAGTTTAATGATTTCTAAATCGGCTTTATTTAGGTTTTATTAAACAACGGTTACAACATTTCGTCAGCAATTGGAAACATTCTTTCTTGTTCATAACGAGGTCCAATTAGGAAACCTCATATTTCGAAACAACAAGCATTTAATTTATTCGAATTTCATGCTTAGAGGTCTTGAGTTGATTGAAAACGGACTTAGTGGATTTATATGACTAAAATACAGATTTAAAGGATTGTGGATTAAACACGGACTTACCGACAAAAATACAGATTAAAGCTGCTATATAAATATATGCCGACATCCTCTTTCAGAATGACTTTCGTCTCTGAATAAGATAAGAAATGGAATCAAAGGACATTTATACATGTTTTATCTTAGTGCCCTGAGCTGCCACACTGTGTTCCAGATGCACTTCCATGAACTTTTCTTTGGCTATTAGAATAATTCCCGAATGAAATAGGATAAATTACTCAATATAGCAAATGGGGATCAGATTCGCCGATACACCCTATATAAAGATTTGATCTCGAGTAATCCAAATGGCAGTAGTTTTGTGGATTTCGTGCACTTTGAATTTAATACCCAACGAACAAGAACTTGCACTTTTGTAGATCTGTAACGTTTAATGATTATAACGATGTGTCGGTTTCACCAAACCAACTTCTATAATAATATAACTCATATCATCCCTTCAAGTATGTTTGCAATATTTTACCTAACAAACCTTACAGCTACTTCATTTCAAAATTCTAACATAATAGCACCTTGAATAATCACGCAAATTAAATTGTGTTAGCTCCTAATCAATCAAATGATTTAAATTCTAACCAGTCAAAATATTTGAATATTAATCATTTAAATGATTTGAATCTCAATCAATCATATGATTAAAATTGTAATATGCAAATTAATTTATTAATCATAAATTATATGATTTGCTAGGTTTGGTTCTATTACACGGCTGGTTGGTTCATATATGCACGCCTTAGTAACTTATCAACTCATCAAGTACCACTCTCAGTTATAGAACACACAATAATCACTCGATAGCTCATTTTGTACCACTATCATCCATTACGACCATTAGGACCACACGGATGGCTCATCTTGTATCACTATCAATCATTAGGACCACACGAGTGGCTCATACTGTACTACTATCAATCATTAGGACCACACGAATGGCTCATTTTGTACCACTATCAGTCATTACAATCACACGAATGGCTCATTTTGTACCACTATCAATCATTAGAATCACACGAATGGCTCGTCTTGTACCAATATAATTCATTAGAATCACACGAATCGCTCATTTTGTACCACTATCAGTCATTCGAATCACACGAATGGCTCATCTTGTACCACTATCAATATTTAGGACCACACGAATGGCTCATTTTGTACCACTATCAGTCATTAGAATCACACGAATGGCTCATCTTGTACCACTATCAGTCATTAGGATCACACGAATGGCTCATCTTGTACCAATATCAATCATTAGAATCACACGAATGGCTTATCTTGTACTACTATCAATCATTAGAATCACACGAATGGCTCATCTTGTACCACTATCAATATTTAGGACCACACGAATGGCTCATTTTGTACCACTATCAGTCATTAGATTCACACGAATGGCTCAACTTGTACCACTATCAGTCATTAGAATCACAGGAATGCCTCATTTTGTACCACTATCAGTCATTAGAATCACACGAATGGCTCAACTTGTACCACTATCAGTCATTAGAATCACAGGAATGCCTCATTTTGTACCACTGTCAGTCATTAGGATCACACGAATGGCTCATTTTGTACTACTATCAGTCATTAGAATCACACTAATAGCTCATCTTGTACCACTATCAATATTTAGGACCACACGAATGGCTCATTTTGTACCACTATCAGTCATTAGAATCACACGAATGGCTCAACTTGTACCACTATCAGTCATTAGAATCACACGAATGGCTCAACTTGTACCACTACCAGTCATTAGGATCACACGATTTTCTCATCTTGTACAACTATCAGTCATTAGAATCACACGAATGGCTCATTTTGTACCACTATCAATCATTAGGATCACATGATTTTCTCATCTTGTACCACTATCAATCATTAGAATCACACGAATGGCTTATCTTGTACTACTATCAATCATTAGAATCACACGAATGGCTCATCTTGTACCACTATCAATATTTAGGACCACACGAATGGCTCATTTTGTACCACTATCAGTCATTAGAATCACACGAATGGCTCATCTTGTACCACTATCAGTCATTAGAATCACACGAATGGCTCATTTTGCACCACTATCAGTCATTAGAATCACACGAATGGCTCATCTTGTACCACTATCAGTCATTAGAATCACACGAATGGCTCATCTTGTACAATTATCAGTCATTGGAATCACACGAATGGCTCATCTTGTACCACTAACAGTCATTAGAATCACAATAATGGCTCATCTTTTACCACTATCAACCATTAGGATCACACGAATGGCTCATTTTGTATCACTATCAGTCATTAGGATCACACGAATTGCTCATTTTGTACCACTATCAATCATTAGGATCACACGAATGGCTCATCTTGAACCAATATCAGTAATTATGATCACACGAATGGCTCATTTTGTACCACTATCATTCATTAGGATCACACGAATGGCTCATATTGTACCAATATCAGTCATTAGAATCACAGGAATGGCTCATTTTGTACCACTATCAGTCATTAGAAACACACGCATGGCTCATCTTGTACCAATATCTGTCATTAGAAACACACGAATGGCTCATCTTGTACCACTATCAGTCATTAGGATCGCACGAATGGCTCATCTTGTACCACTATCAGTCATTAGGATCGCACGAATGGCTCATCTTGTACCACTATCAGTAATTAGAATAACACCAATGGCTCATATTGTACCACTACCAGTCATTAGGATCAAACGAATGGCTCATATAGTACCACAATCAGTCATTAGAATAACACGAATGGCTCATATTGTACCACAATCAGTCATTAGAATCACACGAATGGCTCATATTGTACCACTATCAATCATTAGGATCACACGAATGGCTCATATTGTCCCACAATCAGTCATTAGAATCACACGAATGGCTCATCTTGTACCACTATCAATCATTAGAATCACACGAATGGCTCATTTTGTACCATTATCAATCATTAGAATCACACGAATGGCTCATTTTGTATCACTATCAGTCATTAGGATCACACGAATGGCTCATTTTGTACCACTATCAGTCATTAGGATCACACGAATGGCTCATTTTGTACCACTATCAGTCATTAGGATCACACGAATGGCTCATCTTGTACCAATATCAACCATTAGAATCACACGAATGGCTCATCTTGTACCACTATCAGTCATTAGAATCACACGAATGGCTCATCTTGTACCACTATCAGTCATTAGAATCACACTAATGGCTCATCTTGTACCACTATCAACCATTAGGATCACACGAATGGCTCATTTTGTATGACTATCAGTCATTAGGATCACACGAATGGCTCATTTTGTACCACTATCAGTCAATAGGATCACACGAATGGCTCATCTTGTACCACTATCAGTCATTAGGATCACACGAATGGCTCATCTTGTACCACTATCAGTCATTAGAATCACACGAATGGCTCATCTTGTACAACTATCAGTCATTAGAATCACACGAATGGCTCATTTTGTACCACTATCAGTCATTAGAATCACACAAATGGCTTATTTTGTACCACTATCAGTCATTAGAATCACACGAATGGCTCATTTTGTACTACTATCAACCATTAGAATCACACGAATGGCTCATCTTGTACCACTATCAACCATTAGGATCACACGAATGGCTCATCTTGTACCACTTTCATTCATTAGAATTACACGAATGGCTCATTTTGTACCACTATCAGTCATTAGAATCACAGGAATGCCTCATTTTGTAACACTATCAGTCATTAGAATCAAACAAATGGCTTATCTTGTACCACTATCAGTCCTTAGAATCACACGAATATCTCATTTTGTACCACTCTCAGTCATTAAAATCACACGAATGGCTCATTTTCTACCACTATTAATCATTAGGATCACACGAATGTCTCATTTTGTACCACTATCAATCATTAGAATCACACAAATGGCTCATTTTGCACCACTATCAATCATTAGAATCACACGAATAGCTCATCTTGTTCCACTAACTTTCATTAGAATCACACGAATTGCTCATTTTGTACCACTATCAGTCATTAGGACCACACGAATGGCTCATCTTGTAGCACTATCAGTCATTAGAATCACACGAATGGCTCGTCCTGTACCACTATCAATCATTAGAATCACACGAATGGCTCATCTTGTACCAATATCAATCATTAGAATAACACGAATGGCTCATCCTGTACCACTATCAGTCATTAGGATTACACGTTTTTCTCATCTTGTACAACTATCAGTCATTAGAATCACACGAATCGCTCATTTTGTACCACTATCAGTCATTAGGATCACACGAATGGCTCATATTGTACCACTATCAGTCATTAGAATCACACGAATGGCTCATTTTGTACCACTATCAGTCATTAGAAACACACGAATGGCTCATCTTGTACCACTATCAGTCATTAGGATCGCACGAATGGCTCATCCTGTACCACTATCAGTCATTAGGATCACACGATTTTCTCATCTTGTACAACTATCAGTCATTAGAATCACACGAATGGCTCATTTTGTACCACTATCAGTCATTAGGATCACACGATTTTCTCATCTTGTACCACTATCAATCATTAGAATCACACGAATGGCTCATCTTGTATCACTATCAGTCATTAGGATCACACGAATGGCTCATCTTGTACCACTCTTAAGAACATGTTATAGTCACCTAATAACTCATTTTCAGTCATTAGAAGCGAACAGTCATCTAAGTACCACTCTTAGGCGTTAGGATCATATACTCACGTAATAACTCATATTTCACCACTCTCACTCATTAGGAACGAGGGAATAACATATTGAGTACTATTATCAGTCATTACGAACATGTAGTCACTTAATAACTCACTTAACACCACTCTCATGTTTTTACGAACAAATCATATTCGTATATGTGCTTACCAAATACCATTCTTTGTCATTTGGAACATGTCATAATACTTAATACCTCATCTAATATTACTCTCAGGTTTTAGGAACACATCATAACCACTTAATAGCTCATTTCGGATCGCACTCAGGCATTAGGAAATATCATAGTCACTAGATTGATTGTCTTTTACCATTCTCGTTCATTATGCATATATAATGGTCATTTCATAAGTCATTTAGAACATATAATAGACACTTCATAACTCATATAATGCAATGCTAATTCGCTACGATCATATAGGCACGTAATTACTCATTTAAAACCACTTTCGGTCTCTGCGAACATATCCTATTCACTTATGAACTCGTCTAATACCATTCTTCACCATTCCTAGGATGTCACAGTCACTTAATATCACTCTATGAAACAAGATTCTCTTTAGATAACTTCAACGGTCCACTATTTCGTCTACTTCAAAAGGTCTAAGGCCTAGTAATTCTTGAACTATTTTCCCAATAGGAAACAAGAGTTAATCAAAAACCTCTTCTCCACTTTTTTTTAATAAAGCAATATATACTTAAAACAATTCTTAAAGTTTGATGAATATTTCTAAAAGCCCCTTGACTAGACTGATAAATAGAAGACTTAAACTTTTTGGGTACCATAGCGTACTGGAGAATACCGGCTATAAAATTTTACTTTTGATTAAACTGGATATTTTGTGAAAGCCATGAAGTGTAAAATAAAAACTTTATCAAAGCTTTTACATTGGCTTTGCCTGTAATATTACTCAAAGGAATTGCCTCTGGAAATTGTATAGACACACACATTATGATCTTTTGCTATTCTTAGTCTGATTTGGCCTTAAGTAAGGGACCGACACAGTCAACCATTATTCTGCTAAATGGCTCGTCTAATGCAGGAATGGGCGGCAGAGCAGTCTTAGGTACCTTCTGGTTTGCTTTCCTTACCATTTAACAAGTGTGACATAGTCTACAGTAATTAGTTATTTCAATTTTTGACCAATGAAAATGGGTTAAGATGTTATGATAACTCTTTTCTACTCATAGATGACCAGCCAAAACAGCTTCATGAGCTAGACCCATCAATAGCAGGGACCTCAGTTGTCTCCATTTTCTCGTACGGATCCCATTTTCATAAAATAATGGAGTGTCACTTTTATTGCTTACATTTCACTAATAGCCCTCTGAAACAAGTAATTAATCCAAATATCTCGTTCCTTGTTCGAGAATGAGTGATTATGTTTTCTTCACCCTGATTAAAATAAAGAGAATCAGTAGTGAAAAGAGCATCAGAGTTATAAATCCCTTTTGATTGATTAATACCAGGAGCGAATGTGACCTCTCCAAAAGACTGACCAATAAATGTGTCAGCAAAAGGAATAATTTTCCAATCAACATAAATTTCAAAAGCTCATCTTTTCCATAGCTCTAGTAACTGCAAAAGGAGAGTATAAATCAGGGATTTCATTTTTAATAGGATTTGATCCAAACACGTCATGTCAGTTACAACTGGCTTATCAACAGCCTTATCTACAGCTGGGTGATTGTCTAGAAGTAAACAAATACCCTCGATGAGTAAGGAAGTCACTGTTCCAACTTTTGCGCGTACTGCGATTGAGTTGGATATCATATTAAGACAAGGAATAGGAACATTAATATTTTATTATAGATAGGATATGCAGCGATTAGAAATAACATACTCTTTCTTCTTGCTATAGGTACACATAGGAAGAGATAAGGACTTCTGATCCGTCTCATCGAAACTTGATCTCTAAACGTTGTGCGACTTTGATGTTTGGAAGTGTTGGTATTCGACTGAAATAGTTTGGTTTTATTTATCAGAGGAAAGCTGAGTAGAATAAATTGCGACAAAATAAATTTTATGATCTAAGGAATACTTGTAAGCAGCATAAGCAGCATTTTTCTAAACATTCGACTTAATTCTCATCGAGGTAAGTCTTGACTTCACTATGTTCGCAATTATGGGACTCTTCCACTAAAACTAAGAGTTACGAATCTTTATGAACCTTTTTAGAGGAACACTCCTTATCTAATTGGCATGCCTATAACCAAGCACCATAGGTCAGGTCAGTTGCTTTCCTACAATTCCTGAAGCTTTTTTGATATGTTTTTTCTTTGGCTTATTTTATATTTGTTACAATCATAAATAACGTGTCATTTTCTCTTGCAATAGGTGAACGTAGGACCTGATAAGAATTTCTGATTAGTCGTATCAGAAAATAAATTCCTAAAAGTTTTGCCAGGTTGAGATTTTAAAGCGCTCACATGAGCTTGAAATGGCCCTTTTATAACCAAAACAAACTGGTGAAAGGATGACTTAGTGACAAGTTAAACAGTATGACTCATGGAATAATAATTAACTGGACAATCAGCTTTTTCTACAATTTCGGCCATTTAATCATCAAGGAAGGTGTTGACGTCATTATGAAATCAATTCTTGAAATCTTCAATGACTACAAGCTGCATGAGATTATTTTAATATTTATCAAACGTCTTGGTTGATCACCACCTTTCAAATAGTTGTTCTTTTATGCCCTTGCAAATTAAACATATGTCTGACCGTTTTCATTTGTACAGTCCCAAAAAGATCGTAAATAAGCCTCCGGTTCCAAATCATAACCCTTCAACATATATTCTTTAAACACTTAATGATCCATACTTTCTTTTACTGCCATATAAAGAAGAGTCACACAATGCTGATTACATACACATAAAAGAGAATAATGGACTCAAACCAACACAAAATACAAATTAAATATGCATAACAATAGTTGCTGCCAGTAAATGCGTTGTCTACTGACCAACTGCCCATTAAAGCTCCTGGAGTCATTCTTTATTAGTTATATAATATAGTTTTCATTATTTATTTTAAGCGTAATTGGCGTAATAGATCACATCTGTACCTACAGATGCAACATCAGATATGATTTTGCGTTGCCTAGTTTTCAATAGAGCATAAGTAATTCTTATTGAAATTTGAAGAAACACATTTCATAATAACTTTTTTACTGGTTATTGCCCCAATAAATATAATATTGAATTTAGCACCCACTGGTAGGGTTTCAGTTAATATGAAATTTAACTTAATACCCACCGGTTTGGCTTTAATCAACAATTATTTGACTTTTGTACCAATATTTATAATAATAAAGGTAATCATATTACCAATATTATCTGTCGAAACCGTTAAGGCTGTTAAAATTAAGAATATATTCGGTTTTATTAAACGTTTCAAATTTAAATTAGAATCAATAATATTTTAATTCTACAAAATATTTACTGTATAAAGAAGGACATCATCATGTCAGTATTAGGATGGACGTGATCCTATGGTCAGTATTAGAATGGACGTGATCCTATGGTCAGTATTAGAATGGACGTGATCCTATGGTCAGTATTATAATGGACGTGATCCTATGGTCAGTATTAGGATGGACGTGATCCTATGGTCAATATTAGGATGAACGTGATCCTATGGTCAGTATTAGAATGGACGTGATCCTATGGTCAGTATTAGGATGGACGTGATCCTATGGTCAGTATTAGGATGGACATGATCCTATGGTCAGTATTAAGATGGACGTGATCCTATGGTCAGTATTAGGATGGACGTGATCCTATGATCAGTATTAAAATGGACGTGATCCTATGGTCAGTATTAGGATGGACGTGATCCTATGGTCAGTATTAGGATGGACGTGATCCTATGATCAGTATTAAGATGGACGTGATCCTATGGTCAGTATTAGGATGGACGTGATCCTATGGTCAGTATTAGGATGGACGTGATCATATGGTCAGTATTAGGATGGACGTGATCCTATGGTCAGTATTAGGATGGACGTGATCCTATGGTCAGTATTAGGATGGACGTGATCCTATGAGTACAAGATAATGTTAGAAGATTGTCACAATCATATTGGCAGTAAAATGCACAGATTGAGATGTGCATAATAATTAGCAAAGATGTATGCATTTTCTTCAGATGGTATCATGATTATTATTATTATTATTATTATTATTATTATTATTATTATTATTATTATTATTATTATTATTATTATTATTATTATAAATGCTATTAGGTCTCCCAACTATTTATGGAAAACTATGATCATTGTTCAGTTTTAGTTTCAGTTAAATATTTCAGCATTCTTATCTTTATTATTGTTGTATTAAGGCGTTTAGTATTTTTCAGACAAACTTAGAAAGATATAAATATATATGTTTTCAAGAAATGATTCAACCATTTTTATTAACAAACTTTAAGTTGTCTTCAGTTCGCTTTGTTTCTTCAAATATTTCTTCTAAAGTGCAACATAAACCGCAGCATCTGTTTAGTTCCTTAGACCAAGCACATTTCGATAAAACACAACAAACAATTACGAACAAAGCATATGTGGCTGTTCAAATGTAACAACATCCTTCGTTAAATTTTCTATATTCCCTCAATTGAACAATATACTCTTTTTACTAAATGTCAGGGTAGATAATCCTGAGTTGTTTGTAAAATGATTAAAAGAGTTGTATATTAGATATCCTTTCAATTCTGTTATGTTGGAGTTGGTTCCACACATTAATTATATATATATATATATATATATATATATATATATATATATATATATATATATCTATATATATATATATATATATATATATATATATATATATATATATATATATATATATATGCCTGAAACACTGTTTATTATAA